>JAYEPQ010000006.1:2065000-2420000 GCA_036321105.1 Dracaena cambodiana | reverse complement strand
GAAAGAAGAATAACATAAAAACAAATAAGAGAATTTATATCTTATCACTCTCTTGTACAATAAAAGTGGGTTCTAATGTGGCGATGCGATTTATCTACTAGAATCTATTGATGATCCAACGTGAAAATCTCTCTCTTTGAAGAACATAATGGCCGGCCCTAAGTCTCTCTCTACTGATCCCAATGAATTCAAAACTCTCGCGCGTAGTTTGAATTCCAAAAGATCCCCGAAGTCTCCTCAAATATGCTATTTATAAACTTTAGTTGGTTATGAGAGTTTCCTTAGGAATATGAATAAACGATCTTTATATTCAGTAAGGATTCTAATCAAATATTTGATTTTGACTTAAATCTTTTGATTTTGGATTCTGATTGGACTCAATTCGGGTATTAGATAATCTCAAATCTCAATCACAATCAATTTAGGATTCTGAGAATTTGCCCACGCGACGTTAAATACTCTAGATTTTTCGCAGCAGAAATTTGTTGCTTTTCTTCCATTGAATTAACTTAAATTACAACGAAAGTGAATAAGAAAAAGAACAAATGAAAGGATTTATAGATTTATCGCTCTCTTTTACAATATGAACATGGGATCTATGTGGCGATGTGATCTAACTAGGGGCGCGAGCTTCCACCTTTTTTGTGAAGAAAGCGACTCTGCATTAGGATTGCTTACTGCAATTTCTGATGGATCGCGACTCTGTATTAGGGGCGCGAGCTTCCACCCTTTTCGTTGCGGGAAGGCTGGAAGGCAGTTGCTACGGCGTAAGAATTGAGACGTTCTGTGAGCCGCATTAAATGAAAAGGTACCCACGAGATTCGGGCCAGATATCACGTCTGTCCAGAGATCTCGGCCGTCAAATCATCCGCTATATAACTCCACTTTATGAGAGAGGCTATTCTTATCTCAAGAAATTTGAAATCTGAGTTCCTCGTTAGGGCACCTTAGACCTCTCATCTTCAATCTCCTATAGCTTTCGATTCTCTGTGCGAAAAGATTTTCTTAATCTGCAAAAGATGCCGAAGAAAGTTTCTTCTTCCTCCGCTGCTGCCAGTGGTCGTCAAGATTCTCAAGCAACCTCTAGTTCGATAGTGGTTCGGCAGGAACTCTTGATCAGAGGTAATAAAAAAAATTCGGAAGGCAGTCCCTTTTCTCATTTTTTTTATCTCTGAATCTGAATGTCTTTTGCAGTCGATTACGCCTTGAATCCTTGGCCAAAGGATCATTATTTAGGATATTCGGATGGCTATGATGGGAAGAAAGAATTCAGATTTGGTCATGTCTTTCCCCATTGTACAGTCTCAGATAACCAAGAGAGAGAAGACAAAATTCTATATCCTTCTCGCTCAACATTGCGAGAGCTGATGACCAATGAATCTTTCGAAGGAGATGATCGGTCTCCGTTGTTCAAACCCATCTTTTTATTTGGGGACCATATTTCAATGCCCGAAAGTGGTTTGGAAGATGGCGATTACAAGTGGCTTCGTCAAGTTGAAAGTCGCTACTTGTTTCTCCCCAATATGGAGAGATCTTATCCATTCTTATTCTTTCAAACCCTTTCCGTGCCCAGGCGAATAGACTAGCACATAAACAGGCCACAAGACAGCATTTTGCTGGGGGGATTCACTGCTCAGGGTGTTTTTCCTCGTGGTACTGAGAAGAGATTTCGTGGATTGCTGCCAGGATTGCTTAAACATGATCTCCCCATAGGCGAGGTTCCTATAATCGAGAGACTTTCCTGCACCGTTTTACCAATGCACAAGGAGAGTTTCCTGTTCAGGATTTTCGACCCCCTGGATGGGTTCACTGTTCTTCGAAAGGAGAGTGGGCGGTCTTGACTAACTTCTTTCTACGATCATTTAGAGATCAGTTTCATCATGCGGGGCTGTATCACGCCATCAGGGCGGTTCAGCACGGTATTCCCGCCACCAGATTCCATTTTTTTGCTTTATTGGAATTGTATAATCCTGATACTTGTACAGTCTTTTGCCCTCGAGGCGAATTGGGTTTTGCCCTCCACGTGATGCATGAAGTCTCGGGCTTGCCTATGTGAGACGTCCCGTATGAAGAGTACATACCCACTGGAGAAGAACTCCATCTGCTGAAGACTCAGAACCCTTTGGCTTATGATACTTACTGAGAATTGCTCTACCATTATCATATTTGCACCCACACATCGGGCACCTGTAGTTTGAAGCCAAAGAAGTGGCTGCAATATCTTCTGCCTAATTTTCTAGGAGTAATCCGAATTTTATTCGCCTTCCTCCAGTTTCTGAAAAGGAGGTTAAGAGAAGAATTGCAAACTTCGGAACAGATGCTTATGTTGCCGAATCTGACGAGGACGTTTTCAAAACTGGGACGTCCTTTGAGAGTTTTCATTATCAGGCCTTCAACTCTTATCTGACCATGCCTTCTTGGCAGGTTATTTGCTGGTCTGGCTGAAAAAATGTGTTATTCCTTCACAGGAAAACATACCCATTGGGGCTGTATACCCAGCCGTCCTACTGGCATTGGGTAGGCGACTCAGTTTGTTGCCTGCCATGGTATGCAGTATCCAAAGCGGATTGAGAAGACAATTTGATAAATTCTGCAGTGTAAAGGAGCAGAGGAAGAAAAGAGACCCTGTTATTAAGACTCCTAATCCGCGTGTAGAACTTTCTTATAATTATTTGATGGCCTGACTGGTTCTACATTGCCTCACTTTGATGAGTCCTGCAGACTCGCAGATTGATTTAAGTGCTCGCAAAGTGCAGCACTACGAGAGGTCACAATAGAAAGGGGGCTACATGGCCGTGATCCGCAAAACCCTTCGTCATTTTTCAATTTTTGAGTTGTTCAGATGTTTCCCATACTTCCCGAATGCTGGATACGAGGAAGAATTCGTGACACTGCAGGTGTTTGTCACGCCCCGCTCCCGATATACGGTATACGAGCACGTATAACAGGTACCGGCAACATATTCATTTTGAATATGCTAAAGCCTCAATAAATTTGCCACAATAATACTCAGTAATTACGATAGAAAAATTCAATAAAAGTTTAACTTTTCATTTATTAGAATGAAGTTTAGATACAATTGAAAGAAAATATAAAAAAATTAAACAAAAGGAAGAAGGAAATCTCTAATCCGTTATTGAATTTCAATCTGATCTTTAAAATACGCCAGATCCTGCGTCAGTTTTGGCGTGTCCATCGATAAATCTGGACATGCACACCCAGATCATCAGATTGCGACCAAAATGCAGAAAGAATATGAAATATAGCAGTTATATCCAAACATAATAATAACACAAGTTTTAGAAACTATGGAATGAGATGTCAGTAATAATGATGTCAATTAATTTAGGTTATCTTAATATCATTTTGATGTACAGAACTAGGAAATGGTCACAGGATTGTCCGGTGCTGAGTCGGACCTGCCGTCAGGCAAACATGAATTATAATCAGGTATGATCCAGCAGATCATCACGCACCCATGGTGTGCAAAATATTCAGTTGTACAACTTAACAAGTTTACAGCCAAAACAGAGTATATTTCCATCATTCAGTTTCTCCCCCAACCCAGTGTCATTTAGCTATAATACAGTATATTGATTATATCAGGTACAATATTTCAATTGAATTTTTCTTAATTTATTAAGAACATGATTTATAGAGTCCATTCAGTTTATACTTTATTCAATAAATCACAATTAGTTATATTTAAGAGTCACTGATTCGAGACATCATAGAGATATCGGTCAGGCAATTACATGGATGCTGGGAGGTTTTCCGTGCATTGCACGTTCCTTAATTAGAGAACTAGCATACAAAATAATATTTCTAGACACCGACACAAAATGATATCACGAACAGTATTTTTTCGTGAATATAACTTTTATGTGATTTATCAAATTTGTATATATGATTATTCTAAAATCTAACTATACTATGTAATTTAAATTTAATGACAATTGATAATATATTTTTGATGACAAGAAATATAATAAGTAATTGATAAATTCCTACAAAATAACAAATCAATTTACACAAAATAAATAACATGATTGAAACAACATGTATATAAAATAGCATGATTAGTGAGTCCGAAAATGAACTCACCTGGATTTTATTTCCCGATGTCGCTTAATGGAGTAATCTACACATTAAAAATATTCTAAGAATATTAAAAACAGATTAATATGAATTTAGATGATTTTTAGGGATTTTTCTAATATTTATAACATACTCAAAATTGATTTTAGTATTAAGCGGGTCTGAAATTAGAAAATAGGTTTGGCTCCATTTTATTGGGCTTATAAGATGATGGATGTTCTTTTTAGGTTATTAGGATTATTGAGTAGTAAAAGAGCTAACCTAATATTTATTAAAATAATTTAATCCAAGAAGAAAAAGAAAGATAATCTCTTACCTCTTTGTTAAAAGGTGAGAAGTCAAAAATGTGAAGAAAAGGAAGAAGATACTCTTCATCGACGAAGTAGTGGCGGCTCCGATGGTGTCTCCTATAGTGGTTCCGGCGATTCCGAAGGTGGCTTCGGCGTGATGAGAGGAAGAGAGAAATTTTAAAGAATGAGTGTGGATTGAGTTTAGAAAAGAGGTTAGGTTTATATAGTGTTTGATTTAGGAGTTATAGAATGTGAAGGGTTTTGGGAGTTATACAATTTAAAGGGTTTGAACTGTTATGGAATTTTAAGAGTTTGAGCGGTTATGGAATTTGAAAGGTCTTGACTAATTTGGAGGGTTTAGAATATGAAAAGTTTTAGTTTAATTAAAGAGTTTAATTTTGAGAATTAAAGATGGGGGTTTTATTATTGAAATAATAGAGAAGATGAAGTGTTTGGAGGTTGGAGAAGATGAAAGGTTTAGGAGTTATAAAAGATTAAAGATTTGAAATTATAGAAAGTTAAAATTTATATTTATTATTTTATTATTTATTTTTGGATTATTTATGCGTATAAAAAATGAAGGTCATTACATTCTACCCCTCTTAGAAAAATAATTTCGTCCTCGAAATTAAATAAACAAAATAAGGAATTTTTTTTCTCTTATTATTAGGACAACTTATTATTCTTTTCAAGCTCAAGCTTGATTTACAGATTAGGCGAATTTTTCTAAGAAAGGAAGAAAATTGGAATTAATGGAAGGTTATAGAAATTAATTTTAAAATAAGAATAGATATCGAAGAATAAAGGATGGAAATCTTTAGCGAGTAACGAATTTGGATATGAATCAAAATAAATTGGTCACTGACTAGGAACAATATACAAGATATGAAACAGTCAAATGAATGGAATTAAAAAATTTCTAAAAGTATTATTATATAAGTGGCAAAATTTTAATATCAGGATCCAAATCAATTCAAGTCACATGAACTGATTTGAGAAACCTGGGCTCTGATACCACTAAAATACCTGTCACGCCCCGCTCCCGATATACGGTATACGAGCACGTATAACAGGTACCGGCAACATATTCTTTTTGAATATGCTAAAACCTCAATAAATTTGCCACAATAATACTCAGTAATTACAATAGAAAAATTCAACAAAAGTTTGACTTTTTCATTTATTGGAATGAAGTTTAGATACAATTGAAAGAAAATATAATAAAATTAAACAAAAGGAAGAAGGGAATTTCTAATCCGTTATTGAGTTTCAATCTGATCTTTAAAATACGCCAGATCCTGTGTCAGTTTTGGCGTGTCCATCGATAAATCTGGGCATGCACACCCAAGTCGTCAGATTGCGACCAAAATGCAGAAAGAATATGAAATATAGCAGTTATATCCAAACATAATAATAACACAAGTTTTAGAAAATATGGAATGAGATGTCTGTAATAATGATGTCAATTAATTTAGGTTATCTTAATATCATTTTAACGAAGTCAACTTTATAATAGAGGTATTTTTGTCTAGGATGTCATGTAATTGGAAAAGCTAATTGATGGGATACCACTGTTTCAATTGTTTCCTGTACAGACCCAGGAAATAGTCACAGGATTGTCCGGTACTGAGTCGGACCTGCCGTCAGGCAAACATGAATTATAATCAGGTATGATCCAGCAAATCATCACGCACCCATAGTGTGCGAAATATTCAGTTGTACAACTTAACAAGTTTACAGCCGAAACAGAGTATATTTCCATCATTCAGTTTCTCCCCCAACCCAGTGTCATTTAGCTATAATACAGTATATTGATTATATCAGGTATAATATTTCAATTGAATTTTTCTTAATTTATTAAGAACATATTTATAGAGTCCATTCAGTTTACGTTTTATTCAATAAATCACAATTAGTTATATTTAAGAGTCACTGATTCGAGACATCATAGAGATATCGGCTAGGCAATTATATGGATGCTGGGAGGTTTTCCGTGCATTGCACGTTTCTTAATTAGAGAACCAACATACAAAATAACTTTTCTAGACACCGACACAAAATGATATCATGAACAGTCCGTGAATATAACTTTTATGTGATTTATCAAATTTGTATATATGATTATTCTAAAATCTAACTATACTATGTAATTTAAATTTAATGACAATTGATAATATATTTTTGATGACAAGAAACATAATAAGTAATTGATAAATTCCTACAAAATAACAAATCAATTTACACAAAATAAATAACATGATTGAAACAACATGTATATAAAATAGCATGATTAGTGAGTCCAAAAATGAACTCACCTGGATTTTATTTCCCGATGTCGCTTAATGGAGTAATCTACACATTAAAAATATTCTAAGAATATTAAAAACAGATTAATATGAATTTAGATGATTTTTAGAGATTTATCTAATATTTATAACATACTCAAAATTGATTTTAGTATTAAGCGGGTCTGAAATTAGAAAATAGGTTTGGCTCCATTTTATTGGGCTTATAAGATGATGGATGTTCTTTTTAGGTTATTAGGATTATTGAGTAGTAAAAGAGCTAACCTAATATTTATTAAAATAATTTAATCCAAGAAAAAAAAGAAAGATAATCTCTTACCTCTTCGTTAAAACGTGAGAAGTCAAAAATGTGAAGAAAAGGAAGAAGATACTCTTCATCGGCGAAGTAGTGGCGGCTCCGATGGTGTCTCCTATAGTGGTTCCGGCGACTCCGAAGGTGGCTTCGGCGTGATGAGAGGAAGAGAGAAATTTTAAAGAATGAGTGTGGATTGAGTTTAGAAAAGAAGTTAGGTTTATATAGTGTTAGATTTAGGAGTTATAGAATATGAAGAGTTTTGAGAGTTACAGAATTTAAAGGGTTTGACCTGTTATGGAATTTTAAGAGTTTGAGCGGTTATGGAATTTGAAAGGTGTTGACTAATTTGGAGGGTTTAGAATATGAAAAGTTTTAGTTTAATTAGAGAGTTTAATTTTGAGAATTAAAGATGGGGGTTTTATTATTGAAATAATAGAGAAGATGAAGAGTTTGGAGGTTGGAGAAGATGAAAGGTTTAGGAGTTATAAAAGATTAAAGATTTAAAAATTATAGAAAGTTAAAATTTATATTTAATATTTTATTATTTATTTTTGGATTATTTATGCGTATAAAAAATGAAGGTCATTACAGTGTTGATAAATTTACTACCCTATCCTAATGGTGTTCTGGTGGTTGATAAACATCCGCCCAAAGTATCTGGTCCTTCGTTTGGGTAACCTTTGTTATATAGAATCTTACTACCCGAGTAGCTTTGCCCGACAGTTTGGGTATAATCAGTTTTACATTGGTAATCCCAATAGAGAATTAAGTTTTGTTGGGAATGTTCTTGAGGGAGCTCGAGCTTGGTTTCACTTCGTCGCAGGTGGAACTCAAGCCAAATTTGATCTTCCGCTCAAGACCCCGAACTCGAGTATGAGCTTCGGTTTCTGTAAGTGGTTTGCGGATGCTAACTCTGCTCCTCAGAATTTCAACATACACCATACTAGTCTGCAGGAGATCAGAACTTGGTATGCCCAGAAAAAAAAGGCCGGCAACACGAAAGTGACAGGGATGGAGGATTTCAAGGGGGACAACGCATCTAATAAATCAGAGCAAAGGGAAGAAGACAATGATGCACCAGTTCAGGCTGCCTCCTTTGATGCTTCTCCTGATCCGACATCAGGAAGACTTCTCCTCTATCACAGTCTTCTCTCGAGAAATCTTCACATAAGCGGAAGAGACTAAGGCGTCTTGGCGACTTGCCTACCATTACGCGGGGGATTGATTTGTAGAGCACTCTGTCTGGGACAGGAACTGCAACACCCACTCCAGTTGCTGAATCTCAGATTGAGGAATCCAAGGATGATGAAGATGACTCCTCCTTAACTCTCTCCTCCCTCAAGAGGCGTCGGAACCAAGGACCTGTTCTTTGCAATGACCCTGCTCCCATTACTCAAAAGGGTTCTACTCCTCCTATTGGCCAGGCCGACGTTAAAGTCAGTGTTTCCTCGGCCTTACAAGAGAATTCTATAGCTCTTGCTGCTCAGGGCACTGCAGATGATGAAGTGCAAATCATTGTAGAGACTCGCACATCAGATCCCCCAAAAGCAGCACCTCCTTCTGAAGATCAAGATGAATGGGGCGATGATGATGACGCCAGTAGTGACAGTTCTCGCTCTTCTATTCCTCCCTCAGACCATGGTAAATACGTCTTTTTGAGCGAGAAGGTTCGAACCGAAGTATACGGGCCTGAAGTGTTTTGTCCTGAGGTGTACGGACTAGGAGAATCCAGTGCCCAACTTTTAGGTCTTCACCTTCTTTCTTTAGAAATTATATTATTATCAACTGATACTGTAACATTTATTAATTTTCTTCGTTTTGCTAGCTCCAGTTTCGACTCCGGACTTAGAGTGCATGGGCGCGAAAGTGACTTCCCCAAATAATACCATCGCGGGAGCTGATACTGGTGAAGCAACCAAAGTTACTACCTCCGCGGTTGATACTTCAGAAATGGTGATTCCTGAGGATGCCACAGCTACTCCAACTGATGTTGTAGATCAGGAGGCTGTGATTGGTAGCTCTGCGGAGATCTCCAGAGGTGCCTTTCCTCCTGTTATTAGCTTGGCTGTGGATCAATCAGCTTCTGCCACAACCAATATCACTCCTTCTCATGCAGAGATTGACATGCTTGAGAATGATTTGTTGAAGGACACAGTGGAGACTTTCCTTCACTTCCTGAACCGCTGTATTGATAAAATACTGAAGGGGATTCCTTTTGCTTCGATCGCCAATGTTCTCAATATTTATCTAACTGGTATTGTTAGCATTGGTGGAGAGGATAGAGCTGCTCCTTTTAGACTTATGATAACTAAGCTTCAAAAGCATGCTGAATTCCTGTCGAAAGCAAGAAGTGCTGATAAATCTGAGACAGTAGAAATCATTTTCCAGAAACTGAGAGAGGAACAACTTAAGTTCCAGAAGGAGACTCGGGAGAGGGCAAATGTTTGCAAGGCCTCTTTAGAAAAGGGTCAATCAAACCGCGAGTCTCTGATTCTTCAAGTGGAAGCCGCTGCTTCAATTGTCAAGGGCCATGATCAAGCTATTACTAGGGTTCAAGAGACCATTGCCAAAGCCCAAGCTTTCCTAGCCAAGATCACCAAGGAACATGATGAGTCAATGATGAATCTCGTCAATTAGTCGTGTCAGAGGGACAATATATCCAAGGATCTCCAGGCGATGCAAGCTGAATTGGATTCGCTGGAGGCTGCTGCAACGCAGAATGTTATTGCTAGTGATGAGAAACTGCGTCGCCAAGCTACTGTTCAAGCTTATGAGATCTTTCAGCAAGATATTGAGATGCAGAGGAGAAAATAAAAGCCCTCTTGAATCATTGAACTGTAAAAGTTTGTATACATCTGTTTTAGTTCTCTGCTTTTTTTTTTGTAATAGTTCCCCTGTTGTTTATAGAGAACCTGATTTTGGCCTTTTAAGGTACGGCTTTGCAGTCGTTCTTCAAAGATTTGTAACGAACCTGCCATCTTTTGTCTGAAGTTTGCGAAGCACCGTAAAACTCTGGTATCTGTATATCTGTTACGTGACTTTCTTAAGTCACGTGAAGTCTAGAGGTTCGCGGATTAACACAATCCATACTTAACTCACGACCCTGGTTCCGAAATTTTGTTTCGCGATGCTTCGTCTGGAAGTTTGTGAAATAGACCGTAGACTCTTTCTGAATTTGTAAAGACTTCTACGAGCCATGGGATGAAGTCGTTGGGCTTGGAATTCCAAGCGTTACACACCTTCATTAATAATGAGATCTCCGAGCTGCAATATCCAAACGTCCCATGCAGCAGTAATAAATTTTGTTGAGATCTGAACTAAAAATCTTGACCGGAGATTTCGGTTTTATCTTCTCTAAACGGGAGATCACAGTTTCTAGATTGTCTATATAAGACATATGATCTCCTCAATGGAAGATCATCCAGCCGTGAGAGAATTTCTTCGTGACTCTCTTCTCTTTCTTTTGTAACCGATATATCAGTGCAGTCATATTTTCTTCTTCTTCAACTGAAGTGATGGATAAGAGTTGGCATATCACAAGACTTCCAGACTGCATCAATACAGCGGGGTGTCTCACCGAAAAGGTCCTTCTGACCGTAGTCATTTTCCTTAATTAAGGTAAGCCTCTTCTTCTGATTCATATCCTCCTCTTCCTTCTTTTTCTTCCCCTTTTTTAACAGGGATTTAACTTGGCTACAGGAGATAACCGTAGTCATTCTCCTTAATAATGGCCCAGACCCACTGAGCTCGTAATTGCTTCCAATTCCTCAAGGGGCTTGGAAGGTCTCATATATCTTTCATGAGAGAAAAGATTTCGGGTCTGGAGCATTGTTTTTCTTCTTTCCTAATACTCCACAAGATTGGGGTACTAATGACCAGGACTTTGAATTTGCGCAACCCGTCAGGTTGTACATCTGAGGTGTGCATTTGGTATGCCCAGTTTTGAATTAATCAATTCACTGGCATCATCACTGGGGGAACCAACCAGGAGGTCTCTAATTGTGGTTGGAAAGAAAAAACAAGATTATGCCTTTAAGCCGTTCTTACAAAGGAGGCTATAAGAGAAAATTGGAAGCGGAGGCTATGGAGCAAACTTTTTGATCTGAACCATGCCGAAAGAGACGGTTACAGAAGCAAATCTGTCATTCCAGAAGAAAAGCTTGCAGAAGCAAACTTTTTGATCTGAACCATGCCGAAAGAGAAGGTTACAAAAGCAAGTTTCCTCTTTTTTTATATATCGGTGATTTGTATCCACTCTTGTTGACTGTATAGCATTTAGAGAATTCTCTGTAATTTTGCTCTGATAATGAATCAAGAAGTTCTTTTTTTACGTAACTAAGAGTATCTGAAGAATAATTCAAATATTGATTACCAGAGATAACTATTAACTTATAACCTCAAAATAAATCAAAATTTTCTAAGTACCCGAAATTACTGTGGATGGAAGAACTTCTCGTTGATAAGAAACGAAAATCTGGTTCGCCAGAGGTATTATTTAACTTGGCATATTTGATAAAAGGAAAATCTGGTTCGCCAGAAGTATTATTTAATTTGGCAAATTTGATAAAAGGAAAATCTGGTTCGCGGACTACAGGCTTTTAGTCCGGAACCAAGAACCTCCATTAATGAACTTCTGATTACAGAGAAACTTTTTGCTCATAACTTGCATAGAACTACCCAGGCCGTATTATAACTGGTGTTCTGCAATTTTGCTAAGAATAATATTTTTTCAGGAACTTGCCGTTGATTGGCATCAGGATCTTGTCACCATTAGGCTTTGTTAACCAATACGCGCCGTTGGAGTAGACCGTATCAATGACAAAGGGTCCTTCCCACTTTAGCTGGAACTTTCCCCTAGGCTTCTGGTTTGTTATAATCGGTCTTCTAACTGACAGGACCAGATCACCCTTCTTAAAAGTTCTTCGTTTAGCCTTTTTGTTAAAGGTTCTGGAGATCCGCGCCTGGTATAGCTCGATATTCTGTTGAGCTTCCAAGCGCTTGTCATCCAAGACTTCTAACTCTTGGAGCTTTTATTGATGCCTTTCTTCTTCCATTATCTTAGTTGTTAATGCGACTCGTAATGACGGGATTTGGATTTCCAAAGGCAATACTGCTTCTGACCCATATACCAAAGAAAAAGGCATGGTATTAGTGGGAGTTTGGACTGTGGAGCGATACGCCCACAGACATTCTTCCAGCTTTTCGTCCCAGACCCTTTGATTGGATGATACAAACTTTTTAAGAAGTTTTATAATGGTCTTATTGAAAGTTTCTGCTAGACCATTAGTTGCAGGGTAGTATGGTGATGAAGCCACATTCTCGATCCTGTATTTGTTGCAGAATCTGGAATACACTTGGCTCACAAACTGAGATCCGTTGTCGTGAATTATTCTTCTAGACACCCCGAAGCGATAAAGCACATGGTGCTTGATGAATTTGATAACATCTGACGATTTTACTTCGGTTAGGGAAATGGTCTCAGTCCATTTTGAAAAGTAATCAGTTATGGCTAAAATGAACCGGGTTCTCTCGTTGATGGCGGAGAAATTGGCCCTACGATGTCCATACCCCATTGTTTGAGTGGCCATGATGTAGCTATTGGGTGAAGATACTCCGGAGCTTTATGTATAAAGTCTGCATGTGTTTGGCAGGCCCTACACTTCTTGGCGTATTTTACCGCTTCTGTCATCATCTTGGACCAGTAATAGCCCATTCTTCGGATTCTATCACAAAGTTTTGGCCCTGGATGGTGTGTCCACAGATGCCAGCATGAGCTTCTTCGAGTATCTCTTGTGCTTCGCGGTTGGAGAGACAGCGAAGTAAGACTCCATCGTAAGATTTTCTATACAATGTCTGGAGTTTTGCGTTGTAGTAGAACCTGACAGCCCTTCTCTGAATTGCTCTGGCTTCTTTTGGACTTTCGGGTAATATACAGTAAAGGACATATTCTATATAAGGAAAACGCTAATCCCTTGGTTCCAGGCTTGACTCGAAAGCGTCTGCTTCGTCTTCCTGTAGTTTCTTTATTTCTTCTTTGAGTTCATTCTTAGGACGAAATAATTCTTTGCTTCCCACCGTAATTTGCCTTCTAGCATGCTTGGGCAAAGCTAGCGTAGCAGCCAAGGAAGCTAGCGAATATGCATAACTATTTCGGTGGCGTTTTATGTGGCTGATATAGAAACCGTCGAAATCATCAGCGATCTTGATCACCGCACGATAGTACGGCAGGAGGTCTTCATGTTTGACCTCGTACTCCCCTTTTACTTGATTCACTACAAGTTGGAAATCCCCATATGCCTCCAAATATCTGACCCCCAGTTGTTTGGCTATTTTTAAGCCGATTAAGAGAGCGTTATATTCCGCGACATTGTTGGAGCACGAGTTTGTTAATGAGTAAGCTCGAGGGATGATGTAGCTGCGGGGAGAGACGAAAACAACTCCTACCCCTGCTGTCATCTTTCCTTCGGATCCCATTTGGGAGGTACCATCAAAGAAAAGCTACCACACTCCTTTTGAGATTGTATTTGCCTCAGAAGACTTTTGCGAGTCATCCTTTTCTGGGATCAAGTCCCATTCTTCTAACTCTCCCGGGATTTGCTCGTATAATTTCGAGGATGCTGGGATTGGATGTTCGGCTAAGAAGTCAGCAACGGCCTGTTTTTTAATAGACTTCTGTGGAACAAAGCGCATATCATACTGTGATAATAAAATAGCCCAATTTGATAGTCTTGAGTTTAACGATCCAGGCTTAATATTCTCAGAGGGTTAATTCTAGATACAACGTGGATGGTTTGTCCAACCAAATAGTATCGCATCTTCTGTATTGCGAATACCAAAACTAGACATTCTTTTTCCACAGGATTATACCGGTGTTCCCCCCCAATCATCATTCTGCTTAGATATTAGATAGCTTGTTCGTGATCTGACTCATTCTTCTGTCTTAGCAAAGCTCCCAAGGAAAGATCCATAGCCCTCACATATAGCAGGAAGGTATTCCTGAGATTGGAGCTACAAGTACTGGTGGTTTCATGAGATATTGTTTGATTTCTTCAAAAGTCTTTTGGCATGCGCTATCCCAAACAAATGACACTCCTTTCCTCATTAATCTGGTGAAGGGTTGACATTTACCAGACAAATTTGATATAAACCTGCGGATGTACGCCAACCGGCCTTGCAATCCCCTTAGCTCTTTGAGGTTGCGGGGAGAGGGCATGTCTTGGATAGCCTTGACTTTATCTGGATCGAGATGTATCCCTTTCGACATTACAACAAAATCGAGGAATTTTCCACTGGAGACCCCCAGGAAAGACTTAGTTAGATTCATCTTGAGCTGGTGCTTCCTCATGAGGTCAAACACTGTCTTCAAATCCCTCAAGTGATTGTCTTTGTTTCTGCTCTTAATCGCTAGGTCATCTACATAGCATTCCACTGTCTTCCGGAGGTGCTCTTGGAATATTGTATTCATGGCGTGTTGATACGTAGCGCCTACATTCTTTAGGCCAAAGGGCATGACTGTATAGCAGTATACCCTGAGTGGTATTCTGAAGGACATATGCTTCTCATCATCAGGGTACATCTTTATTTGATTATACCCTGAGAATCCATCCATAAATGTCATACGCTCATACCCACAAGTATTATCTATCATAATATCCGTGATAGGTAATAGGAATTCGTCTTTAGGGCAAGCCCTATTCAAATCCCTAAAGTCTATGCAAACTCGGATTTTTCCGTTTTTCTTGGTCACGGGAACTATATTCGAGACCCAATCAGGGTGATGTTCCTCGCGAATAAAGCCTTATTCGATCAGCTTCCTGATTTTAGCTTCTATAGCTTCCATGATCTCTGGACAGAATTTTCGTTGCTGTTGTTTTACTGGTTTAGCCTCTGGCCGGATGTTTAATTTGTGAACCGCCACGCTTGGATCTAATCCAGGTATTTCCTCATAACTCCAAGCGAAAATATCAATGTATTCGCGAGTGAGCGATATCAACTCCTCCCTTTCTTCCGAGGATAGATTCTCACTTATGAATATGGGTTTAGGATTCTTTTCATCCCCCATATTAATTTGGATCACTTTATCTTCAGTTAGAGGCTCGCGCTGTTCAAACTGAATCTCCCACTTCATATTAAGATGCTTGGCCCAGAGATCGTCTCTTATCGGCCAAATTTCTTCATCTTCTTGGATCGCGGAAGCCAGACACTTCGCGAAAAATCATACCAATACTGACATCTGAGTCCCAACATAGTGATTCTGACGAGTGATCGTACTGTCGTTCCTCGGTTTTTTCATCTAAGGAACTTTCGGGAGTGGTGACGTATCCCAACCCCCTACCGGTTCTCTGGTAATAATCTGGCATTTTTCCTTCTGGGATGCAGTGTTGAAGGATTGTCCTTCTCCCTTTTCTGAAGTTCAACCCCCTGCCTTCGGCTAGATTATACCCCATTTTCTTCATTAATCTACGAGATTTTTCATCGTAATGGAAGAACTCGGGTTTTCCCTGTTCATCCTCAGAATCTGAACATTTCTTTTTGTTCTCATGACTTGTTCTTCCAAATACTATGGCTTTTTGGGTTCCATTTTTTGGAGGGACCTCAAAAATGACCTGGTTAGCACTTTCAACGTCATCACTTAATTCGTGTAAGAATGTTCGGATAGGTGCTTGGAAGGAAGTCAGAGAATATATCTCATTTACACAGTCGCTGAATGCATCTGTGCTAGTATTTGAGGGCTTAGAATCAATACCAGAAGAATAAGAAAATTCCAGATTTTCATTTATCACACATTCACCATCAGGGTGAACGTCGTTATTTACATCAAGGCCTTCGAGACTTATCATAATGGGCTCACCGTCCCAAACTACATCCTCGGATTCCGAATCTTCGGATCCTGATTCTATATTAGCCTCTTTGCCGCTATAAGAGTCATCTGGAACAGGCTGATCTATAATACCGAACGCATCTTGATGCAACAACGCGTCAGTAAAGTAATTTTCAACTCCTTTGAAGGGTTGTTTTTCCGCAACGAGCGTCTTCACGTTCTCATCTTTGTCGACATACTTCATGCATTGGTGTAACGTGGAGGGCACAATGAGATTGCTATGGATCCAAGGTCTCCCCAGTAGCAGATTGTATGATGTGTTCACATCTATCACGTAACACGTGACTTCCGTCTTCAGATCGTTGATTTGACACTTGAGCTTAATTTTTCCCAACGGTCTACTGCCGTTAGCATTGAATCCGAAAATAGTGGTGTTGGTTGCCGCTAATCTATTTATCGGCACTCTAAGATATCGTAGCATTCTTCGTGGCATGATGCTTAAGGCTGAGCCTGGATCAACTTGAATGCGATCAATCTCCGTAGACCCTACATATCTCTTGTAATACAAAGGGCGGTGATGCTTGTTGTTCTTGACTTGCATATCTTCTGGAGAGAAAGCGATGCAGGGAACGGTCTTACCCGAGACTTGGTGACAGGTTGCGCAAAGAGATTCTCTTTCCTCACTCACCTCTGGTATTTGTGCCAAGAATACTTCTGAATTTTGCAGAGCTTCCCTTAAAGTTTCTCTAGTAGATTTAGAGAGCTTCAGGAGCTCGTACAAGGTTATCCTTGCAGGAATATTGGCCAACTGTGTTAGAATATCGAACTGAAATGACTTCCGCGAATCCTCTGCAGGCTCTTTTCCCTTCTTCTTCAAAATTTTATCAAACTTAAGCTCCTTTTGTTTGACTTTTCTGGAGGTGGTCGAGAATCCGTTGTCTGGCCGTAGTTCTTCAAGTAATCTTTTCCCGAACGGGTCCCCGCGGGAGGAGGATCTGCATCGGCTACCAAAGAATTTCCGATGTCTTCTTCCGAATCAGTCAAAGCAGGAATAACCCCATCATCTTTGGAAATTACGGAAATGACATTAGAAGTAAAGATTTTTTCCTCTTTGTCTCTTTCCAGATGAAATGGAACTCCATTGTTCATCCCTCAGGAGGTCTGGATGCACTCACAGTATCTCCCCCCTATTAGTTTCAAAGGAGAACAATCCTTTCTTTTGCTGTTGGTGCGGGTCAAAATTTACGACCTGCAACGTGCCCTTAGAGATGGGCTGCACTCCGTCTTGAACTGTTGACTCTATCCAGTCAGACGCGTTGCCGAACTTGACAGTCACCATGTTCGCTGTCACCTTCTTCTGGTGCTCTTGGAGTCTGATGATATTAGCATCTACTAAGGCTTGAATTTTATCCTTGAGGATATAGCAGTTTTGGGTAGGGTGGTTAATGATCCTATAGTAGACACAGTAATTAGAATCGTTAACTTTCCCTGCTTCTTCTGGACGTTTGGACTTCGGCAGCTTCAGCATCTCTTACTCATAAGGAGGTTAAAGATAGTCTTTGCATGCTCATCTTTAAAGGAGTATTGCTTTTGCGGCATTCGTGTCTGAGGAGGGAGCTTTGGGGAAGTCTTCGCGGGTTGTGGCGTATCAGTGACCATCGCCTCCTTTCCCTTATATCCTCGAGATCGGGACTTATAGTTGTTATCGCCACTTCGCTTCGGTTTCTCCTCGCATCCTTCTTCTTCAAGTCTTTGCGCAATTTCTTCAGCTTCTTCAGCTTGCAGAGCGAGATCCTTCCAAGTTGAGGACTTTACTGCTTCCATTCTGGTTAGAACCTTAGTCGATAAATTATGTCGACAGGTTTCTACTAAGGTCTTTTCTGGTATCCCATGCGGACATCTAAGAGAATCGTTTATGAATCTTTTGATGAAGTCTCGGGCTGACTCTCCTTTCTTTTGTTTAGTGGCTAGAAGCGCCGACATTGATACCTCCACATCATCTTCATAGAACCTGGTGAGAAAGACTTTCTCCATGTCGCTCCATGAATTGATGGTTCCCAGTTCTAGTCTCCGGAACCATTCAAAAGCTAGCCCCGTTAAGGTACTAACGAATACTCTCGTAATAATAGGGTTTTTCGGCTAAATGTCCAATCTGCGACTTAAAATAGTAGAGATGCTGGTTCGGCGATCCTTTCCCATTGAAAGATTTGAGCTTCAACGGCTTATAACTTTCTGAAAATGGCACACTTTCCCATTCCATGGGATACGGTATTACCACGCCAAGCTCTTGTAAATCACTCTTATGCATGAGGGCGTCTAGTTGGTTTTGGAAGCTCTCCATCCAAACAGCATCTGCATTTCCTTCTTGATGCATGGAACGGTTGCCATTATCCTCATGATGTTCTTCTTTCTCATTATTGCGAAGATCCTCTTCTTCTGTCTTCTTTCCTGAATTCTTTAATTTAGCTTTCTCCAATTCCATTAGAACATGTAGCATATCTTTAAGCTCGTTGATAGCGTTCTGTTGTTGCTGGATATGCTTATCTTGTTCATCCATTCTCCGCATGAACTCTTCCGAGATATTGTTTTGGGTCATATATACGGAGGCAGAATCTTCTAGGAATGAATCGGATGTCTGCGATTCAGCCATAACAGATTTAACTACATCCTCTTCATCGAAAGAGACTCCAACCATCTGTCTATAATTCATGGGGACCATCATTCCACTTCTGAGTCGAGTGTTTCGGAAAACTCCTCGTTCTTCATTGACCAGGTCCTTGGAACTCGTAGGAAGCTCTAGGTCGGAGGCTTCTCCTTCGGAGACTTTCTTTGCCTTCTTCTTCTTTTCTCCGACACTTGTCATATTAGATGACACTACAGGGTATTCTGGCTCAGAAAATTCAAGCCTGTTTCATCGCCTCCTCTTCGCCAGTTGGAATGAAGATGTCGATGGAGTCGACAATCGATGAAATACCGAAGATCTGGTATGGGCTGAACAATGAAAGTGAGATAGTACTGCATTGATCAGTCGTTCATAGTGGCAGTGAGATACATAGGATTCTTCCCTTTTTTTGTTCAGGAGTTCCCTAAGATCTCTTGCACTGGGATTCTTTGTGACGTCATCATTTGTGGGAGATAGCTTTGCGAACGACATAGTCGCAGCCTTGCAGATAGGCATGCATTCTCCGCGAATTTAAGGTTCGTAGGTTCTGCGAGCTTCGTTGACCACTGGAATTTTGATGGGCTTACTTCGCTTCCTGTAGGGAACGTGAGTAAATCCTTCCGTGCCTCGACCAACCTCGCCTTTTGGCTTCCATATTTGCGTGGTAAGCTTTTGCTGGGATGAGTTGGCGGTTTTCTTTTATTGCGTGCTCTTGCTGAGGGCACGAGCTTTGCTTCTCTTCAGGTTTCTTCTCGTTGTACGAGTGAGAGAAACCTCCTTTGCCGCATGACAGTTTTCCCTTGTTGAAGCAGGGACTTTGGTCTACTTTGCTTGAGAGATCAAGAGTCTTTACCGAGACTGGTATAGAGCCCAATGTTAGGGAAGAGGATTTCGAACTAACTTGGTCCGTTGACTCGCTTAACTGGGCTATTGTCGTCTCCTTGGGGATTGACTCCTTGGAGATTTTATGGTATCCCCTTAGGGAAGTGGGTTCTTGAAGCCTGAAGAAAGAAATTCTTCATACATTTCCTAGTCGAGGTCGACGTGAATGGTGAACGAGTCGACCATACTACCAACTGGAATAATGTCGGATTGAGCTACCACCAGATCACCGGAGGTGATGGTAGTCCCCAACGGAGTCGCCAATCTTCTGTTCATCATAAAAAATTGTATTTCTCTTTACTGACAATCTTTCAATGAAGGATTACAATCTAACGGTTTTCCGTTTACAGAAGATGAGGAAGATAGCTTTTCCTCTTTATTTAAGGCTGAGTTTCTAGGTAGTTATGGAGGACGATCCTGCTCTCCATTGACACTCCGTACAATCTCTCTTTCAGTTGGCTAAAGGAAAGGAAAATGGCTCTTTACTCTTGATCACAAGGGGTAATTTCTGGGAGAAGACCTCCGTCCGTGTCTGTCCATCTGTGTATGTGTCTGTCGTTCTCCCGCCTTTTATAGGATTTTTTTAGAGTAACGTCCTGCCATATTTGCTCGACCGTTAGTTCCCACTACTCGAGAAGTGCCGTCATATTCGTTAGACAGTTGCTCCCACGATCGTAGTGACGCAGCTGCATTCGTTTGGCAGTTAGCCCCACGATCCGAGTTGGCAATTCTTCTATTCGAGTCGGGTGACTTTTGTATTAAAACCCCTACCCGAAAGTTATGGGTAGTATTGCAAATCTCAATTTTAGATTCGCGAACCTGTTCTGTCGCCACTAGGTCGTGAACCTCAATCTTCAGGCTCGCGGCTCTGCTGAGTTGCGGACTTCTTACTTTGAATCCGCGGATCTACTTTGCTTCCCAAAATTTTTCGCCAATACCGGCGAATTATATCTCCCGCCTGCTCTCCCTGCTTTAACAGGTCTTTCCAATTCTTAGACTCTACAGCTCCCATTGGACATCAAGATACTTAACTAACACTTCATCTTGGGGAAGAGTCAGTTTATCATCTTCATGTAGGATCAGATTAGCGGACGTTATATTCGCAGTCGGCTCTTTAGATAATATCTCCAAACTGATATCTAAATCCCAATCGGAATTTTCTGTATTTTGACAGATCATGTCTTCTATATCTGAAGGATCGAATGTTGTGACATATTCAAACCCCCTGCTGGTTTTATAATAATAATCTGGTTCTTTTCCTTCAGGGATGAATGAGCGAAGAAGACTTCGACGTCCTTTGCCAATATTTAATCCTAGCCTTCAAATGAAGTCATATTCTATTTTCTCCATCATTTGAAATGACTTTGGTCCGCAATAACAGAACTAAGGGGTTTCCTAATCTTCATCTTCACTATAATCGGATAAGACTGCACACGGTCAAACCCTTCCAAAAAGAATTGGGTTTTGATCAACCTGGCGAGCAACCATGATTTGTTTATTAATCGTGACAAACGGTAGTAGGATAACTGCAACCGATATCAATATGTCTGCATGCTGTTCTTATGATGCATGACATGAATGCCCATCGATTTGATAGTTGTTTGGTGTTAGAATATCAAATCATAATGCTTAACTTTGTCTTTCTTGAGCTGGTCGAGGTTGAACTTAGAGTGATTTAAGTCCCAAATTATTTGACCCTCAATTTGACGAGTTGAAAATGATAGGAGAATGTTATACCTCCACTCCAAACAATTGAAAATCGACAGTTTCATCGTGAATGTTGTTCATTTGACAATTGCTTTCAAAAGAATGTGAGCATCATCCCCAGTGATGCAAACACGGCGGTCGTGAGCCTCAAACAAAATTTTAGCTTTTCAGTGGGCTCAAACCTGAAGTCATTGTCATCGCACATTTTTTATTCTGAGAAAGTTTTAGAGAGTAAGCTTCTTTCATATGTGTCTTGTGGACTATATGACCTTGAAGATAAGGCTTGTGTTTTTAGTCTTGGGCGCAAAATGGATTCAACCCTGAAGATGAGCACATGTAATGACTTGAACACACTAATGCCAATTTGAGACTCTTGTGTAGAATGAGACATGCAAGTGTCATGATAAATCTTATATGCGATCTAAGACATGCAAGTGTCATGACAAGCCTCGCATGGGAGCTTAGACCCGCGAGTTGTTCGTCGCAAAAGTTCCTTCGCTTTCTTCCATTGAACACATCTTAGATTACAATAGAAGTGAACAAGATATAAAAAGAACAAACGAGAGGATTTTATACTTCAATCTCTCTCTTTTACAATAGTTTCGTGGGATCTATGGCGATGGGATGTATAGTAGTTCCTTTGGACGATCGGTACGTTGAAATCTTCTCTTTTAAAGATATCAGCCGAATATAGACGGTCTTCTCTGATTTTGATTTGTTCAAGGCTCTCTCGCGTAACTCGAACTTCTCAAGAATTCCAGAAAGAAGATGGTGGTTTTCTCTGATCTTCACGAACTCAAGGCTCTGTGCGTAACTTGAATTCTCCAAGATTTCAGAAGATGATCAGCAAAGGTTTCAAGGCTCTCTCGCGTACTTAAATTGCCAAATGATCGATAGGAGACTTCCGATGCCAAAAAGAAGAAGACTCCCCAAAAGAAAAGCCCCCCCAGGGTTTCACCAGGAAAGTATTTATAGCCCCAGGTTAATGCAAGAGTTTCTATCTAAATAGAACTCGTCATTATCAGGGATTCCAATCAAATATCTTAGTTTTGATGGAATTCTGATTAGACTTGATTCGGGTATTTGGATAAGCACAGAATCATAATCTCAATCAATTTGAGATTCTGGTTATCTGCTTACGCGGAGCTTTAATCGCATCAAAACGCGGCGCTAAATAACCGAAATGCGGAGCTAACGCGGAGCTATTGATCATCTCCGCGTTTTACTCAAACGCGAGGCTAATACAAGCCAGACTGCGGAATCAACGCGGAGCTATTAAACATCTCCGCGTTTTATTCAAACGCAGGGTTAATGTAGCCAAACGCGGGGCTATTGAATTAGCTCCGCATTCTGTTGTGGAAAATCCTTTTAACTTAGAAATTTTCACTGCCAACAGAACCCCCTCCAAAGTTTTCAAAATGGCTTAGACTTCAGCAGATTTTGAAATACTTTGGATATCTAAACTGAAATGCGGAGTTAGAATACCAAGTCTATCTCGCGTTACGCTCACTTACGCGGAGCTAATCAGCTTCACTTCGTCTTCAGTGAAATGAGTAATTACGTCATTAATTACCCTGAGTTTCCACGCCGAATACCAAGCGACGGAAATTCTGTTTAAATAGAGCTTCCGGCTCATCTTCTTCTTCATCTCATCCGAAGAATTTCTGAGAACTCGAGTGACTCACGAATGATTTGCAACTGATCTTCGTTCAATTCTCCATAGATTTTCATCATTAGGATGTCTCTCTAGAGGAGTTTGGCTTTTCGCAAGTTGGCCGGTGTTGATGGCAGCAGCCGTGAAGGTAGACGCGACGGCGAACCAGTCTATGCAGCGTCTTCCGAAGGTAAAAACCTCATCTCTTGGTTTTCTAAGAACCATTCTGAGATATTTTGGCTTGGTTTATTCTGGACGATTGCTTATCTTGTCGGCGAGATCGCCGTTTTATTGTGTCGTCCCTGCGCTTGAAACGCGGGGTTTTGCTAGTAGTCTCAATGAATCCGCGAGGCTATCTTTGATTAGCAGTCGCTATGAATTGCGAGGCTATCTTTGATTAGCAGTCGCTATGAATTGCGAGGCTATCTTTGATTAGCAGTCGCGATGAATTGCGAGGCTATCTTTGATTAGCAGTCGCTATGAATTCGAGGCTATCTTTGATTAGCAGTCGCGATGAATTGCGAGGCTATCTTTGATTAGCAGTCGCTATGAATTGCGAGGCTATCTTTGATTAGCAGTCGCTATGAATTTGAAAGAGAAGGAAAGAGCAGAAAGAAATCTTGTCCCCCTTTACGCGAAGTTATCGCATCATCCTCTGCGTTTAAAACGCGAGGCTATTTCTTCAACTGTGCACGGAGTTAGCTTAGCTCCGCGTTTTCATTCTTTTGGAAACTCTGTTCCTTTTGCAGTAAGTCCAATCCTTTCTGAAGAGGAATGTATGCGGGTCCATCGATCTTCATCAGCAGAAGTGACTCTAAGGAAGTCAAAAGCATATGCTTTACAACATAGTTGCAGGTTTCGAGCTCTGGCTCCGAGAGATAAACTCTTGAAGGGGCTGTAAATAAGGAGCTGCAGCACTTGCAGTGCAGAATTGCAGCACTTGGAGTTCAGAATTGCGCTTCAGTGCAGCACTTTCCTTTCCTCTCGTGCTTCATTTCGGACGACAGATCCTAATTGACATTTGCAGAGGAGATCTTTTGCATGTGAACCAGGGAACTGAGCTTCAACACCCCGTAGAGAAATCTTGAATTCTTTTGCATGTGAACCAGAAAACTGAGCTTCAACACCCCGTAGAGAAATCTTACTGTTCAGTTATTGATAAATTGATCATGTAAAAAGTTTTTGGGAGAGCTATAACTCCTTCTTTGTAATCTCTTGCTTCATGAATAAAAAATTATTTTCCTCTCTATCTGTTGGCTTCAATAAACTTGCTTGCTCAACAAATAGATGGTCAATAATTTTGGTAAAATAGTCTAAGGCACTTCTGCGTAACTTAGACTGATAATACCCAAACGATCGGATAATGATCATTTTAATTTGGCCGAAAATCCAAGTTCTTTATGAGAACGCGAGGTTAAGATACCAAGTTATCCTGGCGTTTCGCGGAGTTAAATAACTTCGCGCTCTAAGTGGTTGCACAGAATTGCGCAAAGCTAAGTGACTTCGCTTTTTTCAATATCACCACGTGGGATTATCTGCTCCGCGTTTTAGGGAGTAAATGATCAGTCATTTTCTCCGAAATCCGCGCTGAACCCCAAGAGGCGGTTTCCCTCTTTTAAATAAAATCTCTATTCCTTTTCTTCTCATTTTTCTTGAGAATTTTCCAAAAACCCTAGAGATTCAGGCGATCAGAGCTCAGGCGACCCGATCTTCTTCCGATTTTCAGTCGACTTTTCTTAACAATGGCACCCAAGACTCGTGCTACTTCTCGAGCGGCTCCATCATCGGCGACTGGAGCAAGCAGTGGTGGCGGCGGCCAAGGCAGCAACGTGCCAGCCCACATTTCGCCTATCGAGGGTAAGAATCTCTCCATCGAGACTTTTTAGAACATTTCTAGAGTGATTTGGCTTAAATTTAACTGATCAATCAACTCTTTTACCGGCGAGATCGGCGTACTCCTGCCGTAAGGCTTGGAGAAGAAGAAAAGTCTCTGACTGCCTTCTTACGCGAAGTTATCGTGTCATCCTCGCGTTTAAAGCGCAGGGCTATTTTAAGTAGCAGTCGCGCTGAAACGCGAGGCTATTTTAAGTAGCTGTCGCACTGAAAACGCGAGGCTCTTTTAAGTAGCAGTCGCGCTAAAAACGCGAGGCTATTTTAAGTAGCTGTCGTGCTGAAAACGCGAGGCTCTTTAAAGTAGCAGTCGCGCTAAAAATGCGAGGCAATTTTAAGTAGCAGTCGCGCTAAAAACGCGAGGCTATTTTAAGTAGCAGTCGCGCTAAAAACGCGAGGCTATTTTAAGTTCTACGCGGTCTAATTTTTAGCTTCGCGCGTCCATACTTAGAGAATTTTTCTGTCTTATAGAAACTTCTCTCACTCTGGTGTTTCTTTGTGTAGTAGGGTATTCGATGGAATCTCTTCCCCATAAGAACTACTTCGGCTTTGCTGGGGGTTCTGATCCCTCAGGCCAATTCCGTTTTACTACTATCCTGCCCTCGTACAAACCAGACCCGAAGGATCGCAAGGAGAAGTTGATCAAATATCATCCCACCACTGCGCGAGAAATCATAACTGACGCAGCCTTCGAAACTGTGAATAGAGAGGCGATGGAGAAACCTGCCTTTCTCTTCGGAGACCAGATGGATCAATCAGATGAGATCCTTTCTGAAGGGGAACGTGTTTGGCTATATAACCCAGGCGAAATGTTGATGTTTTTGCCTAGAATGGATCGTAGCTATCCTCTGGTCTATCTTCAGAGGCTGGTAATACCTCGGGAATTAAAGTGGGGACTGACTCAAGAGCAAGATGGCGTCCCAACGGGCAAATTTGGTGCAAAAGGGGTTTATCAAGATGGTTCCCCCAGATGCATTACTTGCTTGCTTCCAGGCCGATTTGGCAAGGAGCTTCCAGTGGGAGAAGTCCCATCTCGTGCCCGAACTTTCTTAAGTGAGTTCTTGGTGAAGGATGGTCAGTACCCAGCTAGCGACTTCAGGATGCCTGGCTGGGTTCATTCTTCTAACAATATGTGGTGGGCCCGTCTTGTTCAGTACATGTTGGATTCTCATGAGCCCATTTTAAAGGATATTGGCTTGTATAAAGCCATCAGGAATGTCCAATTTGGGTTTCCCCAGAGTGCTTATCACTTTTACTGCCTCTTGGAGATGTATAACCCTGAAACCTGTACTTTCTTTACTCCATTGGGTGAGCTAGGGTTTGCTCTCCACGAGATGTTTGAGGTTTCTGGGCTCTCGATGGGCGAAGTCCCTTACGAGGAGTATATCCCTACCACTGATGAGTTGAACATGCTACTGGCGAGGGATGAGCGCATCCATGCCACATACTGGGAGATGATGTGCCATTATCATATCTGCGCTGACTTGACGGGTGCGCGTAATCACGGTATTGGCCACAAGAAGTGGGCCGAATATCTCTTTGCCAACTTAAATTCTAAGGATATCTCTTTGCCACCGTATTTCTAAGGATCCCATCTCGTGCCCGAACTTTCTTAAGTGAGTTCTTGGTGAAGGATGGTCAGTACCCGGCTAGCGACTTCAGGATGCCTGGCTGGGTTCATTCTTCTAACAATATGTGGTGGACCCGTCTTGTTAAGTACATGTTGGTGGGAGTACCCAGGTGATCTGTACCGACGGTACTTCGTCTGGGGTCTCTAGTTCTTCCAGATCTGCACTGACTCTACTGGTCCCCCATATTATGAATTTAGTGCAGGGACGGGCTTCTTCTTCTCCAATTCCAGCAACTAATGCTCCCTTGCTTACGACACCTTTATTGGCATTACCTACTTTGCCTACCGACAGTGCAAATCCTCTTGAAAAACTTTTCGGCTTCACCGTCGAGGATTTTATGCATTTGTTAAGAAGATGTGTCGAGATGGTTCTTGCTGGCCACGATTTCTTCAACTTCGCACGTCCACTGTTACTCCGCTATTTAGGAAATATCGAAGAATTCGGTGGACAAGATCGAGCGGCTCCGTACCGGGCCTGCCTTACAGCCTTAGAAGAGCAGGTGACCACGCTATACACACTCCGTCAGGCGGATGTGGAGGCAATCACTGAGATAGAACTGGCGCGGCTTCGGGCAGAATCCTTATCTCAAAGAAATATTTTAAGGCAGCAGGAGGAGAGATGGTCTCAGGAGCTGACAGAGCTCCAGGCCAGTCGGAAATCCGTTCTTGGCGACCTGCAGAGGGTAAACTTCGGAATTGAGGAAAGTCAGGCGGCCATCTCTAAAGCCCAGAAGACAATTGCGAGAGCTCGGGCCACCTTGATAGAAAATGAACTCCGATTAGGAGAATCTGTTAAGAAACGGGAGATGTTGCTTGTCCAGCAGGAGCAGATTCAGCAGGAAGAGATGGCCAGGAATCGTGCTATAGAAGAATCTCGTCAGCAACAATTTACAATAAGTGATGATGAGTTGCGTAGGCAAGCTCAGCAAACCGTGGAGGCTTCTCATCGTAGAAATTTGGACGAGACAATAAACCAATTGAGACTTCTGGGAGGCCAATAGTTTCATCTCTCTTTACGCTTTTATCTTCCTTGTAATAAGAACTTCGTAAATAGGAGAGAGATAACCTTACGATATTTCTTTGAAATTCTTTTTGTATCTTCACCTTTTTAATAAAGATGATTCTTTTGACTCTTTTATTTGCCGGCTTCAAAATAGATTTGCTTGCCCAACAAATAACCTGTCGTCAAAACGATTTATCTCGGTATCGTTTATGCTCAATTTCTCGATCCGAAATAACAATTAAAGTTTTTAAGATGGGATTTTTAGCAAACCCCCAGCTATTAACGGATTTGATTAGTCTTTACCAACTACCGTTTGAGTTGGGCTAGCCATGTTATTCCCCTCAACATGGTGAGTTGTCGAGGAGTACGTTTGGGCTTAAATGCCAAACTTTTCCTCTTCCCTTTACTTTATCGGTATTGGGTGATTCATACTTTTACCCCAGCATGATGGGTTGGCGAGAAACTCGTTCTCTTCCCATTGCCTAGTTGGCGTTGGGCAATTCATACTTTTACCCCAGCATGATGGGTTGGCGAGAAACTCGTTCTCTTCCCATTGCCTAGTTGGCGTTGGGCAATTCATACTTTTACCCCAGCATGATGGGTTGGCGAGAAACTTGTTCTCTTTCCATTGCCTAGTTGGCGTTGGGCAATTCATACTTTTACCCCCAGTATGATAAGTTGGCAAGAAACTTGTTCTCTTCCCATTGCCTGGTTGGCGTTGGGCAATTCATACTTTTACCCCAGTATGATGGGTTGGCGAGAAACTTGTTCTCTTCCCATTGCCTGGTTGGCGTTGGGCAATTCATACTTTTTAAGTCATAGGCGCTTAATTACACATGCCTAAAAGAAGATTGGGGGCTGTTCAAACTTGAGAACTAAGCACACCAGGTTTGGGTCAGAGGCGCCAAACTGCGCATGCCCAAGAAAAGACTGATGGTGGTTCAAACTTGAGAACCAAACTGGAGGCGGTTCAAGGCTCTCTCGCGTAACTTGAACTGGGTACTCCAAACACACAAGGTTTAGGTCAGCGGCGCCAAACTGCGCATGCCTAGAAAAAGACTGGAGGTGGTTCAAACTTGAGAACCAAACACACCAGGTTTAGGTCAGAGGCGCACAATGCGCATGTCTAATAAAAAGACTGGAGGTGGTTCAAACTTGAGAACCAAACGCACCAGGTTTAGGTCAGAGGCGCACAATGCGCATGCCTAATAAAAAGACTGATGGTGGTTCAAACTTGAGAACCAAACACACCATGTTTAGGTCAGAGGCCCACAATGCGCATGCCTAATAAAAAGACTGATGGTGGTTCAAACTTGAAAACCAAACACACCAGGTTTAGGTCAGAGGCGCACAATACGCATGCCTAATAAAAAGACTGGAGGTGGTTCAAACTTGATAACCAAACGCACCAGGTTTAGGTCAGAGGCGCACAATGCGCATGCCTAATAAAAAGACTGGAGGTGGTTCAAACTTGAGAACCAAACGCACCAGGTTTAGGTCAGAGGCGCACAATGCGCATGCCTAATAAAAAGACTGATGGTGGTTCAAACTTGAGAACCAAACACACCAGGTTTAGGTCAGAGGCGCACAATGCGCATGCCTAAGAAAAAGACTGATGGTGGTTCAAACTTGAGAACCAAACACACCAGGTTTAGGTCAGAGGCGCACAATACGCATGCCTAAGAAAAAGACTGATGCTGGTTCAAACTTGAGAACCAAACACACTAGGTTTAGGTCAGAGGCGCACAATGCGCATGCCTAAGAAAAGAATACGCGTTTCTCCAGGGTTACTAAGAATAGTATTTCTTCAGAAATTTGCCATTGATCGGCATCATCATTCTGTCGCCATCTTGATTCATTAAGCGATAGGCTCCACTGGAGTATACTGTCTCCACAACAAACGGTCCTTCCCACTTGGGTTCAAATTTACCCTTAGTCTTGCGGGTTAGCACCATTGGCCTTTTAACAGCCAGAACCAAGTCTCCTTACTTAAAGGTCCTTGGTTTGACGTTCTTATTGAATGTTTGAGATATTCGGGCTTGATACAACTCAATTTGTTGTTGAGCCCTGAGACGTTTTTCATCTAACGCCTCTAGTTCTTGCAATCTTTGCTGATGGCATTCTTCTGTCGTCATCTTTGTGGTTAAAGCCACTCTTAATTATGGTATCTGGATTTCAAGAGGCAAGACAGCCTCACTTCCGTAAACTAAAAAGAACGGGGTAGATTTAGTCGGGGTGCGAACGGTGGTGCGATAAGCCCACAGGCATTCTCCTAGCTTTTCATCCCAATCTCGTTTATTGGAAGAGACGAACTTCCGAAGGAGTTTGATGATCGTCTTGTTAAAAACTTCAGCTAACCCATTAGCCGCAGGGTTATATGGTGTAGAAGCGATATTTTTGATTCTGAACTTATTGCAGAATCTGGAGAATCCCTGACTAATGAATTGCGGACCATTATCATGAATAATCCATCGGGGGATACCAAACCGGTAAATGACATGATGCTTGATAAACTTGATCACATCTGCCGTTTTCACCTCTTTCATGGGCACGGCTTCGGCCCATTTTGAAAAATAATCGGTTATTGCAAGAATAAACCGATGTCCTCTGGATGACGGGGGAGTTATTGGCCCTACAATGTCCATTCCCCAGGCTTCAAATGGCCAGCTTGCGATGGTATTGTGCAAGTATTCTTGGGGTTGATGAATAAAATTGGCATGTATTTGGCATGCATGACATTGTTTAGCGTATGCCATTGCTTCTGTAACCATGCTCGGCCAGTAGTACCCCAGCCTTCTTATACGGTCTCCAAGTTTGGGACCGGACTGATGAGCTCCACATATTCCATCATGTGTTTCTTTCAGCACTTGTTCTGCTTCTGCTTTCGATATGCAGCGTAGCAATAGACCACCTCTTGACTTTCTATACAAAGTCTGAAGCTTATGGTCATAATAAAATCTTTGGGCCTTCCTCTTTATTGAGGTGGCTTCCTTAGGATCTTCTGGTAATATCCCATGCAAGGCATAATCCACAAATAGAAATCGCCAATCACGGGGTTCTAACTTTAAGCCAATCTGGCATACCTCTTCGGCTTGAGATACCACGTCTGGGTGGAGGAGTTCTCTACTACCAATGGTGATGCTTTTAGCTTCACCTGGCGGGATTGCCAGCGTTGCGGCTAATGCGGCAAGAGCATCTGCATAAACGTTCTCGTTTCGAGATACGTGATATATGTAGAATTGTTCAAAATATCATGCTAGCTCAATAGCTAGCTGATGATAGGGGATGAGGGCTTCATGTCTGACTTCATACTCACCTGTCATCTGATTGACAATGAGCTTAGAATCTCCATATGCCTCTAGATGGTTCACCCCCAGTTGCAGAGCTATTTTTAAGCCGATAATAAGCGCATTGTACTCCGCTACATTATTAGTGCACGGTTCTATTAATGAGTAACCGTTAGGCAATATATGTTTATGTGGGGATATTAGCACAACCCCCACTCCAGCAGCAAATCGTCTTGCGGCACCATCAAAGAACATTTGCCAAGGTTGCTCTTTGGTAACTGTGTTGACTTCCGATATCTGCTTTAATTGGGACCAAATTGGATGGTCTGCAAGGAAATCAGCGATTGCCTGTCCCTTCATGGCCTTTTGAGGGACAAAATATATGTCATAGGGCGATAGTAAGAGCGCCCATTTTGCCAATCAGCCATTTAAGGATCCCGGTTTGGTCATCAGAATCTTCAGGGGATTAACCCGTGATATGACATGAATTGTTTGCCCCGAAAGGTAGTGTCGCATTTTCTGAACGACGAACACTAGGGCTAAACATTCCTTTTCAATCGGGGTATACCGCTGTTTGGCCCCGATCATTGTTCTTTTTAAATAGTAGAGGGCATGTTCATGGCCGTGCTCATTATATTGAGCAAGTAATGCTCCTAAAGCATTATCCATGGCCCTTACATATATAAGGAAAAGCTGCCCAGGGGCTGGTGCCATTAGTACAGGAGGCTTAGTAAGGTACTCCTTGAGGTCATCAAATGCCTGCTGACATGCCTCATCCCATATGAAGGATACTCCCTTCTTCATAAGTTTGGAGAATGGTTGGCATCGTCCAGATAAGTTGGATATGAAGCGTCGAATATAAGCGAGCTTGTAATCCCCTTAATTCCTTAAGATTGCGGGGAGGCGACATTTCGCTAATCGCTTTTACCTTTTCCGGGTAGAGAAAAATTCCTTTTGAAGTTATTACGAACCCTAGAAACTTCCCGCTGGATACCCCCATGAACGACTTGGTAGGATTCATCTTCAAGTGATGTTTCCGCATAAGATCGAAGACCACTCTTAAATCGTGAAGATGATCTTCTTTGTCTTTGCTTTTAGCTGCTAAGTCATCCACATAGCACTCCACTGTTCTGCGTAGGTGTTCTTTGAATATGGCGCTCATTGCACGTTGGTAAGTGGCACCTGCATTCTTTAATCCGAATGGCATCACCGTATAACAGTATACCCCCTGTGGCGTTCTGAAAGCTGTATGATTTTCATCATCCGGGTACATCTTGATTTGGTTATAACCTGAGAAGCCATCCATAAAGGACATCCTCTCATAACCGCAAGTATTATCGATCATCACGTTGGTGATGGGGAGTGGAAATTCATCCTTGGGACATGCAGCGTTCAGGTCTCGAAAGTCAATGCATATCCGAATTTTGCCATTCTTTTTGCGAACTGGCACTATGTTTGCCACCCAGTATGGGTGTTGTTCTTCACGGATGAACCCGGATTGTATAAGCTTGTTGACCTCAGCAACTATTGCCTCCATCAATTCCGGTCAAAAACGCCTCTGTTGCTGTTTAACAGGTTTGACATCTTCTTTTATATTTAACCGGTGTGTGGCAATTTGAGGGTCAAGCCCAGGCATATCTTCATAACTCCATGCGAACACATCTATATACTCTTTGATAAGGGATATAAGTTCCTCTTTTTCTAAAGGAGTTAGTGTGTCGCCTATAAAAAATGGGTTTCGGATTTTCTTCCGTTCCCATGTTAACCTGTATTAATTTGTCTTCTGTGGGCGGATCACGCTGTTCAAAGCGGACATCCCAGAGAGTCCATATGCCTGGCCCAAGCATCGTCTTGAACGTCAATTGGTTCCTCGTCGCTTTCTGGCGCGACTGAAACCATATTGATTGTCAAAGATTGAAACCAAGCACCGGTGCTTATATCTGAATCATGATCTGGTGAAGATATTTCTTCTTTATCCGAAGAACTCTCTTCATCCTTGGATGGCGATGAGGGTGGAGTAGATACATAGCCCAACCCCCTACGGGTCTTCTGATAATAATCAGGACTCTTTCCTCTCGGTCTAAACGAGGGTATGAGATTCCGCCGCCCTTTTTCAAAGTTTAATCCCGGCTTATGGGTAAAATTATACCCAATTTTCTCCATCATCTGTCGGGACCTTTGCTCATATAAGTGAAATTGAGGTGATGTTTGTTCATCACTTTCACTACTTTGTCTCTGTCGAGGCGACGTGGCCACTTTGCCGAACATGATCGGCCTTTGGGACTTATGTCGGGGAGGCACTTCAAAGAAGTGCCCTTGATCCTCGGTTATTTTTAATTGAGAGAGGAGGGAAGACCTGAGGGGCAAATGGTATGCCGCCAGAACTTCAAGTTCGGTCAGGCCATCCGCTTCGGTGGAGGTACAAGAGGGCTCAGACTCAGTAGCTACAGCATGCTCGTAGACTAACTTTACATTTTTATTAATAACCCATTCACTTTCTATTATATCCACTATATTATCAAGACCTAGGCTAAGATTTAGGTGAGGGTTGATTTCGTAATCACCCCCATCATCTTCTCTAAGGAGCTCGTACTCAGTGTCGGCTTCATTTCCACTGTCGTCGGGCTTTGGAGACTTGCTAAGACTGTCATTGGAAGCTTTATGTGCTGGCTTGTAGAGTGCAGCATCTGTGAAGTAATTTTCCAACCCTTTGAATGGCTGCTTGTCAGCAATTAGTGTCCGGACCTCTCCTTCCTCATCGCAATATTTCATGCACTGGTGAAGAGTCGACGGAACTATCATATGAGAGTGGATCCAAGGTCACCCCAATAAAATATTGTAGGAGGTGTCAGCGTCAATTACATAGCATGTAACCTCCGTTTTTAAGTCTCCAATTTGACACCACAATCGGATCTTACCAAGAGGATAGGTATTATTAGCGTTGAATCCATAGATGGTAGTTTGTGTAGGTGTCAAGCGATGAAGGAAAATCCCCAACAGCTGCATCAATCTACTGGGCACGACGCTGAGTGCAGAACCTGGATCAATCTGAATTCGGTCCACTTTTGTGGACCCGACATATCCAGTGAAATATAAAGGCCTATTATGCTTTATATTCCTCACCTGCATGTCTTCTGGAGAGAAGATGATTTGTGGAACTTGCCTCCTCACTTGATGACAGTGGGGGCAAGAGTCCCGCTCTTTGATGGCCGGCTCGACAATCTGAGTTAGGAACGACTCAGAGTCTGCCAAGGCCTCTCTTAGAGCTTCACGTGTTGATTTTGATAATCTCAACAATTCGTAAAGCGTCACTCGCGCTGGGATATTAGCCAACTGCGCAATTATGTCAAATTTGAAGGGGGTTTCTTTGGCTCCTTCATCTCTGGTAGGATTCTTCTGGTAACGAAGTCCTTTCTGCTTCGCAGGCTTTGCGAGTTCTGCATAGATATCTTTTGGATCCACTCTAGTGTAGTCCTTAAGATATGTCTTTCCAGATCGAGTACCGGAAGGGCCTGCCCCATTTTGATGGGTGGCCATAGTTTCGGGTTCTTCTTCAGAATCTGTGAAGGCTCCCGAAGCTATATATTCTTCCTTTATATCTGCAGAAATGGTATTAACAGCCCGTTTTTTCTCTGGACCTCTTGAAGTAGTCCATTGTTCATCTTCCAGCAAATCAGGGTGAACCTACATAACTTCCCCCTTCTGGGTAGTTACGGGGACAAGTCCCTCTTGGGCTTTGTTGTGCGAATCAAGATTCTTTGTGACCATCTTACCCTTAGGGATTGGGGTCACTCCTGAGGGAAACTCGTGGGTTCCAACCATTATGGTTGCCATATTGGCAATGACTTTCTTCTGTTCTTCCTTAAGTGTCAGAACTCCAGCCTCTATTAGTGCTTGGATTCTGTTCTTAAGGGGAAAACAATCCCGGGTGGGGTGTCCAACATTCCGGTGATAGAGACAGTGTTGAGATCTTTTGTCTTACCAACGTCTTCTGCCTTCTTATTCTCCAGAAGTTTTAGCATTCCCTTCTTTTGGAGCAGGTGAAAGAGGACTGGTGTCTGTTCAGCTTTGAAAGTGTAATTCCCTTCTTGCTGCGGTCTAATTTGCCTTGATCCTCGCTGTCCTTGAGGCTTTGGCTCTGGCGGAGGACCGATTTTCTGAGGAGCAGCTTCTGACGACATGACTGCTTTCCCTTTATTCTTATTGCTGTTGTTTTGGGTATATGGCTTACTACCCCCAGCGTTTCTTGATCCGCGGGATTCCTCGACTCGGCGAATCAAGTCTTCAGTTTGCTCTCCTTGTTTGAGCAGGTCCCTCCACGTCTTAGACTCTACGGCCCCCATTTTGAGGAGCACATTGGTCTTAAGGTTGTGTCGATAGGTCTCGACTAGAGTTTCCTGGATCATTCCGTGTTTACAATGTACGGACTTCTCCAGGAACCTTTCTATGAAATCTTTAACCGTTTCTTGTTCTCCTTGCCTAGTTGCAAGGAGGGAATGAACCGTAATCTCGGTGTCATCCTCGAAGAAACGTGAGAGAAATAATTTCTCAACATCTAACCAGGTATTAATAGTACCTGGGGGCAACTGCATGAACCAAGTAAAGGCAGGTCCTCGCAAAATACTTGCAAATACTTTGGTCATGATGGGATCATTACCCATTAAGTGTCCTGCTTGGGACAAAAAGTAATATATATGCTGACTGGGCGATCCCTTCCCGTCGTACGGCTCTAACTTGAGCGGCTTATACTTTGGTGGGTAAGGTATCATATCCCATTCAAGATGATACGGTCTAGAGACCCCAGCTTCTTTCAACTCCTTTTTAAGCATTAAAGTTTCGAGTTGACTCTGCAGCTTTTCTATCTTTTCGCCATGCGGATCATGGAAAGAAAATCTATCCTCTTCCTCATGCATCGAGTGGGCTTTCTCTTCCTGTTCTTCTTCATTCAGAGTTTCTTTATCCTTTTTGGCGTTATCTTCGACAAACCTCGATAGCATGACTTTGAGTCCTTCAATCATCTTTTGCTGCTCTCGAATCATCTTTTCTTGAGCTTCAAATCTCTGATTGATATCGTCAGACTTATCTGCCATATGCGATACTGACTTCTGTAGCCGAGACAATATAGAGGATGGGGGCGAGGCTATAGCGGAATTATCATTGTCTTCGTCGTAAGAACCCCCTGCGAGCTTCTTATAATTTTGGGGCGAGACGGCTCCTGATCTTAGTCGAGTAATACGATGAGGTTCATCATCGCTCGATTCTGAATCATCATCCATCTCTATAATTTTCTCCCCTTTTCCTACCATGTTGGAAGTTACAGCTCTCCATTATTTCAGGGGAGTGGTCCTTGTCTTCTTAGCAGGATTCTGGTTTGACTCGTTTAATCGGTCGAACACAGATATCATGTTCTTGTTGCAGTCACAGTTGTCCATCACGGCTGATACTGCTGTCACAAGTTGTTGGCAATGGCAAATATGTTCAACTTGAAGTTGGTCTATGCCTCTCTTCTTAGAGAGATGTTCCCTGAGGTCAGTGCCTCTAGTCATGGAGTCAAGAGGTCCATTCAACTCTTGAGAATGTTTAGGAATCCCCTGAAGCTTCTTTGATTGATCAACCCTGACTCTGGGGTCGGACCGATCCTCGCGTGGCTTATGAATAGCCTCGCGTTTCACATTGCGGGCCTGAAGAATAGCTCCGCGCTTATCCACACTAGCCTCGCGTTTCTCGCTGGCTTGGTGTGTCCTTGGAAGTTTAGCTTCTGGAATAATAGCCCCGCGTGAAGGGAAGTTCTTGCACGCTGGCTTATCTTTGCGATTAACGCAGATCATAGCTTCGCGCTTAGCGTAGTTTTTACGACTGACAACTATCTGCCAATCATCCTCACGTTCCTTGTGGGTGTCAGAAGTCTTGCGTTTATTGCAAGTATCACTGGCTTCGCATCTCTCGCTAGGCACAGTAATAGCCTCGCGTGGAGAATCACACGCTGGCTTTGAATAATTTTTATACTCGCGTAACTCGCGAGTGTTGGGTATTCTGCGACTAGCGCAACCCTTACTGGCTTCGCATCTCTCGGTAGGCACAGTAATAGCCTCGCGTAGAGAATCACACACTGGCTTTGAATAATTTTTATACTCGCGTAACTCGCGAGTGTCAGGAATCTTGCGTAACTCGCCAGTATTACCAGCCTCGCGTGGAAAATCACACGCTGGCTTTTCCTTGCTTTTAAGGCAAGTTGTATCTTCGCGTTTAACGCGGTAGAGATTGGTCTCGCGGGTAGCGCGAGCCAATTTGCGAGGGACCATAGCCTCGCATCCTCTAGGGTTAGCTCCGCGTCCAAGGCGGGCTTTGAGGGCTCTACGCCTCGCTCTCCGGTTCCTGTTCCGGAGTTGGGTCCTGATCAGTCCAGTTCCCATGTCTTCTTCGGCAATCGGAACCTCTTCCTCGGCTAGGATTTCTTGTGTGAACTCCGGCTCTATAGCCGCAGTCTCCAAGGATCCCCGTCTCTCGGTAGATACCTTTCTACCCGTCACTCGGGTATTGGAGTACATGCGACGATAGTGCCGTGTCTCATCCAAGTCACCTGATCCGGAGGAGAGGAACTCCTCGTACTTCTGCTGGTCGATTTCAACGACCAGCGTGTCTACTTCGGATCCGATCAAGTCAACGACCGATTGCGCCACAATCTCTTCATCAGTGAAAGAGACGGCTCCCACTGTGGTCGCCAATTTGTTCGTCGCAAAAGTTCCTTCGCTTTCTTCCATTGAACACATCTTAGATTACAATAGAAGTGAACAAGATATAAAAAGAATAAACGAGGGGATTTTATACTTCAATCTCTCTCTTTTACAATAGTTTCGTGGGATCTGTGGCGATGGGATGTATAGTATTTCCTTTGGACGATCGGTACGTTGAAATCTTCTCTTTTAAAGATATCGGCCGAATATAGACGGTCTTCTCTGATTTTGATTTGTTCAAGGCTCTCTTGCGTAACTCGAACTTCTCAAGAATTCCAGAAAGAAGATGGTGGTTTTCTCTGATCTTCACGAACTCAAGACTCTGTGCGTAACTTGAATTCTCCAAGATTTCAGAAGATGATCAGCAAAGGCTTCAAGGCTCTCTCGCGTACTTGAATTGCCAAAGGATCGATAGGAGACTTCCGATGCCAAAAAGAAGAAGACTCCCCAAAAGAAAAGCCCCCCCTAGGGTTTCACCAGGAAAGTATTTATAACCCCAGGTTAATGCAAGAGTTTCTATTTAAATAGAACTCGTCATTATCAGGGATTCCAATCAAATATCTTAGTTTTGATGGAATTCTGATTAGACTTGATTCGGGTATTTGGATAAGCCCATAATCATAATCTCAATCAATTTGAGATTCTGGTTATCTGCTTATGCGGAGCTTTAATCGCATCAAAACGCGGTGCTAAATAACCAAAACGCGGAGTTATTGATCATCTCCGCATTTTACTCAAACGCGAGGCTAATACAAGCCAGACTGCGGAATCAACGAGGAGCTATTAAACATCTCCGCGTTTTATTCAAACGCAGGGTTAATGTAACCAAACGCGGGGCTATTGAATTAGCTCCGCGTTCTGTTGTGGAAAATCCTTGTAACTTAGAAATTTTCACTGCCAACATGAGTATCATGGCAAGCCTCGTATGGGAGCTGAGACATACGAGTGTCATGATAAATCTCACACGGGAGCTGAGACATGCAAGTCTCATGGCAAGTCTCGTTCAGGAGCTAAGACATGTAAGTATCATTTTGAACTTTATATTGAGGCTGAGGAGCTCTGTGTGAAACTTCGAGTTGCTTGAGTTGCATACCTTCATCTTTCGGATAGATAGCAAGATGGCGTCATGCTCAGTTGAATAAAAATATTTTCAACCACAAAACCGGGAAGTCTTAACTAGTTTTTAATTTAGTTGAACTTGGAAGAGATCTCCTACCAAGATTGATGTTTATTTCGGAATAGAGCTATATTGGCTTGGTTATTTGCCATGCTGTAAGTCTCACGAATGATATGAGGAAATAGGAAAGTCTTGGAAACTTCGTAGATCTTATTCACAACTCCCAGTTGAATCAATTCTTAATGCAGAGGACAATAATCAATTTGTTGGTGATTTGCTAAACTCGTATTAGGCTGAAGTGTTTTCACAAACTAGGAGGAGAGTTGTCCATTTTTTTTTTTTGAACCATCCAAATATTATTGCAGTTTTTCATATTGGCTGTTTTTTGGATGATGGATATAATCTCATATGACAGAAGCAAATCCGGCGTTGCTTTGGAAGGTTTTTGCTAGTCTTAGACATGACAGATTTTTTAGGGTTAGGAAAGAGAGCTCTTTTCTCATATTAAACTATATGTTGTATGGATGGGCTCTGATCAATCTTAATATAGCAAGCCCTACGGAAGAATAAGTTGTTTAAGTATCACTCTGCATGTGAGTGAGATATCACTTTTGGTCTTTCCATGTGACTGAGCTTCATTAGGATTGCATGTTGAAGCTGAGTCTGATCAAGATTGTAATTTTGATATGCTTGTTTCTTTGTAACAAATATGAGGAATCTTGAAATACGGATAGGCCCTACCCTCTGGGTGGACTGTGGGAAGACAAGAGCCTCCATGAAACACTGGCCCTACATCCTTGGGTGATCCGTGCAAGGTTCCTTGGATTGCAACATATGAGAATCATGTACTGAGTGATTTATGTAAGGTTGAGCTCTATGTCTGCTTCGGCTCGCATGGGCTTAGCCTCTCATCTGATTTAGTCCAGATTGGGCTGAGCCTTATGCATGATCTAATTTACACCAGGCTGAGCCTCGCGTCTGATTGCTTGAGCCTCATAACCAATGTGGGCTTCACAAGTTTTGAGTGTTCTTTAAGGATCTCGAGTCCTCAACTTGAGTTAAAACTTTATCCAATTTCTGTTGTACGAATAGTGAGAGTATCACCATGCACCATGAGTTTTGAATTCACACTAGATAGAATATGGTTGGGTTTATCTTAAATTAATGCATATACTGGTCACATTTCCTGATCTTGAAGATAACATTTCTCATACTAAAGTATCATTCTCTTCTTTGGATGCTTTTGAATTGCTTACAATATTTGATTTTGATGTTTTGACCATAATCTTTCTCAATCCTCTTGAGTGTCGGATAAATATTACTTATCTAATATAGTTAAATATGCCCCTTCGAACCATGTTGCGCGAATTACACGGGATCAATCTATTTGGATAGCTTGTCAAGGGTGTAGGGGAAAGCGCTCCCAACCCAAGATTTTTTATAAGGATTGGCTATTTATTTCCTTATAAATTTCCTTCAAATATCTGTTTCAAGGGGATAATTCACTTCATGATTAGCACAGGTACAATGGAGCAAAAGTTCATCCTGAACTCGTCCATCTTCTAAAAAAATTTTGAAGATTCACGTTCAGAACAGGTACTTGAAGAAGAGTACAAAGGCACGCCTTTATGTGTATCTGAAGAGACATGCGGTGGTGCACTCAGAGCTGCACGCGCCTATAGGTGCTGAGCATTCCTTGTACGCGCCTGAGAGTACACGCTCCTTGTGCGCGTGCCAGTGTGCTCGCAGGTGCACGTGCTTTCGAGCGTGCATGCAGGGTTGCGTTATGCATTTTCCACTGTCGCACTTGTGGGCGGGTGCAAGGGTTGTAGTTTTCTCTGTGTGGAGCATTTCTGACTGTAATTTATCAGTGATTGCCTCTTTTGTAATGTTGAGGTGTGCACGTTGGGCTTTGCGTCTTCTCCGTCGGCCTTGATTTTTTTTTTTTTTTTTGTGAACGTGCAAAAGTTGAGCTTGGCTTAGAGATAGGCGATTATACCATATCCTTATTTAGAGGTGATAACGCCTTTTTTTTTTTATAGACGATGACGTCTTATCTTTTGTTATGGACGATACCGCCTCATATTTTTCGACCATCACCAGACGATAACACCGGGGTTTCGAGCCGAAAGAATCAACGATAACGTCAGATTGCACCGTTGTTTTCTCTTCAATGAAGAGAAGCTCCCACTGTGGTCACCAATTCTTATATGTCCGAAAATTGGGATCTTATCTCCTGTTGCAAATTTACTTTTGAATTATAGCAATAAAAGAAACTTACAAGAAAATCCGAGTTGCAAGAATGGGAAAACAATTGATTTTAATTTTCCTTTTTAATTTCGTGGGTTTTGACAGCGGTAGAACCTTGTTTTCGCACTCCTTTGACGATCCGACAGGAAATTCCTTTTCACCAAGCTTATGGGAAGACGAAGAAAAGAAACTCTAAATTCTCTATTTCTGTCAACTCCCTGTTTTTTCTTTCAGCTCTTCTCTTTTTTTTCTATAGATTGATTTTTTTTTGTGAACATGTTAAAGTTGAGCTTGGCTTAGAAATAGGCGATTATACCATAACCTTATTTAGAGGTGATAATGCCTTATTTTTTTTTTGATAGACGATGACGTCGTATCTTTTGTTATGAACGATACTGCCTCATATTTTTCGGCCATCACCAGACGATAACACCTGGATGGTTTCGAGCCGAAAGAATCAACGATAACGTCAGATTGCACCGTTGTTTTCTCTTCAATGAAGAGAAGCTCCCATTGTGGTCACCAATTCTTCTATGCCAGAAAATTGGGATCTTATCTCCTGTTACAAATTTACTTTTGAATTATAGCAATAAAAAAAACTTACAAGAAAATCCGAGTTGCAAGAATGGGAAAATAATTGATTTTAATTCTCCTTTTTAATTTTGTGGGTTTTGACAGCAGTAGAACCTTATTTTCGCACTCTTTTGACGATCCGACAGGAAATTCCTTTTCACCAAGCTTATGGGAAGAGGAAAAAAAGGAACTCTAGATTCTCTGTTTCTGTCAACTTCTCCTTTATTTCTATAGATTGATATTCATATTCATATGCATCCTTTAAGGGTTTTGCTATAGACACGTTTGAAGAAATTGTGGTGCTCGTTAAAACGCTATATATCTCAGCTCACAGACAGGAACAAAAATTTTTATGGCAGAATATATCCTTGCAACAAATATACTTGGCAAGCCTAAGTAACTCTCCAAACATATCAAACAATTGGAAATTGATAGATATCAACTTTTTATAACTCATGCATCTTATTAATGGGTTGATGGTACATTTCATCCATCACAAAAAACCAAAATTATTCAAAGAGACATTGCTTAATTATTAATAAAATATAATGCAGGAAGAGTTTTAACTCACTGCTTATGCTAAAAAAAAATTGTAGAGACATTGATAGAACATTAAGTAGAAACTCATCATCGTAGCTCCCGACGACTATCAAATTGTTGCCTTCCTCTTCACTAGCTCTGCAATCAAATTGCCCGTATCATTGTAAGACGATCCATCTTTCTCCACCGCTCTCCTCGCCAACTCTCCGAGCTCACTCGCCCTCCGCCTCCTCCCCTCGGCCTCCTCCCCATCGCACATCAACTCCCTGATCGCTGCCTCAATCTTCGCTGCCTCGAGAACCTTCCTCTCCTCGGGCCTTGTCGAGTTTACATCCGTTCCAGCTGCAACGCCTATCTTCAGCACGTCTACAATCAGCCTCTCGTTGTAGAATTGCTCATAAAACAGCGGCCAAGTGATCAAAGGCAAGCCCGCGTTGATCCCCTCCAAGCTCGAATTCCACCCGCAATGTGTCAAGTAACCTCCGACCGAACTATGGTGCAGTATCAGTATCTGCGGTGCCCATCCCCTTATCACTAAGCTTCGTTCTTTGGTTCTCTCCTCGAACCCTTCGGGCATCCATTCGTCGCCGTCCTCCCTCACTACCCAAACAAATGGATGGTTCGACGCCTCGAGGCCCAGGGCTATCTCCCGGAGCTGGACCGTCGTCATATTGGCTATGCTCCCGAAACAAATGTAGACGACCGAACGGGGCTGTTTGCCGTCGAGCCACTCCAAGCAAGCTTCGCGGTCGATGGATGCCTTGTTCCCTCTTTCGGCCTTGTCGGATACATTCTTGTTGCAGACGGACAGTGGCCCTGCGCACCAGGCTCTTTGTCCGATCACGTTCCGATAGTAGTCTGCGTATTCGGGCTCCAACTCGTAGAAGGTGTTCATGACGGTGCCATAGTTCTTCGATTCGGACTCTTGAACATGTTGAAGTAGCTCCATCATCACGGGGTGTACTTTTCGAAAATCCATCATCATAGACTGTCGGAGCTCGACGCGATGTGGGAGGCCGGGGAGGACAAATGACTCCTCATCCGATGGCGTGCTCTCAAGTACATTGTGTTGTTTGGTGCTATGCATGGCGCAGTGGGAGAAGAAACTTGACCCGTGAAATAGTAGCCTTGGTATCCCGTGCTCCTCAGCTACGTCGGCCGTCCACGGGATGAATATGTCGGTCACAAGGCAGTCCGGGACAAGGCGACTGAGGGCGTCAGAGAACGGCTCACGAAGACACTTTAGAACAGAAAATAATAGATAGTGCATGTCTACGGTGAGCGAGGAGAAGTTCTCGCAGCCCTCCGGTAGGCCGTCCGCAGAGGGGAACGGAATGAAGGAGAGCTGGATAGGGTGCTCGAGCCCGGACTCGTTGGCGGAGTCGACGGAAGGTTGGACGAGAGGAGCGTTGCCGGGGGTAGTGAGGATGGTGGCCTTCACGCCACGGGCAGCAAAGAGCTTGGCCATGTCGACCATGGGAATCATGTGGCCCGGGGCCATCAGGGGGAAGAAGAGCATGTGGAGCGTTGTGGCTTCGGACCCCATTACCAAAGGCTTCTCTCAAAAAAAATTGAAACTGCAAGAATTTTAGTAGTTTAACTTCCACGACAACTTCATATATACAATTACCAGAGATATTCTATTTACGCACACCAATTTACTCTTGACCCAAGTTCGCCGTTTCTTTTTTTTTTTTTTTTACACTAAGTCCCCCATTCAAATTTTAAATATCTACAACTTTTTAAAAAATTTAAAACACTGTTATCGTCTTCTACTCTTTCTCTACTTAAAAAAAAAAAAAAAAAAAAAACTTTTTTAGTATTTTTTAAATCTTCAAAATAAACATATATCTCACAAACTCATCCATTTTTTTACTCTCTAAAATTTTCACATTCGCATTCCACAAAAACTTAGAAAGAATTCTAAAGTCTTCCAACTCACTATAATAATTGAAAAATAGAGTTTTAGGATTAGATTTTATTTTTAAGAAAATGGACAAATCCAATACTACAGCATCGGAGGCGTGAGGTAATATTTGGTTATACTTGGTTTAATAGAAAAAGAAATAGATAAAAGGGAAATTGAAAAGAAAATATAATTCTCTTTGTTGTTTGGTTCAAAAAAAAACTAACAAGAAAATAATAAAAAAATATGAAAATTAAAAAATTAAGGAAATTTATTTTATTCCAAACTCCCTCTACTTCTATAATCTCATGTGGTAATACCACCAAATAATATTTTCTATCACTTTCTCTATGATAGAGAAAAGAGAAACTAATAGAAAATTTTGAGTCATATTTTCTCTTAATTTCCTCCTAATTTATTTTCTTTAAATTTAGAATATTTTTTCTTTCTTATTTTATTTTTATTTTTTAACCTTCATTTTCCCTCGGTTTAAACAGAGCCTAAGGAACTGATGAATTGGTCGCCCAATTCAGTTCTTCTTCTTCAAAGTTCTTCTGATTGGTTTATAAATAAAGGATCAGTTGACCAATCCCGATCCTCTGTTTTAGAAACCCTCTAATTGGTCAACCAACCTTTCGATTGTTCAACCAATCTAAAGCTCTAATTTTAAGAAATTCAAGTATCAACCGGATACTTGTCGACTAATACTTTTTCAAGTTCCCTGATTAAAAAAACATCAATACTAATTAATCATAATGATATTTTATATAATTTTCATTTATTCTCTTTTAGTGCTTATTTGACATGCATATTTTTGGGTGCTAATTCTTACAATTAAGATTTGTTTCACAAAATAATCTAAATAAACCTCTATTTCCAACTCTTTGAAAACTAATAGACACTTGAACTTGTCACAACCAAAAAACAAATTAAAATATCAATCAATTTCCTACTATTCGAAATCAAAATATGCAATATAAATATAAGAATAAATAAATACAATTTTAAAGATTACCTGATTAGAAATAGTTCCAACAAAAGATTTTTTTTTTTTTTGTTTGTTTTTTTTTTTTTGCTAGAGAACTACTACAAAGGAGAGAAAGGAATGAGAGAGATAGACAAGAGTACTCACCGGCAAGGGTGAATTTATATCTCTCGTGTGAAAAAAAGAAAAAGAAAAAAATAAACACTCTCTACTTTCAGCTGGACTAATTTCCATGAATCAATCCATATAAATTAAAGAGTGAAAAACTTTCTCTCTACTTTCCAATCACTTTCCAGCTTACTCTTAATGAACCAATCAACCCACTTGCAATGAACCATCGGCCCTTAGAAGTCCCAAACACTAGAGAGAACCCTTCCCCTTCCGCGTAGAGAGACTATGAGCCATAATTATTCAAAAGAAGATAGTCAATATGGAAAATATAAGAATATATATATATATATATATATATATATATATATATATATATATATATATATATATATATATGAAAAAAAATAGAAATGAGCTGACATCTCACGCAAGCTACCTGAGCTGCAGTTCATTTCCACTATCTCTAATATTTTTTTTTTTAAAATTTATTTTGAATTATGATCTCGACCCCCTAGGATTTACTCATAGCTAATTTTTTGGGTTTTAATTTTGATTTGGTTCTCCATCAAGTTAATACAAAATTAACGGTTTTCAATGAATAAAATATTTTGTATGCACTTGATGAAATGGTAAATGAACTCCAAAATTTATGAAATTTAATCTGAAAGAAGTTAAAGAAGTAGAGATAGTAATTGTTAAAAATAATTGAAGAAAAATTATTGATCATTATAATTTTGCCGCTAGCTCACGTAACTTTTCCTGAGCTGACAGCTCACCTACAGTAATCCCATATATATATATATATATATATATATATATATATATATATATATATATAAAGAGAGAGAGAGAGAGAGAGAGAGAGAGAGAAATGGAAATGATCTGACAACTCATGCAAGTTACCTGAGCTGCAGTTCATTTCTACTATCTCTAATAATCTTTTTTTAAAATTTTTTTAGGATTATGATCTCGACCCCCTAGGGTTCAATTATACTCAATTTCTTGGGTTTTAATTTTGATTTGGTACTCCATCAAGTTAACACAAAATTAACGGTTTTCAATGAATAAAACATTTTGTATGCACTTGATGAAAAGATAAATGAATTTTAAAATTTATGAAATTTAATTTGAAAGAAGTTAAGTAGGTATAGATAGTAATTGTTTAAAAAATTGAAAAAAAGTTATTGGATCATTATAGTTTTGCCGCTAGCTCACGTAACTTTTCCTAAGCTGGCGGCTCACCTACAGTAAACCTATATATATATATATATATATATATATATATATATATATATATATATATATATATATATATATATATATATATATATATATATATATATATATATATATATATATATGAGAAAACGGGAAATTCACCGGCGGTAAAAAGAGTTCCTTCACCGCTGTTTAGGTAGCCCAATAAAATTATTTTACGCGGCGCCACTTAAAGTAGCAAATAAAAGAACTCTTTTAACCACCCTTTGAGTGGCACCAAGTGTAATAATTTTATTGGATCAGCTAAGCGATAGTAAAGGAACTCTCTTTATTATCTGTAAATTTTCCCTCTCTCTCTCTCTCTCTCTCTCTCTATATATATATATATATATATATATATGATTGTAAATTTGTTCCATTCCATATCCCTTCTTTGACCTATGAAGGATTTTGTTGTTCGAACCAGTGAGAAGACGGTCAGTTGGTCATCTAAAATAAGAAAAAAAGTCAAATTCAGATGGACATATCCAAATGGGGCTGGCACCATGTCCGAGCTCGGAGGGAGCGGGCCGGGAGTGGGCCCGGACGGAGACGGGGTCGGCTTGTTTTTCATAGAAATTGATTTTTTATTTCTTGAATAATTTTTTTTTAAAAATTAGATATATCAAAAAAAATTAAAATATTCTAATTGATTAAAATGTAATAGTAAATAAGAAACTTTCTTTTTAAAATAAAGTTTTTATTGCTCATTAAATTGAGATTTTACGTAATTGTCCTTAAATTTAATTTTCAATGGAGGTACTATTTATGGTAGATCAATTTTGATTAATTATAATATTTATTATTATAGATTGTAGTGAAATATTATTTTATTTTAAATTATTATGGAAAGCTATTTTATTATAAATCATTATGTAAAGTTATTTAATTATAAATTGTTATAAAAGTCAATTTGAATTGATTAAATAACATAAATATCTTCCTAAAAAAATACAAGTAATTAAGTTAGTCAATAACCACTATTACTTCCTAAATAATAAAATTAAAATTTTACAATGATTCATATAAATCCATAAAGCAATCGAATCTTTTTTTTTTTTTTTTGGAGAGAAATCTTTAACTGATTAATAATTATTAGTACTATCTTATAAATTAAATTCAATTTCAAACAATAATAGATGCAAAGAGAAGGGAATAATATATAGCTATTAACTTGTGTGGCATGCAGTATCTCACTTTTGTTGTTTGTTGACTTATCCTTCTAATTTGCTCATATTTTTAATATACACATTGTTATATGCTTGATTATTTATCTTCTATGTATTGATAACATATCTTACGATATATAACGTGCAATAAGATTCATAGGATAACAATACTTTACACATATTCCGATTTGACAACTATGATCTATAATAATATATAACAAAATTTGCTATTTTTTATTCCACTTATACCCGTTATCAGGGTTCTCTCTGTGAAATTATCATGCTATCATATGAAATGATTATAAAGTAGTGATCTAGACTGCAAATATTCAGGACTACAGGTTATTGAGCTAACACAAATGCCTTGAAATCTAAAGTACAGAAAAATTATAAGAAAGACTACAAATCATAATGTAGAAGAAACAATAACACTGTCCATGGTGCATTCCTAACTAGTCCTCGAGACCATTATAATCAACAATGAGCATTAGACTTGTATCAGTGTTTGGGAGAGATCATGGCATTCATGTATTTGATGCATCTAGCTCAGAAGGATTTGATGTCTTTGGCTGCAGGAGTCCCGATGAGATTTCCCGGGCTGAGACTAGGGATGGTAATGGACACGTATCTGGGTATATAATAATACTTCAACTTAGAGTGTATTTGGGTATTTGAAAGTAGTGGAAGTAAGGAAGAAAATTATAAGTAACTTCCAAAATAAAAAATTGAAAGTATCATATTTTCAATATTTCTAGTGTTTGTTTCTTAAATTGACATCGGAAGAGAGGGGTTCAGAGTCAATAAAATTTTTACTTATATTTTTAAGGCCCAAAAAGCAGTGCTCCGTGTAGGCCAAGCCCATGATGCAAGACCACCCAGCTTGTAATACAGTAATTCTAGCCACTGATGTTGAATCAAAGAGAGGAGAGTTGGATGATCTATAATTGAGCGGAAATTCTATTCACACACACCACTTAGCTCAAGACACTCACCTTTATCTCTACATCCACTTTTAATTTTGAATCATTTTATATTTACTCAATATGCCCACTTTTTCCACTTCTAACCCTTCATCTCTCTCTTCTTTTCCATCACATTTTATCATGGTCGGATGCTACTATTCAATCCAAATGAAACTTGATCGAGTATTAATACACAATCGATATTACATTAGGTCGGTTATTATGAAAGAGCAAATTAGTTAAAAAATAATGACGAATTTATAATTTTTTTAAAGTTTCAAAGGTGGGCATCTTGAGCAAAGTGGTGTGCATAAATAGAATTTCTCGTAATTGAGAGAATTATATATATATATATATAGATATATATATATATATATATATATATATATATATATATATATATATATATATATATATATATATATATATATGGGATTATTGTAGATGAGCCGCCAGCTCAGGAAAAGTTATGTGAGTTAGCGACAAAACTATAATGATCAATGATTTTTCTTCAATTTTTTTTTTAACAATTACAATCTCTACTTCTTTAAATTCTTTCAGATTAAATTTCAAAAATTTTGGAGTTCATTTTCCTTTTCATCAAGTGCATACAAAATGTTTTATTCATTGAAAACCGTTAATTTTTTGTTAACTTGATGGAGGACCAAATTAAAACTAAAACCTAAGAAATTGGGTATGAGTGAACCCTAGGGGGTCAAGATCATAATCCAAAATATTTTTTTAAAAAAAGATTATTGGAGATAGTGGAAATGAACTGCAGCTCAGGTAACTTGCGTGAGCTGTCAGCTCATTTCCATCTCTCTCTCTCTCTCTCTCTCTCTCTCTCTCTCTCTCTCTCTCTCTCTCCATATATATATATATATATATATATATATATATATATATATATATATATGATGTTGATCATTATAAAAAGACAATAAGTTAATGAAATCCTAAGCTTCTTTCTATTTTCTCTTCTTCAATCTCTCTCTCTCTCTTTTGTTCCTAAAAGATCGATTGGTCATCATGCTGACTGCAAAGCCATCAGGATCCCAGAGTTTGGAAATGGACTCTAACAAATTCTCTTTTGGATAATCTAAGGATCACCCTATACACATAGCGATGAGAGTGGATAGGTCATTCGGAAATGGACTCTGACAAATTCTCTTTTGGATAATCTAAGAATTGCCCTATACATAGGGATGAGAATGGATAGATCCACAGGTCAATTTTGGCCCGTGTTATTCAAAATTTTGAATTGGAAAAATAAAAATTTTATTTTAATTCAAAATTTTGAGTAAGACGGAACAAAATTGGCAAGTGAATGTGTCAATTATCATCCCTACATGTATTAGGGTAAACTAGAGTTCCTGGTTGCTAATCAATGATCAGAATAACATATCACAGTACATTCCTTAAAAAGATCAAATCTAGGGTTTTCAAATTGGAATGGATGAAAAAGATACTGGTAGAGGAGGCTTACGTTGTATAGATCGTCGATCTCGATTGTGGCTGACCGAACCTTCGATTAGCCGCATCTTAGTGAAGAATCGCCGAAGAAACGCCAAACGAGAAGTTTCAGTTAGGGTTTCATGAAGTCCAGAATTAGGGTTTCTGCAAAAAAGGGAAATTTAGCAATGAGAGAGAACCAGGATCTTGAGATACTTGGGATGGCCGAGGGAGTCAGCAAAGTTAGTGAGGAAGTCCTTGGCGAGCGCTGCAAAAAGATCCGAATTTTGAGCGAATTTAATGAAATAGATAGTAAGATTGGGATCGAAAAAGATTGGATCTTTACCTTTATCGCTGGAGAAATCAAGATTCTTCATGACACTACGAGCTAGAGAGAGAGAGAGAGAGAGAGACAGGATTAGAGAAAGCTGGAGGATTTTAGCGGGAAAATTGCAACAGAGAGGGCGTGATTTGGCGGTGTTGGCGGAATTTTCTTTTATTTGAATCATCTTTCATAAAATAAGACAATTTTCACAGAGTTGTGCTTTATTTTCTATAGAAACTGAGACATGATCTTTGACTTGCGAATGAAGATTTAGTGCGAACCTCTTTCTCTAAATTCGGCGGTGTTGGCGGAATTTTCTTTTATTTGAATCATCTTTCATAAAATAAGACAGTTTTCTCAGAGTTGTGCTTTATTTTCCATAGAAACTGAGACGTGATCTTTGACTTGCGAATGAAGCTTAAGTACGAACATTTTTCTCTAAATTCGCAGACTTAATAATGAGAATAAGCTCCGCAGGGTCTCATCATCGTGTCTAAGCATATCATGCAAGCAGCAAACATGTCATTCAGATTGAAACGCGAGTCTAAACTTTGATATTCGGTTTCCGATTGTCATTCGGATTGAAACGCGAATCTAAAGTCTGAGATTCGCGTTCCAATTATCCTTCAGATTAAAACGCGAATTTAAAGTCTGAAATTCACATTCTGATTTTCATTCAGAAGAAATTTGAATCTAAACTTAAGATCCGCATTTCAGTTACGATCTAGAAAATCAAAGACGTCGGTTATAAGTTCTGAAAATTTAATACAAATCCACCAGATCAAAAGACAGAAAATTAATACTCAGTTGGACAGTTATATCAACTCAAGAGTCTTTAAAACTCTATAAATAACAAAAGTTTAGGCGGAAAAAAGGAACCCGGAGATCAATATTATAGATAGAGTCGTTTTACATTTAAGTGTTGGTGCCATCAAAACCTTGAAACTCTTGCCACCTAAAATCATATACGAAGTGTCAACGGAGAGTAAGATCATTCTCCACAGTTACTCTGGAGTCCAGCTTTATGCATGATCTAATTCACACCAGGCTGAGCCTCGCGTTTGATTGCTTGAGCCTCATAACCAATGCGGGCTTCACAAGTTTTGAGTGTTCTTTAAGGATCTCGAGTCCTCAACTTGAGTTTAAACTTTATCCAATTTCTGTTGTACGAATAGTGAGAGTATTACCATGCACCATGAGTTTTGAATTCACACTAGATAGAATATGGTTGGGTTTATCTTAAATTGATGCATATACTGGTCACATTTCCTGATCTTGAAGATAACATTTCTCATACTAAAGTATCATTCTCTTCTTTGGATGCATTTGAATTGCTTACAATATTTGATTTTGATGTTTTGACCATAATCTTTCTCAATCCTCTTGAGTGTTGGATAAATATTACTTATCCAATATAGTTAAATATGTCCCTTCGAACCATGTTGCGCGAATTACACGGGGATCAAGCTACTTGGATAGCTTGCCAAAGGTGCAGGGGGAAGCACTCCCAGCCCAAGATTTTTTACAAGGATTGGCTATTTATTTCCTTCAAAATTTCCTTCAAATATCTGTTTCAAAGAGATAATTCACTTCATGATCAGCACAGGTACAATGGAGCAGAAGTTCATCCTGAACTAGTCCATCTTCTGAAAAAGATTTTGAAGATTCACGTTCAGAACAGGTACTTGAAGAAGAGTACAAAGGCGCGCCTTTATGTGTATCTGAAGAGACGTGCGGTGGTGCACTCAGAGCAGAGCGCTTCGAAAAATTGCGCTCAGTGCTCCCTACGCGCGCCTATAGGTGCTGAGCATTCCTTGTACGCGCCTGAGGGTACACGGTCCTTGTGCGCGTGCCAGTGTGCTCGCAGGCGCACGTGCTTTCGAGCATGCATGCAGGGTCTTGCGCTATGCATTTTCCACTGTCGCACTTGTGGGCGGGTGCAAGGGCTGTAGTTTTCTCTGTGTGGAGCATTTCCTACTGTAATTTATCAGTGATTGCCTCTTTTGTAATGTTGAGGTGTGCACGTTGCACGTTGGGCCTTGCGTCTTCTTTGTCGGCCTTGATTTTTTTTTGTGAACATGTTAAAGTTGAGCTTGGCTTAGAGATAAGCGATTATACCATAACCTTATTTAGAGGTGATAATGCCTTTTTTTTTTTTGATAGACGATGACGTCTTATCTTTTGTTATGAACGATACTGCCTCATATTTTTCGGCCATCACCAGACGATAACACCTGGGTGGTTTCGAGTCGAAAGAATCAACGATAACGTCAGATTGCACCGTTGTTTTCTCTTCAATGAAGAGAAGCTCCTATTGTGGTCACCAATTCTTTTATGCCAGAAAATTGGGATCTTATCTCCTGTTACAAATTTACTTTTGAATTATAGCAATAAAAAAAACTAACAAGAAAATCCGAGTTGCAAGAATGGGAAAACAATTGATTTTAATTCTCCTTTTTAATTTTGTGGGTTTTGACAGCAGTAGAACCTTGTTTTCGCACTCTTTTGACGATCCGACAGGAAATTCCTTTTCACCAAGCTTATGGGAAGAGGAAAAAAAGGAACTCTAGATTCTCTGTTTCTGTCAACTTCTCCTTTTTTTTTCTATAGATTGATATTCATATTCATATGCGTCCTTTAAGGGTTTTGCTATAGACACGTTTGAAGAAATTGTGGTGCTCGTTAAAACGCTATATATCTCAGCTCACAGACAGGAACAAAAATTTTTATGGCAGAATATATCCTTACAACAAAAATACTTGGCAAGCCTAAGTAACTCTCCAAACATATCAAACAATTGGAAATTGATAGATATCAACTTTTTATAACTCATGCATCTTATTAATGGGTTGATGGTACATTTCATCCATCACAAAAAACCAAAATTATTCAAAGATACATTGCTTAATTATTGATAAAATATAATGCAGGAAGAGTTTTAACTCACTGCTTATGCTAAAAAAAATTGTAGAGACATTGATAGAACATTAAGTAGAAACTCATCATCGTAGCTCCCGACGACTATCAAATTGTTGCCTTCCTCTTCACTAGCTCCACGATCAAATTGTCCGTATCATTGTAAGACGATCCATCTTTCTCCACCGCTCTCCTCTCCAACTCTCCGAGCTCCCTCGCCCTCCGCCTCCTCCCCTCTGCCTCCTCCCCATCGCACATCAACTCCCTGATCGCTGCCTCAATCTTCGCTGCCTCGAGAACCTTCCTCTCCTCGGGCCTTGTCGAGTTTACATCCGTTCCAGCTGCAACGCCTATCTTCAGCACGTCTACAATCAGCCTCTCGTTGTAGAATTGCTCATAAAACAGCGGCCAAGTGATCAAAGGCAAGCCCGCGTTGATCCCCTCCAAGCTCGAATTCCACCCGCAATGTGTCAAGTAACCTCCGACCGAACTATGGTGCAGTATCAGTATCTGCGGTGCCCATCCCCTTATCACTAAACTTCGTTCTTTGGTTCTCTCCTCGAACCCTTCGGGCATCCATTCGTCGCCGTCCTCCCTCACTACCCAAACAAATGGATGGTTCGACGCCTCGAGGCCCAGGGCTATCTCCCGGAGCTGGACCGTCGTCATATTGGCTATGCTCCCGAAACAAATGTAGACGACCGAACGGGGCTGTTTGCCGTCGAGCCACTCCAAGCAAGCTTCACGGTCAATGGATGCCTTGTTCCCTCTTTCGGCCTTGTCGGATACATTCTTGTTGCAGACGGACAGTGGCCCTGCGCACCAGGCTCTTTGTCCGATCACGTTCCGATAGTAGTCTGCGTATTCGGGCTCCAACTCGTAGAAGGTGTTCATGACGGTGCCATAGTTCTTCGATTCGGACTCTTGAACATGTTGAAGTAGCTCCATCATCACGGGGTGTACTTTTCGAAAATCCATCATCATAGACTGTCGGAGCTCGACGCGATGTGGGAGGCCGGGGAGGACAAATGACTCCTCATCCGATGGCGTGCTCTCAAGTACATTGTGTTGTTTGGTGCTATGCATGGCGCAGTGGGAGAAGAAACTTGACCCGTGAAATAGTAGCCTTGGTATCCCGTGCTCCTCAGCTACGTCGGCCGTCCACGGGATGAATATGTCGGTCACAAGGCAGTCCGGGACAAGGCGACTGAGGGCGTCAGAGAACGGCTCACGAAGACACTTTAGAACAGAAAATAATAGATAGTGCATGTCTACGGTGAGCGAGGAGAAGTTCTCGCAGCCCTCCGGTAGGCCGTCCGCAGAGGGGAACGGAATGAAGGAGAGCTGGATAGGGTGCTCGAGCCCGGACTCGTTGGCGGAGTCGACGGAAGGTTGGACGAGAGGAGCGTTGCCGGGGGTAGTGAGGATGGTGGCCTTCACGCCACGGGCAGCAAAGAGCTTGGCCATGTCGACCATGGGAATCATGTGGCCCGGGGCCATCAGGGGGAAGAAGAGCATGTGGAGCGTTGTGGCTTCGGACCCCATTACCAAAGGCTTCTCTCAAAAAAAATTGAAACTGCAAGAATTTTAGTAGTTTAACTTCCACGACAACTTCATATATACAATCACCAGAGATATTCTATTTACGCACACCAATTTACTCTTGACCCAAGTTCGCCGTTTCTTTTTTTTTTTTTTTTACACTAAGTCCCCCATTCAAATTTTAAATATCTACAACTTTTTAAAAAATTTAAAACACTGTTATCGTCTTCTACTCTTTCTCTACTTAAAAAAAAAAAAAAAAAACTTTTTTAGTATTTTTTAAATCTTCAAAATAAACATATATCTCACAAACTCATCCATTTTTTTACTCTCTAAAATTTTCACATTCGCATTCCACAAAAACTTAGAAAGAATTCTAAAGTCTTCCAATTCACTATAATAATTGAAAAATAGAGTTTTAGGATTAGATTTTATTTTTAAGAAAATGGACAAATCCAATACTACAGCATCGTAGGCGTGAGGTAATATTTGGTTATACTGGGTTTAATAGAAAAAGAAAAGAAAGAAAAAGAAATACATAAAAGGGAAATTGAAAAGAAAATATAATTCTCTTTGTTGTTTGGTTCAAAAAAAAAACTAACAAGAAAATAATAAAAAAATATGAAAATTAAAAAATTAAGGAAATTTATTTTATTCCAAACTCCCTCTACTTCTATAATCTCATGTGGTAATACCACCAAATAATATTTTCTATCACTTTCTCTATGATAGAGAAAAGAGAAACTAATAGAAAATTTTGAGTCATATTTTCTCTTAATTTCCTCCTAATTTATTTTCTTTAAATTTAGAATATTTTTTTCTTTCTTTTTTTTTTTTTTTTAACCTTCATTTTCCCTCGGTTTAAACAGAGCCTAAGGAACTGATGAATTGGTCGCCCAATTCAGTTCTTCTTCTTCAAAGTTCTTCTGATTGGTTTATAAATATAGGATCAGTAGACCAATCCCGATCCTCTGTTTTAGAAACCCTCTAATTGGTCAACCAACCTTTCGATTGTTCAACCAATCTAAAGCTCTAATTTTAAGAAATTCAAGTATCAACCAGATACTTGTCGACTAATACTTTTTCAAATTCCCTGATTAAAAAAACATCAATATTAATTAATCATAATGATATTTTATATAAATTTTCATTTATTCTCTTTTAGTGCTTATTTGACATGCATATTTTTGGGTGCTTATTCTTACAATTAAGATTTGTTTCACAAAATAATCTAAATAAACCTCTATTTCCAACTCTTTGAAAACTAATAGACACTTGAACTTGTCACAACCAAAAAACAAATTAAAATATCAATCAATTTCCTACTATTCGAAATCAAAATATGCAATATAAATATAAGAATAAGTAAATACAATTTTAAAGATTACTTGATTAGAAATAATTCCAACTAAAGATTTTTTTTTTTTTTGTTTGTTTTTTTTGCTAGAGAACTACTACAAAGGAGAGAAAGGAATGAGAGAGATAGACAAGAGTACTCACCGGCAAGGGTGAATTTATATCTCTCGTGTGAAAAAAAGAAAAAGAAAAAAATAAACACTCTCTACTTTCAGCTGGACTAATTTCCATGAATCAATCCATATAAATTAAAGAGTGGAAAATTTTCTCTCTACTTTCCAATCACTTTCTAGCTTACTCTTAATAAACCAATCAACCCACTTGCAATGAACCATCGGCCCTTAGAAGTCCCAAACACTAGAGAGAACCCTTCCCCTTCCGCGTAGAGAGACTATGAGGCATAATTATTCAAAAGAAGATAGTCAATATGGAAAATATAAGAATATATATATATATATATATATATATATATATATATATATATATATATATATATATATATATATATATATATATATATATATATATATATATATGTATGAAAAAAAATGGAAATGAGCTGACATCTCACGCAAGCTACCTGAATTGCAGTTCATTTCCACTATCTCTAATATATTTTTTTTCAAAAATTTATTTTGTATTATGATCTCGACCCCCTAGGGTTTACTCATAGCTAATTTTTTGGGTTTTAGTTTTGATTTGCTTCTCCATCAAGTTAACACAAAATTAACGGTTTTCAATGAATAAAATATTTTGTATGCACTTGATGAAAGGGTAAATGAACTCCAAAATTTATGAAATTTAATCCGAAAGAAGTTAAAGAAGTAGAGATAGTAATTGTTAAAAATAATTGAAGAAACATTATTGATCATTATAATTTTGTCGCTAGCTCACGTAACTTTTCCTGAGCTGACAGCTCACCTACAATAATCCCATATATATATATATATATATATATATATATATATATATATAGAGAGAGAGAGAGAGAGAGAGAGAGAGAGAGAGATGGAAATGATCTGACAACTCATGCAAGTTACCTGAGCTGCAGTTCATATCTACTATCGCTAATAATCTTTTTTTAAAAATTTCTTTTGGATTATGATCTCGACCCCCTAGGGTTCAATTATACTTAATTTCTTGGGTTTTAATTTTGATTTGGTACTCCATCAAGTTAACACAAAATTAACAGTTTTCAATGAATAAAACATTTTGTATGCACTTGATGAAAAGATAAATGAATTTTAAAATTTATGAAATTTAATTTGAAAGAAGTTAAGTAGGTATAGATAGTAATTGTTTAAAAAATTGAAAAAAAGTTATTGGATCATTATAGTTTTGCCGCTAGCTCACGTAACTTTTCCTAAGCTGGCGGCTCACTTACAGTAATCATATATATATATATATATATATATATATATATATATATATATATATATATATATATATATATATATATATATATATGAGAAAAAGGGAAATTCACCGGTGGTAAAAAGAGTTCCTTCCCCGCTGCTTAGATAGCCCAATAAAATTATTTTACGCGGCGCCACTTAAAGTAGCAAATAAAAGAACTCTTTTAACCACCCTTTGAGTGGCACCAAGTGTAATAATTTTATTGGATCAGCTAAGCGACAGTAAAGGAACTCTCTTTATTATCGGTAAATTTTCCCTCTCTCTCTCTCTCTCTCTCTCTATATATATATATATATATATATATATATATATATATATATATATATATATATATATATATATATATATGATTGTAAATTTGTTCCATTCCATATCCCTCCTTTGACCTAAGAAGGATTTTGTTGTTCGAACCAGTGAGAGGACGGTCAGTTGGTCATCTAAAATAAGAAAAAAAGTCAAATTCAGATGGACATATCCAAATGGGGCTGGCACCGTGTCCGAGCTCGGAGGGAGCGGGCCGGGAGTGGGCCCAGACGGGGACGGGGTCGGCTTGTTTTTCGTAAGAAATTGATTTTTTATTTCTTGAATAAATTTTTTTTAAAAATTAGATATAGCAAAAAAAAATTAAAATATTCTAATTGATTAAAATGTAATAGTAAATAAGAAACTTTCTTTTTAAAATAAAGTTTTTATTGCTCATTAAATTGAGATTTTACGTAATTTTCCTTAAATTTAATTTTCAATGGAGGTACTATTTATGGTAAATCAATTTTTATTAATTATAATATTTATTATTATAGATTGTAGTGAAATATTATTTTATTTTAAATTATTATGGAAAGCTATTTTATTATAAATCATTATGTAAAGTTATTTAATTATAAATTGTTATAAAAGTCAATTTGAATTGATTAAATAACATAAATATCTTCCTAAATAAATACAAGTAATTAAGTTAGTCAATAACCACTATTACTTCCTAAATAATAAAATTAAAATTTTACAATGATTCATATAAATCCATAAAGCAATCGAATCTTTTTTTTTTTTTTTTGGAGAGAAATCTTTAACTGATTAATAATTATTAGTACTATCTTATAACTTAAATTCAATTTCAAACAATAACAGATGCAAAGAGAAGGGAATAATATATAGCTATTAACTTGTGTGGCATGCAGTATCTCACTTTTGTTGTTTGTTGACTTATCCTTCTAATTTGCTCATATTTTTAATATACACATTGTTATATGCTTGATTATTTATCTTCTATGTATTGATAACATATCTTACGATATATAACGTGCTATAAGATTCATAGGATAACAATACTTTACACATATTCCGATTTGACAACTATGATCTATAATAATATATAACAAAATTTGCTATTTTTTATTCCACTTATACCCAGGGGTCTCTCTGTGAAATTATCATGCTATCATATGAAATTATTATAAAGTAGTGATCTAGACTGCAAATATTCAGGACTACAGGTTATTGAGCTAATACAAATGCCTTGAAATCTAAAGTACAGAAAAATTATAAGAAAGACTACAAATCATAATGTAGAAGAAACAATAACACTGTCCATGGTGCATTCCTAACTAGTCCTTGAGACCATTATAATCAACAATGAGCATTAGACTTGTATCAGTGTTTGGGAGAGATCATGGCATTCATGTATTTGATGCATCTAGCTCAGAAGGATTTGATGTCTTTGGCTGCAGGAGTCCCGATGAGATTTCCCGGGCTGAGACTAGGGATGGTAATGGACACGTATCTGGGTATATAATAATACTTCAACTTAGAGTGTATTTGAGTATTTGAAAGTAGTGGAAGTAAGGAAGAAAATTATAAGTAACTTCCAAAATAAAAAATTGAAAGTATCATATTTTCAATATTTCTAGTGTTTGTTTCTTAAATTGACATCGGAAGAGAGGGGTTCAGAGTCAATAAAATTTTTACTTATATTTTTAAAGCCCAAAAAGCAGTGCTCCGTGTAGGCCAAGCCCATGATGCAAGACCACCCAGCTTGTAATACAGTAATTCTAGCCACTGATGTTGAATCAAAGAGAGGAGAGTTGGATGATCTATAATTGAGCGGAAATTCTATTCACACACACCACTTAGCTCAAGACAGTCACCTTTATCTCTACATCCACTTTTAATTTTGAATCATTTTATATTTACTCAATATGCCCACTTTTTCCACTTCTAACCCTTCATCTCTCTCTTCTTTTCCATCACATTTTATAATGGTCAGATGCTACTATTCAATCCAAATGAAACTTGATCGAGTATTAATACACAATCGATATTCAATTAGGTCGGGTATTATGAAAGAGCAAATTAGTTCAAAAATAATGACGAATTTATAATTTTTTTAAAGTTTCAAAGGTGAGCATCTTGAGCAAAGTGGTGTGCATAAATAGAATTTCTCGTAATTGAGAGAATTATATATATATATATATATATATATATGGGATTATTGTAGCTGAGCCGCCAGCTCAGGAAAAGTTACGTGAGTTAGCGGCAAAACTATAATGATCAATGATTTTTCTTCAATTTTTTTTTAACAATTACAATCTCTACTTCCTTAAATTCTTTCAGATTAAATTTCAAAAATTTTGGAGTTCATTTTCCTTTTCATCAAGTGCATACAAAATGTTTTATTCATTGAAAACCGATAATTTTTTGTTAACTTGATGGAGGACCAAATCAAAACTAAAACCTAAAAAATTGGGTATGAGTGAACCCTAGGGGGTTAAAATCATAATCCAAAAGATTTTTTTAAAAAAAGATTATTGGAGATAGTGGAAATGAACTGCAGTTCAGGTAACTTGCGTGAGCTGTCAGCTCATTTCCATCTCTCTCTCTCTCTCTCTCTCTCTCTCTCTCTATATATATATATATATATATATATATATATATATATATATATATATATATATATATATGATGTTGATCATTATAAAAAGACAATAAGTTAATGAAATCCTAAGCTTCTTTCTATTTTCTCTTCTTCAATCTCTCTCTCTCTCTTTCTCTCTCTCTTTTGTTCCTAAAAGATCGATTGGTCATCATGCTGACTGCAAAGCCATCAGGATCCCAGAGTTTGGAAATGGACTCTAGCAAATTCTCTTTTGGATAATCTAAGGATCACCCTATACACATAGCGATGAGAGTGGATAGGTCATTCGGAAATGGACTCTGACAAATTCCTTTTTGGATAATCTAAGGATTGCCCTATACATAGGGATGAGAATGGATAGATCCACAGGTCAATTTTGGCCCGTGTTATTCAAAATTTTGAATTGGAAAAATAAAAATTTTATTTTAATTCAAAATTTTGAGTAAGACGGAACAAAATTGGCAAGTGAATGTGTCAATTATCATCTCTACATGTATTAGGGTAAACTAGAGTTCCTGGTTGCTAATCAATGATCAGAATAACATATCACAGTACATTCCTTAAAAAGATCAAATCTAGGGTTTTCAAATTGGAATGGATGAAAAAGATATCACTGGTAGAGGGGGCTTACGTTGTATAGATCGTCGATCTCGATTGTGGCTGACTGAACCTTCGATTAGCCACATCTTAGTGAAGAATCGCCGAAGAAACGCCAAACGAGAAGTTTCAGTTAGGGTTTCATGAAGTCCAGAATTAGGGTTTCTGCAAAAAAGGGAAATTTAGCAATGAGAGAGAACCAGGATCTTGAGATACTTGGGATGGCCGAGGGAGTCAGCAAAGTTAGTGAGGAAGTCCTTGGCGAGCGCTGCAAAAAGATCCGAATTTTGAGCGAATTGAATGAAATAGATAGAGAAATTGGGATCGAAAAAGATTGGATCTTTACCTTTATCGCTGGAGAAATCAAGATTCTTCATGACACTGCGAGCTAGAGAGAGAGACAGGATTAGAGAAAGCTGGAGGATTTTAGCGGGAAAATTGCAACAGAGAGGACGTGATTTGGCGGTGTTGGCGGAATTTTCTTTTATTTGAATCATCTTTCATAAAATAAGACAGTTTTCTCAGAGTTGTGCTTTATTTTCTAAAGAAACTGAGACATGATCTTTGACTTGCGAATGAAGCTTAAGTGCGAACCTCTTTCTCTAAATTCGGCGGTGTTGGCGGAATTTTCTTTTATTTGAATCATCTTTCATAAAATAAGACAGTTTTCTCAGAGTTGTGCTTTAGTTTCCATAGAAACTGAGATGTGATCTTTGACTTGCGAATGAAGCTTAAGTACGAACATTTTTCTCTAAATTCGCAGACTTAATAATGAGAATAAGCTCCACAGGGTCTCATCATCGTGTCTAAGCATATCATGCAAGCAGCAAACATGTCATTCAGATTGAAACGCGAGTCTAAAGTTTGATATTCGCATTCCGATTGTCATTCAGATTGAAACACGAATCTAAAGTCTGAGATTCGCCCAATTGTCATTCAGATTAAAACGCGAATCTAAAGTGTGAGATTCGCGTTCCAATTATCCTTTATATTAAAAGGCGAATTTAAAGTCTGAAATTCACATTCTGATTTTCATTCAGAAGAAATACGAATCTAAACTTAAGATCCGCGTTTCAGTTACGATCCAGAAAATCAAAGACGTCGGTTATAAGTTCTGAAAATTTAATACAAATCCACCAGATCAAAAGACAGAAAATTAATACTCAGTTGGACAGTTATATCAACTCAAGAGTCTTTAAAACTCTATAAATAACAAAAGTTTAGGCGGAAAAAAGGAACCCGGAGATCAATATTATAGATATAGTCATTTTACATTTAAGTGTTGGTGCCATCAAAACCTTGAAACTCTTGCCACCTAAAATCATATACGAAGTGTCAACGGAGAGTAAGATCGTCCCCCACAGTTACTCTGGAGTCCAGTTTTAAATAAAGAGAGAATTAGATTTTCCTCATTTTCTATAAGCAGAAAACCATTGAAATTGTAATTTTTTATAGAGAAAATCTAATAAAAAAGAGTCATCTACAATTTTATGGCAAATTTTATGGCGGATAGGTGGGGAAAAGCTGAAAAGAATAGGGAATTTCTAAATGAGCACACCATTTTACTCTGTGAGCATCACTTCCCCATGTGGTGTGCTCATTTAGAATTTCCCTGTGATGGGATAGAGACGCGTTTCTTTGACGGATATGGGCCGGCTTACTGGGACACATTTGGGCTACTTGCACAAGTTACTTGATTTCAAGTTTTATGAGATATTTGCAGTTCGGAGATTTTTTTTCTTTTTTTCATCTTGGAAAAGGGAAAATAAATTTATATTCTAAACATATTATAAATGAATTATCAGCAAAGTTTTCCATCTAAAGTGCATACTAGTTACACTAGTTTAAATAAAGCATAGAGAAAGTAAAAATACCAGATATTTGAATTAGAATAAGTTCAACGAATTAATATATCATTGGATATTATTGATAAAGTTTACATCTCTATGTTTGGATGCAAATATTGGTATTATAATTTGAAACTTCAAATATTTTATAAGATTTTCACTGGCATGTGATAAAATCTTACATTCATGCTCTTCTTGGTCGTCCATCTAATTCTAATCTCATAATTCTTTTCATTTTAGAAATAATTATATATTCTCTTTTATAAGAGTTATTCCGACGGTTTAACTAAGTGGAAAGTGAAAAGTAGACAGGTCGAGGTCAATAATTTTCTTTTTTTTAAAAATTTTGTGGGTTCATAAAGAGTGATCATGGAAAGTTACTTATATCTTTTCACTGATTATTCCATTAAAAATGCTGTAAAAAATGATTTATGGAAAGTATGAAGATTATCATAAAACAATTAGCCCTCTTCCATCCAAAATAATACGTGTTCTAACTTTCAACCTAATTTAACACAAAAAAGTCTGAATCCTATTTTCAAATGAAGGATCATATCCTATTTTCTCCATCATTTGAAATGACTTTGGTCCGCAATAACAGAACTAAGGGGTTTCCTAATCTTCATCTTCACTATAATCGAATAAGACTGCACACGGTCAAACCCTTCCAAAAAGAATTGGGTTTTGATCAACCTGGCGAGCAGCCATGATTTGTTTATTAATCGCGACAAGCGGTAGTAGGATAACTGCAACCGATATCAATATGTCTGCATGCTGTTCTTATGATGCATGACATGAATGCCCATCGATTTGATAGTTGTTTGGTGTTAGAATATCAAATCATAATGCTTAACTTTGTCTTTCTTGAGCTGGTCGAGGTTGAACTTAGAGTGATTTAAGTCTCAAATTATTTGACCCTCAATTTGACGAGTTGAAAATGATAGGAGAATGTTATACCTCCACTCCAAACAATTGAAAATCGACAGTTTCATCGTGAATGATGTTCATTTGACAATTGCTTTCAAAAGAATGTGAGCATCATCCCCAGTGATGCAAACCCGACGGTCGTGAGCCTCACACAAAATTTTAGCCTTTCAGTGGGCTCAAACCTGAAGTCATTGTCATCGCATAACTTTGATTCTGAGAAAGATTTAGAGAGCAAGCTTCTTTCATATGTGTCTTGTGGACTATATGACCTTGAAGATAAGGCTTGTGTTTTTAGCCTTGGGTGCAAAATGGATTCAACCCTGAAGATGAGCACATGTAATGACTTGAACACACTAATGCCAATTTGAGACTCTTGTTTAGAATGAGACATTCAAGTGTCATGATAAATCTTATATGCGATCTAAGACATGCAAGTGTCATGACAGGGCTCGCATGGGAGCTTAGACCTGCGAGTGTCATGGCAAGCCTCGTATGGGAGTTGAGACATACGAGTGTCATGATAAATCTCACACGGGAGCGGAGACATGCAAGTCTCATGACAAGCCTCGTTCAAAAGCTGAGACATGCAAGTATCATTTTGAACTTTATATTGAGGCTGAGGAGCTCTGTGTGAAACTTCGATTTGCTTGAGTTTCATACCTTCATCTTTCGGATAGATGGCAAGATGGCGTCATGATCAGTTGAATAAAAAAATTTTCAACCACAAAACCGGGAAGTCTTAACTAGTTTTTAATTTAGTTGAACTTGGAAGAGATCTCCTACCAAGATTGATGTTTATTTCGGAATAGAGCTATATTGGTTTGGTTAATTGCCATGCTGTAAGTCTCACGAATGATATGAGGAAATAGGAAAGCCTTGGAAACTTCGTAGATCTTATTCACAACTCCAAGTTGAATCAATTCTTAATGTACAGGAAAATAATCAATTTGTTGGTGATTTGCTAAACTCGTATTAGGCTGAAGTGTTTTCATAGACTAGGAGGAGAGTTGTCCTTTTTTTTTTGAACCATCCAAATATTATTGTAGTTTGCCATATTGGCTATTTTTTGGATGATGGATATAATCTCATATGACAGAAGCAAATCCGGCGTTTCTTTGGAAGGTTTTTGCTATTCTTAGACATGACAGCTTCTTTAGGGTTAGGAAAGAGAGCTCTTTTCTCATATTGAACTATATGTTGTATGGATGGGCTCTGATCAATCTTAATATAGCAAGCCCTGCAGGAAGAATAAGTTGTTTAAGTATCACTCTGTATATGAGTGAGATATCACTTTTGGTCTTTTCATGTGACTGAGCTTCATTAGGATTGCATACTGAAGCTGAGTCTGATCAAGATTGTAATTTTGATATGCTTGTTTCTTTGTAACAAATATGAGGAATCTTGAAATACAGATAGGCCCTACCCTCTGGGTGGACTGTGGGAAGACAAGAGCCTCCATGAAACACTGGCCCTACATCCTTGCGTGATCCGTGCAAGTTTCCTTGGATTGCAACATATGAGAATCATGTACTGAGTGATTTATGTAAGGTTGAGCTCTATGTCTGCTTCGGCTCGTATGGGCTTAGCCTCTCATCTGATTTGGTCAAGATTGGGCTGAGCTTTATGCATGATCTAATTCACACCAGGCTGAGCCTCGCGTCTGATTGCTTGAGCCTCATAACCAATGCGGGCTTCACAAATTTTGAGTGTTCTTTAAGGATCTCGAGTCCTCAACTTGAGTTTAAACTTTATCCAATTTCTGTTGTACGAATAGTGAGAGTATTACCATGCACCATGAGTTTTGAATTCACACTAGATAGAATATGGTTGGGTTTATCTTAAATTGATGCATATACTGGTCACAATTCCTGATCTTGAAGATAACATTTCTCAGACTAAAGTATCATTCTCTTCTTTGGATGCATTTGAATTGCTTAAAATATTTGATTTTGATGTTTTGACCATAATCTTTCTCAATCCTCTTGAGTGTTGGATAAATATTACTTATCCAATATAGTTAAATATGTCCCTTCGAACCATGTTGCGCGAATTACATGGGGATCAAGCTACTTGGATAGCTTGCCAAAGGTGCAGGGGGGAGCGCTCCCAGCCCAAGATTTTTTACAAGGATTGGCTATTTATTTCCTTATAAATTTCCTTCAAATATATGTTTCAAGGAGATAATTCACTTCATGATCAGCACAGGTACAATGGAGCAGAAGTTCATCCTGAACTAGTCCATCTTCTGAAAAAGATTTTGAAGATTCACGTTCAGAACAGGTACTTGAAGAAGAGTACAAAGGCGCGCCTTTATGTGTATCTGAAGAGACGTGCGGTGGTGCACTCAGAGCAGAGCGCTTCGAAAAATTGCGCCCAGTGCTCCCTACGCGCGCCTATAGGTGCTGAGCATTCCTTGTACGCGCCTGAGGGTACACGGTCCTTGTGCGCGTGCCAGTGTGCTCGCAGGCGCACGTGCTTTCGAGCATGCATGCAGGGTCTTGCGCTATGCATTTTCCACTGTCGCACTTGTGGGCGGGTGCAAGGGCTGTGGTTTTCTCTGTGTGGAGCATTTCCGACTGTAATTTATGAGTGATTGCCTCTTTTGTAATGTTGAGGTGTGCACGTTGCACGTTGGGTCTTGCGTTTTCTCCGTCGGCCTTGATTTTTTTTTGTGAACATGTTAAAGTTGAGCTTGGCTTAGAGATAGGCGATATACCATAGCCTTATTTAGAGGTGATAATGCCTTATTTTTTTTTTGATAGACGATGACGTCTTATCTTTTGTTATGGACGATACTGCCTCGTATTTTTCGGCCATCACCAGACGATAACACCTGGGTGGTTTCGAGCCGAAAGAATCAACGATAACGTCAGATTGCACCGTTGTTTTCTCTTCAATGAAGAGAAGCTCCCATTGTGGTCACCAATTCTTCTATGCCAGAAAATTGGGATCTTATCTCCTATTACAAATTTACTTTTGAATTATAGCAATAAAAAAAACTGACAAGAAAATCCGAGTTGCAAGAATGGGAAAACAATTGATTTTAATTCTCCTTTTTAATTTTGTGGGTTTTGACAGCAGTAGAACCTTGTTTTCGCACTCTTTTGACGATCCGACAGGAAACTCCTTTTCGCCAAGCTTATGGGAAGAGGAAGAAAAGGAACTCTGGATTCTCTGTTTCTGTCAACTTCTCCTTTTTTTTTTATAGATTGATATTCATATTCATATGCGTCCTTTTAGGGTTTTGCTATAGACACGTTTGAAGAAATTGTGGTGCTCGTTAAAACGCTATATATCTCAGCTCACAGACAGGAACAAAAATTTTTATTGCAGAATATATTCTTGCAAAAAAAATACTTGGCAAGCCTAAGTAACTCTCCAAACATATCAAACAATTGGAAATTGATAGATATCAACTTTTTATAACTCATGCATCTTATTAATGGGTTGATGGTACATTTCATCCATCACAAAAAACCAAAATTATTCAAAGATACATTGCTTAATTATTGATAAAATATAATGCAGGAAGAGTTTTAACTCACTGCTTATGCTAAAAAAAATTGTAGAGACATTGATAGAACATTAAGTAGAAACTCATCATCGTAGCTCCCGACGACTATCAAATTGTTGCCTTCCTCTTCACTAGCTCCACGATCAAATTGTCCGTATCATTGTAAGACGATCCATCTTTCTCCACCGCTCTCCTCGCCAACTCTCCGAGCTCCCTCGCCCTCCGCCTCCTCCCCTCTGCCTCCTCCCCATCGCACATCAACTCCCTGATCGCTGCCTCAATCTTCGCTGCCTCGAGAACCTTCCTCTCCTCGGGCCTTGTCGAGTTTACATCCGTTCCAGCTGCAACGCCTATCTTCAGCACGTCTACAATCAGCCTCTCGTTGTAGAATTGCTCATAAAACAGCGGCCAAGTGATCAAAGGCAAGCCCGCGTTGATCCCCTCCAAGCTCGAATTCCACCCGCAATGTGTCAAGTAACCTCCGACCGAACTATGGTGCAGTATCAGTATCTGCGGTGCCCATCCCCTTATCACTAAACTTCGTTCTTTGGTTCTCTCCTCGAACCCTTCGGGCATCCATTCGTCGCCGTCCTCCCTCACTACCCAAACAAATGGATGGTTCGACGCCTCGAGGCCCAGGGCTATCTCCCGGAGCTGGACCGTCGTCATATTGGCTATGCTCCCGAAACAAATGTAGACGACCGAACGGGGCTGTTTGCCGTCGAGCCACTCCAAGCAAGCTTCACGGTCAATGGATGCCTTGTTCCCTCTTTCGGCCTTGTCGGATACATTCTTGTTGCAGACGGACAGTGGCCCTGCGCACCAGGCTCTTTGTCCGATCACGTTCCGATAGTAGTCTGCGTATTCGGGCTCCAACTCGTAGAAGGTGTTCATGACGGTGCCATAGTTCTTCGATTCGGACTCTTGAACATGTTGAAGTAGCTCCATCATCACGGGGTGTACTTTTCGAAAATCCATCATCATAGACTGTCGGAGCTCGACGCGATGTGGGAGGCCGGGGAGGACAAATGACTCCTCATCCGATGGCGTGCTCTCAAGTACATTGTGTTGTTTGGTGCTATGCATGGCGCAGTGGGAGAAGAAACTTGACCCGTGAAATAGTAGCCTTGGTATCCCGTGCTCCTCAGCTACGTCGGCCGTCCACGGGATGAATATGTCGGTCACAAGGCAGTCCGGGACAAGGCGACTGAGGGCGTCAGAGAACGGCTCACGAAGACACTTTAGAACAGAAAATAATAGATAGTGCATGTCTACGGTGAGCGAGGAGAAGTTCTCGCAGCCCTCCGGTAGGCCGTCCGCAGAGGGGAACGGAATGAAGGAGAGCTGGATAGGGTGCTCGAGCCCGGACTCGTTGGCGGAGTCAACGGAAGGTTGGACGAGAGGAGCGTTGCCGGGGGTAGTGAGGATGGTGGCCTTCACGCCACGGGCAGCAAAGAGCTTGGCCATGTCGACCATGGGAATCATGTGGCCCGGGGCCATCAGGGGGAAGAAGAGCATGTGGAGCGTTGTGGCTTCGGACCCCATTACCAAAAGCTTCTCTCAAAAAAAATTGAAACTGCAAGAATTTTAGTAGTTTAACTTCCACGACAACTTCATATATACAATCACCAGAGATATTCTATTTACGCACACCAATTTATTCTTGACCCAAGTTCGCCGTTTCTTTTTTTTTTTTTTTTACACTAAGTCCCCCATTCAAATTTTAAATATCTACAACTTTTTAAAAAATTTAAAACACTGTTATCGTCTTCTACTCTTTCTCTACTTAAAAAAAAAAAAAAAAACTTTTTTAGTATTTTTTAAATCTTCAAAATAAACATATATCTCACAAACTCATCCATTTTTTTACTCTCTAAAATTTTCACATTCGCATTCCACAAAAACTTAGAAAGAATTCTAAAGTCTTCCAACTCACTATAATAATTGAAAATTAGAGTTTTAGGATTAGATTTTATTTTTAAGAAAATGGACAAATCCAATACTACAGCATCGGAGGCGTGAGGTAATATTTGGTTATACTTGGTTTAATAGAAAAAGAAATAGATAAAAGGGAAATTGAAAAGAAAATATAATTCTCTTTGTTGTTTGGTTCAAAAAAAAACTAACAAGAAAATAATAAAAAAATATGAAAATTAAAAAATTAAGGAAATTTATTTTATTCCAAACTCCCTCTATTTCTATAATCTCATGTGTAATACTACCAAATAATATTTTCTATCACTTTCTCTATGATAGAGAAAAGAGAAACTAATAGAAAATTTTGAGTCATATTTTCTCTTAATTTCCTCCTAATTTATTTTCTTTAAATTTAGAATATTTTTTCTTTCTTATTTTATTTTTATTTTTTAACCTTCATTTTCCCTCGGTTTAAACAGAGCCTAAGGAACTGATGAATTGGTCGACCAATTCAGTTCTTCTTCTTCAAAGTTCTTCTGATTGGTTTATAAATAAAGGATCAGTAGACCAATCCCGATCCTCTGTTTTAGAAACCCTCTAATTGGTCAACCAACCTTTCGATTGTTCAACCCATCTAAAGCTCTAATTTTAAGAAATTCAAGTATCAACCAGATACTTGTCGACTAATACTTTTTCAAGTTCCCTGATTAAAAAAACATCAATACTAATTAATCATAATGATATTTTATATAAATTTTCATTTATTCTCTTTTAGTGCTTATTTGACATGCATATTTTTGGGTGCTAATTCTTACAATTAAGATTTGTTTCACAAAATAATCTAAATAAACCTCTATTTCCAACTCTTTGAAAACTAATAGACACTTGAACTTGTCACAACCAAAAAACAAATTAAAATATCAATCAATTTCCTACTATTTGAAATCAAAATATGCAATATAAATATAAGAATAAATAAATACAATTTTAAAGATTACCTGATTAGAAATAGTTCCAACAAAAAAAAAAAAAATTTTGTTTGTTTTTTTTGCTAGAGAACTACTACAAAGGAGAGAAAGGAATGAGAGAGATCGACAAGAGTACTCACCGGCAAGGGTGAATTTATATCTCTCGTGTGAAAAAAAGAAAAAGAAAAAAATAAACACTCTCTACTTTCAGCTGGACTAATTTCCATGAATCAATCCATATAAATTAAAGAGTGGAAAATTTTCTCTCTACTTTCCAATCACTTTCTAGCTTACTCTTAATGAACCAATCAACCCACTTGCAATGAACCATCGGCCCTTAGAAGTCCCAAACACTAGAGAGAACCCTTCCCCTTCTGCGTAGAGAGACTATGAGTCATAATTATTCAAAAGAAGATAGTCAATATGGAAAATATAAGAATATATATATATATATATATATATATATATATATATATATATATATATATATATATATATATATATGTATATATATATATGAAAAAAAATAGAGATGAGCTGACATCTCACGCAAGCTACCTGAGCTGCAGTTCATTTCCACTATCTCTAATATTTTTTTTTTTTAAAAATTTATTTTGAATTATGATCTCGACCCCCTAGGGTTTACTCATAGCTAATTTTTTGTGTTTTAGTTTTGATTTGGTTCTCCATCAAGTTAACACAAAATTAACGGTTTTCAATGAATAAAACATTTTGTATGCACTTGATGAAAAGATAAATGAGCTCCAAAATTTATGAAATTTAATCCGAAAGAAGTTAAAGAAGTAGAGATAGTAATTGTTAAAAATAATTGAAGAAAAATTATTGATCATTATAATTTTGCCGCTAGCTCAAGTAACTTTTCCTGAGCTGACAGCTCACCTACAGTAATCCCATATATATATATATATATATATATATAGAGAGAGAGAGAGAGAGAGAGAGAGAGAGAAATGAAAATGATCTTGACAACTCATGCAAGTTACCTGAGCTGCAGTTCATTTTTACTATCTCTAATAATCTTTTTTTTAAAATTTCTTTTGGATTATGATCTCGACCCCCTAGGGTTCAATTATACTCAATTTCTTGGGTTTTAATTTTGATTTGGTACAACATCAAGTTAACACAAAATTAACGGTTTTCAATGAATAAAACATTTGTATGCACTTGATGAAAAGATAAATGAATTTTAAACTTTCTGAAATTTAATTTGAAAGAAGTTAAGTAGGTAAAGATAGTAATTGTTTAAAAAATTGAAAAAAAGTTATTGGATCATTGTAGTTTTGCCGCTAGCTCGCGTAACTTTTCTGAAGCTGGCGGCTCACCTACAGTAATCATATATATATATATATATATATATGAGAAAACGGAAAATTCACCGGCGGTAAAAAGAGTTCCTTCACCGCTGTTTAGGTAGCCCAATAAAATTATTTTACGAGGCGCCACTTAAAGTAGCAAATAAAAGAACTCTTTTAACCACCCTTTGAGTGGCACTAAGTGTAATAATTTTATTGGATCAGCTAAGCGACTGTAAAGGAACTCTCTTTATTATCGGCAAATTTTCCCTCTCTCTCTCTCTCTCTCTCTCTCTCTCTCTCTATATATATATATATATATATATATATATATATATATATATATATATATATATATATATAAATATATATATATATATATATATATATATATGATTGTAAATTTGTGGACGGGGACGGGGTCGGCTTGTTTTTCGTAAGAAATTGATTTTTTATTTCTTGAATAATTGTTTTTTAAAAATTAGATATAGCAAAAAAAAATTAAAATATTCTAATTGATTAAAATGTAATAGTAAATAAGAAACTTTCTTTTTAAAATAAAGTTTTTATTGCTCATTAAATTGAGATTTTACGTAATTGTCCTTAAATTTAATTTTCAATGGAGGTACTATTTATGGTAAATCAATTTTTATTAATTATAATATTTATTATTATAGATTGTAGTGAAATATTATTTTATTTTAAATTATTATGGAAAGCTATTTTATTGTAAATCATTATGTAAAGTTATTTAATTATAAATTGTTATAAAAGTCACTTTGAATTGATTAAATAACATAAATATCTTCCTAAATAAATACAAGTAATTAAGTTAGTCAATAACCACTATTACTTGCTAAATAATAAAATTAAAATTTTACAATGATTCATATAAATCCATAAAGCAATCGAATCTTTTTTTTTTTTTTGGAGAGAAATCTTTAACTGATTAATAATTATTAGTACTATCTTATAAATTAAATTCAATTTCAAACAATAATAGATGCAAAGAGAAGGGAATAATATATAGCTATTAACTTGTGTGGCATGCAGTATCTCACTTTTGTTGTTTGTTGACTTATCCTTCTAATTTGCTCATATTTTTAATATACACATTGTTATATGCTTGATTATTTATCTTCTATGTATTGATAACATATCTTACGATATATAACGTGCAATAAGATTCATAGGATAACAATACTTTACACATATTCCGATTTGACAACTATGATCTATAATAATATATAACAAAATTTGCTATTTTTTATTCCACTTATACCCGTTATCAGATGTCTCTCTGTGAAATTATCATGCTATCATATGAAATGATTATAAAGTAGTGATCTAGACTGCAAATATTCAGGACTACAGGTTATTGAGCTAATACAAATGCCTTGAAATCTAAAGTACAGAAAAATTATAAGAAAGACTACAAATCATAATGTAGAAGAAACAATAACACTGTCCATGGTGCATTCCTAACTAGTCCTTGAGACCATTATAATCAACAATGAGCATTAGACTTGTATCAGTGTTTGGGAGAGATCATGGCATTCATGTATTTGATGCATCTAGCTCAGAAGGATTTGATGTCTTTGGCTGCAGGAGTCCCGATGAGATTTCCCGGGCTGAGACTAGGGATGGTAATGGACACGTATCTGGGTATATAATAATACTTCAACTTAGAGTGTATTTGAGTATTTGAAAGTAGTGGAAGTAAGGAAGAAAATTATAAGTAACTTCCAAAATAAAAAATTGAAAGTATCATATTTTCAATATTTCTAGTGTTTGTTTCTTAAATTGACATCGGAAGAGAGGGGTTCAGAGTCAATAAAATTTTTACTTATATTTTTAAAGCCCAAAAAACAGTGCTCCGTGTAGGCCAAGCCCATGATGCAAGACCACCCAGCTTGTAATACAGTAATTCCAGCCACTGATGTTGAATCAAAGAGAGGAGAGTTGGATGATCTATAATTGAGCGGAAATTCTATTCACACACACCACTTAGCTCAAGACACTCACCTTTATCTCTACATCCACTTTTAATTTTGAATCATTTTATATTTACTCAATATGCCCACTTTTTCCACTTCTAACCCTTCATCTCTCTCTTCTTTTCCATCACATTTTATCATGGTCGGATGCTACTATTCAATCCAAATGAAACTTGATCGAGTATTAATACACAATCGATATTCAATTAGGTCGGGTATTATGAAAGAGCAAATTAGTTCAAAAATAATGACGAATTTATAATTTTTTTAAAGTTTCAATGGTGGGCATCTTGAGCAAAGTGTGTGCATAAATAGAATTTCTCGTAATTGAGAGAATTATATATATATATATATATATATATGTGGGATTATTGTAGCTGAGCCGCCAGCTCAGGAAAAGTTACGTGAGTTAGCGGCAAAACTATAATGATCAATGATTTTTCTTCAATTTTTTTTTAACAATTACAATCGCTACTTCTTTAAATTCTTTCAGATTAAATTTCAAAAATTTTGGAGTTCATTTTTCTTTTTATCAAGTGCATACAAAATGTTTTATTCATTGAAAACCGTTAATTTTTTGTTAACTTGATGGAGGACCAAATCAAAACTAAAACCTAAGAAATTGGGTATGAGTGAACCCTAGGGGGTCAAGATCATAATCCAAAAGATTTTTTTAAAAAATGATTATTGGAGATAGTGGAAATGAACTGCAGCTCAGGTAACTTGCGTGAGCTATCAGCTCATTTCCATCTCTCTCTCTCTCTCTCTCTCTCTCTCTCTCTCTCTCTCTCTCTCTCTCTCTCTCTCTCTATATATATATATATATATATATATATATATATATATATATATATATATATATATATATATATATATATATATATATATATATATATATATATATATATATATATATATATGATGTTGATCATTATAAAAAGACAATAAGTTAATGAAATCCTAAGCTTCTTTCTATTTTCTCTTCTTCAATCTCTCTCTCTCTCTTTCTCTCTCTCTTTTGTTCCTAAAAGATCGATTGGTCATCATGCTGACTGCAAAGCCATCAGGATCCCAGAGTTTGGAAATGGACTCTAACAAATTCTCTTTTGGATAATCTAAGGATCACCCTATACACATAGCGATGAGAGTGGATAGGTCATTCGGAAATGGACTCTGACAAATTCTCTTTTGGATAATCTAAGGATCGCCCTATACATAGGGATGAGAATGGATAGATCCACAGGTCAATTTTGGCCCGTGTTATTCAAAATTTTGAATTGGAAAAATAAAAATTTTATTTTAATTCAAAATTTTGAGTAAGACGGAACAAAATTGGCAAGTGAATGTGTCAATTATCATCTCTACATGTATTAGGGTAAACTAGAGTTCCTGGTTGCTAATCAATGATCAGAATAACATATCACAGTACATTCCTTAAAAAGATCAAATCTAGGGTTTTAAAATTGGAATGGATGAAAAAGATATCACTGGTAGAGGGGGCTTACGTTGTATAGATCGTCGATCTCGATTGTGGCTGACTGAACCTTCGATTAGCCGCATCTTAGTGAAGAATCGCCGAAGAAACGCCAAACGAGAAGTTTCAGTTAGGGTTTCATGAAGTCCAGAATTAGGGTTTCTGCAAAAAAGGGAAATTTAGCAATGAGAGAGAACCAGGATCTTGAGATACTTGGGATGGCCAAGGGAGTCAGCAAAGTTAGTTAGGAAGTCCTTGGCGAGCGCTGCAACAAGATCTGAATTTTGAGCGAATTGAATGAAATAGATAGAGAAATTGGGATCGAAAAAGATTGGATCTTTACCTTTATCGCTGGAGAAATCAAGATTCTTCATGACACTGCGAGCTAGAGAGAGAGAGAGAGAGAGAGAGAGAGAGACAGGATTAGAGAAAGCTGGAGGATTTTAGCGGGAAAATTGCAACAGAGAGGGCGTGATTTGGCGGTGTTGGCGGAATTTTCTTTTATTTGAATCATCTTTCATAAAATAAGACAGTTTTCTCAGAGTTGTACTTTATTTTCTATAGAAACTGAGACATGATCTTTGACTTGCGAATGAAGCTTAAGTGCGAATCTCTTTCTCTAAATTCAGCGGTGTTGGCGGAATTTTCTTTTATTTGAATCATCTTTCAAAAAATAAGACAGTTTTCTTAGAGTTGTGCTTTATTTTCCATAAAAGCTGAGACGTGATCTTTGACTTGCGAATGAAGCTTAAGTACGAACATTTTTCTCGAAATTCGCAGACTTAATAATGAGAATAAGCTCCGCAGGGTCTCATCATCGTGTCTAAGCATATCATGCAAGCAGCAAACATGTCATTCAGATTGAAACGCGAGTCTAAAGTTTGATATTCGCGTTCCGATTGTCATTCAGATTGAAACGTGAATCTAAAGTCTGAGATTCGCGTTCCAATTATCCTTCAGATTAAAACGCGAATTTAAAGTCTGAAATTCACATTCTGATTTTCATTCAGAAGAAATACGAATCTAAACTTAAGATCTGCGTTTCAGTTACGATCCAGAAAATCAAAGACGTCAGTTATAAGTTCTGAAAATTTAATACAAATCTACCAGATCAAAAGACAGAAAATTAATACTCAGTTGGACAGTTATATCAACTCAAGAGTCTTTAAAACTCTATAAATAACAAAAGTTTAGGCGGAAAAAAGGAACTCGGAGATCAATATTATAGATAGAGTCGTTTTACATTTAAGTGTTGGTGCCATCGAAACCTTGAAACTCTTGCCACCTAAAATCATATACGAAATGTCAACGGAGAGTAAGATCGTCCTCCACAGTTACTCTGGAGTCCAGTTTTAAATAAAGAGAGAATTAGATTTTCCTCATTTTCTATAAGCGGAAAACCATTGAAATTGTAATTTTTTATAGAGAAAATCTAATAAAAAAGAGTCATCTACAATTTTATGGCAAATTTTATGGCGGATAGGTGGGGAAAAGCTGAAAAGAATGGGGAATTTCTAAATGAGCACACCATTTTACTATGTGAGCATCACTTCCCCATGTGGTGTGCTCATTTAGAATTTCCCTGTGATGGGATAGAGACGCGTTTCTTTGACGGATATGGGCCGGCTTACTGGGCCACGTTTGGGCTACTTGCACAAGTTACTTGATTTCAAGTTTTATGAGATATTTGCAGTTCGGAGATTTTTTTTCTTTTTTTCATCTTGGAAAAGGGAAAATAAATTTATATTCTAAACATATTATAAATGAATTATCAGCAAAGTTTTCCATCTAAAGTGCATACTAGTTACACTAGTTTAAATAAAGCATAGAGAGAGTAAAAATACCAGATATTTGAATTAGAATAAGTTCAACGAATTAATATATCATTGGATATTATTGATAAAGTTTACATCTCTATGTTTGGATGCAAATATTGGTATTATAATTTGAAACTTCAAATATTTTATAAGATTTTCACTGGCATGTGATAAAATCTTACATTCATGCTCTTCTTGGTCGTCCATCTAATTCTAATCTCATAATTCTTTTCATTTTAGAAATAATTATATATTCTCTTTTATAAGAGTTATTCCGACGGTTTAACTAAGTGGAAAGTGAAAAGTAGACAGGTAGAGCTCAATAATTTTCTTTTTTTTTTAAAATTTTGTTGGTTCATAAAAAGTGATCATGGAAAGTTACTTATATCTTTTCACTGATTATTCCATTAAAAATGCCGTAAAAAATGATTTATGGAAAGTATGAAGATTATCATGAAACAATTAACCCTCTTCCATACAAAATAATACGTTTTCTAACTTTCAACCTAATTTAACACAAAAAAGTCTGAATCCTATTTTCAAATGAAGTCATATACTATTTTCTCCATCATTTGAAATGACTTTGGTCCGCAATAACAGAACTAAGGGGTTTCCTAATCTTCATCTTCACTATAATCGAATAAGACTGCACACGGTCAAACCCTTCCAAAAAGAATTGGGTTTTGATCAACCTGGCGAGCAGCCATGATTTGTTTATTAATCGCGACAAGCGGTAGTAGGATAACTGCAACCGATATCAATAAGTCTGCATGCTGTTCTTATGATGCATGACATGAATGCCCATCGATTTGATAGTTGTTTGGTGTTAGAATATCAAATCATAATGCTTAACTTTGTCTTTCTTGAGCTGGTCGAGGTTGAACTTAGAGTGATTTAAGTCTCAAATTATTTGACCCTCAATTTGACGAGTTGAAAATGATAGGAGAATGTTATACCTCCACTCCAAACAATTGAAAATCGACAGTTTCATCGTGAATGATGTTCATTTGACAATTGCTTTCAAAAGAATGTGAGCATCATCCCCAGTGATGCAAACACGATGGTCGTGAGTCTCACACAAAATTTTAGCGTTTCAGTGGGCTCAAACCTGAAGTCATTGTCATCACATAACTTTGATTCTGAGAAAGATTTAGAGAGCAAGCTTCTTTCATATGTGTCTTGTAGACTATATGACCTTGAAGATAAGGCTTGTGTTTTTAGCCTTTGGTGCAAAATGGATTCAACCCTGAAGATGAGCACATGTAATGACTTGAACACACTAATGCCAATTTGAGACTCTTGTGTAGAATGAGACATGCAAGTGTCATGATAAATCTTATATGCGATCTAAAACATGCAAGTGTCATGACAGGGCTCGCATGGGAGCTTAGACCTGCGAGTGTCATGGCAAGCCTCGTATGGGAGTTGAGACATACGAGTGTCATGATAAATCTCACACGGGAGCTGAGACATGCAAGTCTTATGACGAGTCTCGTTCAAAAGTTGAGACATGCAAGTATCATTTTGAACTTTATATTGAGGCTGAGGAGCTCTATGTGAAACTTCGAGTTGCTTGAGTTGCATACCTTCATCTTTCGGATAGATGGCAAGATGGCGTCATGATCAGTTGAATAAAAATATTTTCAACCACAAAACCGGGAAGTCTTAACTAGTTTTTAATTTAGTTGAACTTGGAAGAGATCTCCTACCAAGATTGATGTTTATTTCGGAATAGAGCTATATTGGTTTGGTTAATTGCCATGCTGTAAGTCTCACGAATGATATGAGGAAATAGGAAAGCCTTGAAAACTTCGTAGATCTTATTCACAACTCCAAGTTGAATCAATTCTTAATGTACAGGAAAATAATCAATTTGTTGGTGATTTGCTAAACTCGTATTAGGCTGAAGTGTTTTCATAGACTAGGAGGAGAGTTGTCCTTTTTTTTTTTTGAACCATCCAAATATTATTGTAGTTTGCCATATTGGCTATTTTTTGGATGATGGATATAATCTCATATGACAGAAGCAAATCCGGCGTTTCTTTGGAAGTTTTTTGCTATTCTTAGACATGACAGCTTCTTTAGGGTTAAGAAAGAGAACTCTTTTCTCATATTGAACTATATGTTGTATGGATGGGCTCTGATCAATCTTAATATAGCAAGCCCTGCAGGAAGAATAAGTTGTTTAAGTATCACTCTGCATGTGAGTGAGATATCACTTTTGGTCTTTCCATGTGACTGAGCTTCATTAGGATTGCATGCTGAAGCTGAGTCTGATCAAGATTGTAATTTTGATATGCTTGTTTCTTTGTAACAAATATGAGGAATCTTGAAATACAGATAGGCCCTACCCTCTGGGTGGACTGTGGGAAGACGAGCCTCCATGAAACACTGGCCCTACATCCTTGGGTGATCCGTGCAAGTTTCCTTGGATTGCAACATATGAGAATCATGTACTGAGTGATTTATGTAATGTTGAGCTCTATGTCTGCTTCGGCTCGTATGGGCTTAGCCTCTCATCTGATTTGGTCAAGATTGGGCTGAGCTTTATGCATGATCTAATTCACACCAGGCTGAGCATCGCGTTTGATTGCTTGAGCCTCATAACCAATGCGGGCTTCACAAGTTTTGAGTGTTCTTTAAGGATCTCGAGTCCTCAACTTGAGTTTAAACTTTATCCAATTTCTGTTGTACGAATAGTGAGAGTATTACCATGCACCATGAGTTTTGAATTCACACTAGATAGAATATGGTTGGGTTTATCTTAAATTGATGCATATACTGGTCACATTTCCTGATCTTGAAGATAACATTTCTCATACTAAAGTATCATTCTCTTCTTTGGATGCATTTGAATTGCTTACAATATTTGATTTTGATGTTTTGACCATAATCTTTCTCAATCCTCTTGAGTGTTGGATAAATATTACTTATCAAATATAGTTAAATATGTCCCTTCGAACCATGTTGCGCGAATTACACGGGGATCAAGCTACTTGGATAGCTTGCCAAAGGTGCAGGGGGAAGCACTCCCAGCCCAAGATTTTTTACAAGGATTGGCTATTTATTTCCTTATAAATTTCCTTCAAATATCTGTTTCAAAGAGATAATTCACTTCATGATCAGCACAGGTACAATGGAGCAGAAGTTCATCCTGAACTAGTCCATCTTCTGAAAAAGATTTTGAAGATTCACGTTCAGAACAGGTACTTGAAGAAGAGTACAAAGGCGCGCCTTTATGTGTATCTGAAGAGACGTGCGGTGGTGCACTCAGAGCAGAGCGCTTCGAAAAATTGCGCCCAGTGCTCCCTACGCGCACCTATAGGTGCTGAGCATTCCTTGTACGCGCCTGAGGGTACACGGTCCTTGTGCGCGTGCCAGTGTGCTCGCAGGCGCACGTGCTTTCGAGCATGCATGCAGGGTCTTGCGCTATGCATTTTCCACTGTCGCACTTGTGGGAGGGTGCAAGGGTTGTAGTTTTCTCTGTGTGGAGCATTTCCGACTGTAATTTATGAGTGATTGTCTCTTTTGTAATGTTGAGGTGTGCACGTTGCACGTTGGGCCTTGCGTTTTCTTTGTCGGCCTTGATTTTTTTTTTGTGAACATGTTAAAGTTGAGCTTGGCTTAGAGATAGGCGATTATACCATAACCTTATTTAGAGGTGATAATGCCTTATTTTTTTTTTGATAGACGATGACGTCGTATCTTTTGTTATGAACGATACTGCCTCATAATTTTCGGCCATCACCAGACGATAACACCTGGGTGGTTTCGAGCCGAAAGAATCAACGATAACGTCAGATTGCACCGTTGTTTTCTCTTCAATGAAGAGAAGCTCCCATTGTGGTCACCAATTCTTCTATGCCAGAAAATTGGGATCTTATCTCCTGTTACAAATTTACTTTTGAATTATAGCAATAAAAAAAACTGACAAGAAAATCCGAGTTGCAAGAATGGGAAAACAATTGATTTTAATTCTCCTTTTTAATTTTGTGGGTTTTGACAGCAGTAGAACCTTATTTTCGCACTCTTTTGACGATCCGACAGGAAATTCCTTTTCACCAAGCTTATGGGAAGAGGAAAAAAAGGAACTCTAGATTCTCTGTTTCTGTCAACTTCTCCTTTTTTTTCTATATATTGATATTCATATTCATATGCATCCTTTAAGGGTTTTGCTATAGACACGTTTGAAGAAATTGTGGTGCTCGTTAAAACGCTATATATCTCAGCTCACAGACAGGAACAAAAATTTTTATGGCAGAATATATCCTTGCAACAAAAATACTTGGCAAGCCTAAGTAACTCTCCAAACATATCAAACAATTGGAAATTGATAGATATCAACTTTTTATAACTCATGCATCTTATTAATGGGTTGATGGTACATTTCATCCATCACAAAAAACCAAAATTATTCAAAGAGACATTGCTTAATTATTGATAAAATATAATGCAGGAAGAGTTTTAACTCACTGCTTATGCTAAAAAAAATTGTAGAGACATTGATAGAACATTAAGTAGAAACTCATCATCGTAGCTCCCGACGACTATCAAATTGTTGCCTTCCTCTTCACTAGCTCCGCGATCAAATTGTCCGTATCATTGTAAGACGATCCATCTTTCTCCACCGCTCTCCTCGCCAACTCTCCGAGCTCCCTCGCCCTCCGCCTCCACCCCTCTGCCTCCTCCCCATCGCACATCAACTCCCTGATCGCTGCCTCAATCTTCGCTGCCTCGAGAACCTTCCTCTCTTCGGGCCTTGTCGAGTTTACATCCGTTCCAGCTGCAACGCCTATCTTCAGCACGTCTACAATCAGCCTCTCGTTGTAGAATTGCTCATAAAACAGCGGCCAAGTGATCAAAGGCAAGCCCGCGTTGATCCCCTCCAAGCTCGAATTCCACCCGCAATGGGTCAAGTAACCTCCGACCGAACTATGGTGCAGTATCAGTATCTGCGGTGCCCATCCCCTTATCACTAAACTTCGTTCTTTGGTTCTCTCCTCGAACCCTTCGGGCATCCATTCGTCGCCGTCCTCCCTCACTACCCAAACAAATGGATGGTTCGACGCCTCGAGGCCCAGGGCTATCTCCCGGAGCTGGACCGTCGTCATATTGGCTATGCTCCCGAAACAAATGTAGACGACCGAACGGGGCTGTTTGCCGTCGAGCCACTCCAAGCAAGCTTCGCGGTCGATGGATGCCTTGTTCCCTCTTTCGGCCTTGTCGGATACATTCTTGTTGCAGACGGACAGTGGCCCTGCGCACCAGGCTCTTTGTCCGATCACGTTCCGATAGTAGTCTGCGTATTCGGGCTCCAACTCGTAGAAGGTGTTCATGACGGTGCCATAGTTCTTCGATTCGGACTCTTGAACATGTTGAAGTAGCTCCATCATCACGGGGTGTACTTTTCGAAAATCCATCATCATAGACTGTCGGAGCTCGACGCGATGTGGGAGGCCGGGGAGGACAAATGACTCCTCATCCGATGGCGTGCTCTCAAGTACATTGTGTTGTTTGGTGCTATGCATGGCGCAGTGGGAGAAGAAACTTGACCCGTGAAATAGTAGCCTTGGTATCCCGTGCTCCTCAGCTACGTCGGCCGTCCACGGGATGAATATGTCGGTCACAAGGCAGTCCGGGACAAGGCGACTGAGGGCGTCAGAGAACGGCTCACGAAGACACTTTAGAACAGAAAATAATAGATAGTGCATGTCTACGGTGAGCGAGGAGAAGTTCTCGCAGCCCTCCGGTAGGCCGTCCGCAGAGGGGAACGGAATGAAGGAGAGCTGGATAGGGTGCTCGAGCCCGGACTCGTTGGCGGAGTCGACGGAAGGTTGGACGAGAGGAGCGTTGCCGGGGGTAGTGAGGATGGTGGCCTTCACGCCACGGGCAGCAAAGAGCTTGGCCATGTCGACCATGGGAATCATGTGGCCCGGGGCCATCAGGGGGAAGAAGAGCATGTGGAGCGTTGTGGCTTCGGACCCCATTACCAAAGGCTTCTCTCAAAAAAAATTGAAACTGCAAGAATTTTAGTAGTTTAACTTCCACGACAACTTCATATATACAATCAGCAGAGATATTCTATTTACGCACACCAGTTTACTCTTGACCCAAGTTCGCCGTTTCTTTTTTTTTTTTTTTTTACACTAAGTCCCCCATTCAAATTTTAAATATCTACAACTTTTTAAAAAATTTAAAACACTGTTATCGTCTTCTACTCTTTCTCTACTTAACAAAAAAAAAAAAAACTTTTTTAGTATTTTTTAAATCTTCAAAATAAACATATATCTCACAAACTCATCCATTTTTTTACTCTCTAAAATTTTCACATTCGCATTCCACAAAAACTTAGAAAGAATTCTAAAGTCTTCCAACTCACTATAATAATTGAAAAATTGAGTTTTAGGATTAGATTTTATTTTTAAGAAAATGGACAAATCCAATACTACAGCATCGGAGGCGTGAGGTAATATTTGGTTATACTTGGTTTAACAGAAAAAGAAATAGATAAAAGGGAAATTGAAAAGAAAATATAATTCTCTTTGTTGTTTGGTTCAAAAAAAAACTAACAAGAAAATAATAAAAAAATATGAAAATTAAAAAATTAAGGAAATTTATTTTATTCCAAACTCCCTCTACTTCTATAATCTCATGTGGTAATACCACCAAATAATATTTTCTATCACTTTCTCTATGATAGAGAAAAGAGAAACTAATAGAAAATTTTGAGTCATATTTTCTCTTAATTTCCTCCTAATTTATTTTCTTTAAATTTAGAATATTTTTTCTTTCTTATTTTATTTTTTTTTTTTTAACCTTCATTTTCCCTCGGTTTAAACAGAGCCTAAGGAACTGATGAATTGGTCGCCCAATTCAGTTCTTCTTCTTCAAAATTCTTCTGATTGGTTTATAAATAAAGGATCAGTAGACCAATCCCGATCCTCTGTTTTAGAAACCCTCTAATTGGTCAACCAACCTTTCGATTGTTCAACCAATCTAAAGCTCTAATTTTAAGAAATTCAAGTATCAACCAGATACTTGTCGACTAATACTTTTTCAAGTTCCCTGATTAAAAAAACATCAATACTAATTAATCATAATGATATTTTATATAAATTTTCATTTATTCTCTTTTAGTGCTTATTTGACATGCATATTTTTGGGTGCTAATTCTTACAATTAAGATTTGTTTCACAAAATAATCTAAATAAACCTCTATTTCCAACTCTTTGAAAACTAATAGACACTTGAACTTGTCACAACCAAAAAACAAATTAAAATATCAATCAATTTCCTACTATTCGAAATCAAAATATGCAATGTAAATATAAGAATAAATAAATACAATTTTAAAGATTACCTGATTAGAAATAGTTCCAACAAAAGATTTTTTTTTTTTTTGTTTATTTTTTTTTTGCTAGAGAACTACTACAAAGGAGAGAAAGGAATGAGAGAGATAGACAAGAGTACTCACCGGCAAGGGTGAATTTATATCTCTCGTGTGAAAAAAAGAAAAAGAAAAAAATAAACACTCTCTACTTTCAGCTGGACTAATTTCCATGAATCAATCCATATAAATTAAAGAGTGGAAAATTTTCTCTCTACTTTCCAATCACTTTCTAGCTTACTCTTAATGAACCAATCAACCCACTTGCAATGAACCATCGGCCCTTAGAAGTCCCAAACACTAGAGAGAACCCTTCCCCTTCCGCGTAGAGAGAGTATGAGTCATAATTATTCAAAAGAAGATAGTCAATATTGAAAATATAAGAATATATATATATATATATATATATATATATATATATATATATATATATATATATATATATATATATATATATGAAAAAAAATGGAAATGAGCTGACATCTCACGCAAGCTACCTGAGCTGCAGTTCATTTCCACTATCTCTAATATTTTTTTTTAAAAAAATTTATTTTGAATTATGATCTCGACCCCCTAGGGTTTACTCATAGCTAATTTTTTGGGTTTTAGTTTTGATTTGGTTCTCCATCAAGTTAACACAAAATTAACGGTTTTCAATGAATAAAACATTTTGTATGCACTTGATGAAAGGGTAAATGAACTCCAAAATTTATGAAATTTAATCCGAAAGAAGTTAAAGAAGTAGAGATAGTAATTGTTAAAAATAATTGAAGAAAAATTATTGATCATTATAATTTTGTCGTTAGCTCACGTAACTTTTCCTGAGCTGACAGCTCACCTACAGTAATCCCATATATATATATATATATATATATATATATATATAGAGAGAGAGAGAGAGAGAGAGAGAGAGAAATGAAAATGATCTTGACAACTCATGCAAGTTACCTGAGCTGCAGTTCATTTTTACTATCTCTAATAATCTTTTTTTAAAAATTTCTTTTGGATTATGATCTCGACCCCCTAGGGTTCAATTATACTCAATTTCTTGGGTTTTAATTTTGATTTGGTACAACATCAAGTTAACACAAAATTAACGGTTTTCAATGAATAAAACATTTGTATGCACTTGATGAAAAGATAAATGAATTTTAAAATTTATGAAATTTAATTTGAAAGAAGTTAAGTAGGTAAAGATAGTAATTGTTTAAAAAATTGAAAAAAAGTTATTGGATCATTGTAGTTTTGCCGCTAGCTCGCGTAACTTTTCCGAAGCTGGCGGCTCACCTACAGTAATCCTATATATATATATATATATATATATATATATATATATATATATATATATATATATGAGAAAACGGAAAATTCATCGGTGGTAAAAAGAGTTCCTTCACCGCTGTTTAGGTTGCCCAATAAAATTATTTTACGAGGCGCCACTTAAAGTAGCAAATAAAAGAACTCTTTTAACCACCCTTTGTGTGGCACTAAGTGTAATAATTTTATTGGATCAGCGAAGCGACTGTAAAGGAACTCTCTTTATTATCGGCAAATTTTCCCTCTCTCTCTCTCTCTCTCTCTCTCTCTCTCTCTCTCTCTCTCTCTCTATATATATATATATATATATATATATATATATATGATTGTAAATTTGTGGACGGGGACAGGGTCGGCTTGTTTTTCGTAAGAAATTGATTTTTTATTTCTTGAATAATTGTTTTTTAAAAACTAGATATAGCGAAAAAAAATTAAAATATTCTAATTGATTAAAATGTAATAGTAAATAAGAAACTTTCTTTTTAAAATAAAGTTTTTATTGCTCATTAAATTGAGATTTTACGTAATTGTCCTTAAATTTAATTTTCAATGGAGGTACTATTTATGGTAAATCAATTTTGATTAATTATAATATTTATTATTATAGATTGTAGTGAAATATTATTTTATTTTAAATTATTATGGAAAGCTATTTTATTGTAAATCATTATGTAAAGTTATTTAATTATAAATTGTTATAAAAGTCAATTTGAATTGATTAAATAACATAAATATCTTCCTAAATAAATACAAGTAATTAAGTTAGTCAATAACCACTATTACTTGCTAAATAATAAAATTAAAATTTTACAATGATTCATATAAATCCATAAAGCAATCGAATCTTTTTTTTTTTTTGGAGAGAAATCTTTAACTGATTAATAATTATTAGTACTATCTTATAAATTAAATTCAATTTTAAACAATAATAGATGCAAAGAGAAGGGAATAATATATAGCTATTAACATGTGTGGCATGCAGTATCTCACTTTTGTTGTTTGTTGACTTATCCTTCTAATTTGCTCATATTTTTAATATACACATTGTTATATGCTTGATTATTTATCTTCTATGTATTGATAACATATCTTACGATATATAACGTGCAATAAGATTCATAGGATAACAATACTTTACACATATTCCGATTTGATAACTATGATCTATAATAATATATAACAAAATTTGCTATTTTTTATTCCACTTATACCCGTTATCAGTTGTCTCTCTGTGAAATTATCATGCTATCATATGAAATGATTATAAAGTAGTGATCTAGACTGCAAATATTCAGGACTACAGGTTATTGAGCTAATACAAATGCCTTGAAATCTAAAGTACAGAAAAATTATAAGAAAGACTACAAATCATAATGTAGAAGAAACAATAACACTGTCCATGGTGCATTCCTAACTAGTCCTTGAGACCATTATAATCAACAATGAGCATTAGACTTGTATCAGTGTTTGGGAGAGATCATGGCATTCATGTATTTGATGCATCTAGCTCAGAAGGATTTGATGTCTTTGGCTGCAGGAGTCCCGATGAGATTTCCCAGGCTGAGACTAGGGATGGTAATGGACACGTATCTGGGTATATAATAATACTTCAATTTAGAGTGTATTTGAGTATTTGAAAGTAGTGGAAGTAAGGAAGAAAATTATAAGTAACTTCCAAAATAAAAAATTGAAAGTATCATATTTTCAATATTTCTAGTGTTTGTTTCTTAAATTGACATCGGAAGAGAGGGGTTCAGAGTCAATAAAATTTTTACTTATATTTTTAAAGCCCAAAAAGCAGTGCTCCGTGTAGGCCAAGCCCATGATGCAAGACCACCCAGCTTGTAATACAGTAATTCTAGCCACTGATGTTGAATCAAAGAGAGGAGAGTTGGATGATCTATAATTGAGCGGAAATTCTATTCACACACACCACTTAGCTCAAGACAGTCACCTTTATCTCTACATCCACTTTTAATTTTGAATCATTTTATATTTACTCAATATGCCCACTTTTTCCACTTCTAACCCTTCATCTCTCTCTTCTTTTCCATCACATTTTATCATGGTCGGATGCTACTATTCAATCCAAATGAAACTTGATCGAGTATTAATACACAATCGATATTCAATTAGGTCGAGTATTATGAAAGAGCAAATTAGTTCAAAAATAATGACGAATTTATAATTTTTTAAAAGTTTCAAAGGTGGGCATCTTGAGCAAAGTGGTGTGCATAAATAGAATTTCTCGTAATTGAGAGAATTATATATATATATATATATATATATATATATATATATATATATATATATATATATATATATATATATATATATATATATATATATATGGGATTATTGTAGCTGAGCCGCCAGCTCAGGAAAAGTTACGTGAGTTAGAGGCAAAACTATAATGATCAATGATTTTTCTTCAATTTTTTTTAACAATTACAATCTCTACTTCTTTAAATTCTTTCAGATTAAATTTCAAAAATTTTGGAGTTCATTTTTCTTTTTATCAAATGCATACAAAATGTTTTATTCATTGAAAACCATTAATTTTTTGTTAACTTGATGGAGGACCAAATCAAAACTAAAACCTAAGAAATTGGGTATGAGTGAACCCTAGGGGGTCAAGATCATAATCCAAAAGATTTTTTTAAAAAATGATTATTGGAGATAGTGGAAATGAACTGCAGCTCAGGTAACTTGCGTGAGCTGTCAGCTCATTTCCATCTCTCTCTCTCTCTCTCTCTCTCTCTCTCTCTCTCTCTCTATATATATATATATATATATATATATATATGATGTTGATCATTATAAAAAGACAATAAGTTAATGAAATCCTAAGCTTCTTTCTATTTTCTCTTCTTCAATCTCTCTCTCTCTCTTTCTCTCTCTCTTTTGTTCCTAAAAGATCGATTGGTCATCATGCTGACTGCAAAGCCATCAGGATCCCAGAGTTTGGAAATGGACTCTAACAAATTCTCTTTTGGATAATCTAAGGATCACCCTATACACATAGCGATGAGAGTGGATAGGTCATTCGGAAATGGACTCTGACAAATTCTCTTTTGGATAATCTAAGGATCGCCCTATACATAGGGATGAGAATGGATAGATCCACAGGTCAATTTTGGCCCGTGTTATTCAAAATTTTGAATTGGAAAAATAAAAATTTTATTTTAATTCAAAATTTTGAGTAAGACGGAACAAAATTGGCAAGTGAATGTGTCAATTATCATCCCTACATGTATTAGGGTAAACTAGAGTTCCTGGTTGCTAATCAATGATCAGAATAACATATCACAGTACATTCCTTAAAAAGATCAAATCTAGGGTTTTAAAATTGGAATGGATGAAAAAGATATCACTGGTAGAGGGGGCTTACGTTGTATAGATCGTCGATCTCGATTGTGGCTGACTGAACCTTCGATTAGCCGCATCTTAGTGAAGAATCGCCGAAGAAACGCCAAACGAGAAGTTTCAGTTAGGGTTTCATGAAGTCCAGAATTAGGGTTTCTGCAAAAAAGGGAAATTTAGCAATGAGAGAGAACCAGGATCTTGAGATACTTGGGATGGCCGAGGGAGTCAGCAAAGTTAGTTAGGAAGTCCTTGGCGAGCGCTGCAACAAGATCTGAATTTTGAGCGAATTGAATGAAATAGATAGAGAAATTGGGATCGAAAAAGATTGGATCTTTACCTTTATCGCTGGAGAAATCAAGATTCTTCATGACACTGCGAGCTAGAGAGAGAGAGAGAGAGAGAGAGACAGGATTAGAGAAAGCTGGAGGATTTTAGCGGGAAAATTGCAACAGAGAGGGCGTGATTTGGCGGTGTTGGCGGAATTTTCTTTTATTTGAATCATCTTTCATAAAATAAGACAGTTTTCTCAGAGTTGTGCTTTATTTTCTATAGAAACTGAGACATGATCTTTGACTTGCGAATGAAGCTTAAGTGCGAATCTCTTTCTCTAAATTCAGCGGTGTTGGCGGAATTTTCTTTTATTTGAATCATCTTTCATAAAATAAGACAGTTTTCTTAGAGTTGTGCTTTATTTTCCATAGAAGCTGAGACGTGATCTTTGACTTGCGAATGAAGTTTAAGTACGAACATTTTTCTCCAAATTCGCAGACTTAATAATGAGAATAAGCTCCACAGGGTCTCATCATCGTGTCTAAGCATATCATGCAAGCAGCAAACATGTCATTCAGATTGAAACGCGAGTCTAAAGTTTGATATTCGCGTTCCGATTGTCATTCAGATTGAAACGCAAATCTAAAGTCTGAGATTCGCGTTCCAATTATCCTTCAGATTAAAACGCGAATTTAAAGTCTGAAATTCACATTCTGATTTTCATTCAGAAGAAATACGAATCTAAACTTAAGATCTGCGTTTCAGTTACGATCCAGAAAATCAAAGACGTCGGTTATAAGTTCTGAAAATTTAATACAAATCTACCAGATCAAAAGACAGAAAATTAATACTCAGTTGGACAGTTATATCAACTCAAGAGTCTTTAAAACTCTATAAATAACAAAAGTTTAGGCGGGAAAAAGGAACTCGGAGATCAATATTATAGATAGAGTCGTTTTACATTTAAGTGTTGGTGCCATCGAAACCTTGAAACTCTTGCCACCTAAAATCATATACGAAGTGTCAACGGAGAGTAAGATCGTCCTCCACAGTTACTCTGGAGTCCAGTTTTAAATAAAGAGAGAATTAGATTTTCCTCATTTTCTATAAGCGGAAAACCATTGAAATTGTAATTTTTTATAGAGAAAATCTAATAAAAAAGAGTCATCTACAATTTTATGGCAAATTTTATGGCGGATAGGTGGGGAAAAGCTGAAAAGAATGGGGAATTTCTAAATGAGCACACCATTTTACTATGTGAGCATCACTTCCCCATGTGGTGTGCTCATTTAGAATTTCCCTGTGATGGGATAGAGACGCGTTTCTTTGACGGATATGGGCCGGCTTACTGGGCCACGTTTGGGCTACTTGCACAAGTTACTTGATTTCAAGTTTTATGAGATATTTGCAGTTCGGAGATTTTTTTTCTTTTTTTCATCTTGGAAAAGGGAAAATAAATTTATATTCTAAACATATTATAAATGAATTATCAGCAAAGTTTTCCATCTAAAGTGCATACTAGTTACACTAGTTTAAATAAAGCATAGAGAGAGTAAAAATACCAGATATTTGAATTAGAATAAGTTCAACGAATTAATATATCATTGGATATTATTGATAAAGTTTACATCTCTATGTTTGGATGCAAATATTGGTATTATAATTTGAAACTTCAAATATTTTATAAGATTTTCACTGGCATGTGATAAAATCTTACATTCATGCTCTTCTTGGTCGTCCATCTAATTCTAATCGCATAATTCTTTTCATTTTAGAAATAATTATATATTCTCTTTTATAAGAGTTATTTCGACGGTTTAACTAAGTGGAAAGTGAAAAGTAGACAGGTAGAGCTCAATAATTTTCTTTTTTTTTTAAAATTTTGTTGGTTCATAAAAAGTGATGGAAAGTTACTTATATCTTTTCACTGATTATTCCATTAAAAATGCCGTAAAAAATGATTTATGGAAAGTATGAAGATTATCATGAAACAATTAACCCTCTTCCATACAAAATAATACGTTTTCTAACTTTCAACCTAATTTAACACAAAAAAGTCTGAATCCTATTTTCAAATGAAGTCATATACTATTTTCTCCATCATTTGAAATGACTTTGGTCCGCATTAACAGAACTAAGGGGTTTCCTAATCTTCATCTTCACTATAATCGAATAAGACTGCACACGGTCAAACCCTTCCAAAAAGAATTGGGTTTTGATCAACCTGGCGAGCAGCCATGATTTGTTTATTAATCGCGACAAGCGGTAGTAGGATAACTGCAACCGATATCAATATGTCTGCATGCTGTTCTTATGATGCATGACATGAATGCCCATCGATTTGATAGTTGTTTGGTGTTAGAATATCAAATCATAATGCTTAACTTTGTCTTTCTTGAGCTGGTCGAGGTTGAACTTAGAGTGATTTAAGTCTCAAATTATTTGACCCTCAATTTGACGAGTTGAAAATGATAGGAGAATGTTATACCTCCACTCCAAACAATTGAAAATCGACAGTTTCATCGTGAATGATGTTCATTTGACAATTGCTTTCAAAAGAATGTGAGCATCATCCCCAGTGATGCAAACACGACGGTCGTGAGTCTCACACAAAATTTTAGCTTTTCAGTGGGCTCAAACCTGAAGTCATTGTCATCACATAACCTTGATTCTGAGAAAGATTTAGAGAGCAAGCTTCTTTCATATATGTCTTGTAGACTATATGACCTTGAAGATAAGGCTTGTGTTTTTAGCCTTGGGTGCAAAATGGATTCAACCCTGAAGATGAGCACATGTAATGACTTGAACACATTAATGCCAATTTGAGACTCTTGTGTAGAATGAGACATGCAAGTGTCATGATAAATCTTATATGCGATCTAAAACATGCAAGTGTCATGACAGGGCTTGCATGGGAGCTTAGACCTGCGAGTGTCATGGCAAGCCTCGTATGGGAGTTGAGACATACGAGTGTCATGATAAATCTCACACGGGAGCTGAGACATGCAAGTCTTATGACGAGTCTCGTTCAAAAGTTGAGACATGCAAGTATCATTTTGAACTTTATATTGAGGCTGAGGAGCTCTATGTGAAACTTCGAGTTGCTTGAGTTGCATACCTTCATCTTTCGGATAGATGGCAAGATGGCGTCATGATCAGTTGAATAAAAATATTTTCAACCACGAAACCGGGAAGTCTTAACTAGTTTTTAATTTAGTTGAACTTGGAAGAGATCTCCTACCAAGATTGATGTTTATTTCGGAATAGAGCTATATTGGTTTGGTTAATTGCCATGCTGTAAGTCTCACGAATGATATGAGGAAATAGGAAAGCCTTGAAAACTTCGTAGATCTTATTCACAACTCCAAGTTGAATCAATTCTTAATGTACAGGAAAATAATCAATTTGTTGGTGATTTGCTAAACTCGTATTAGGCTGAAGTGTTTTCATAGACTAGGAGGAGAGTTGTCCTTTTTTTTTTTTGAACCATCCAAATATTATTGTAGTTTGCCATATTGGCTATTTTTTGGATGATGGATATAATCTCATATGACAGAAGCAAATCCGGCGTTTCTTTGGAAGTTTTTTGCTATTCTTAGACATGACAGCTTCTTTAGGGTTAAGAAAGAGAACTCTTTTCTCATATTGAACTATATGTTGTATGGATGGGCTCTGATCAATCTTAATATAGCAAGCCCTGCAGGAAGAATAAGTTGTTTAAGTATCACTCTGCATGTGAGTGAGATATCACTTTTGGTCTTTCCATGTGACTGAGCTTCATTAGGATTGCATGTTGAAGCTGTGTCTGATCAAGATTGTAATTTTGATATGCTTGTTTCTTTGTAACAAATATGAGGAATCTTGAAATACAGATAGGCCCTACCCTCTGGGTGGACTGTGGGAAGACGAGCCTCCATGAAACACTGGCCCTACATCCTTGGGTGATCCGTGCAAGTTTCCTTGGATTGCAACATATGAGAATCATGTACTGAGTGATTTATGTAATGTTGAGCTCTATGTCTGCTTCGGCTTGTATGGGCTTAGCCTCTCATCTGATTTGGTCAAGATTGGGCTGAGCTTTATGCATGATCTAATTCACACCAGGCTGAGCCTCGCGTTTGATTGCTTGAGCCTCATAACCAATGCGGGCTTCACAAGTTTTGAGTGTTCTTTAAGGATCTCGAGTCCTCAACTTGAGTTTAAACTTTATCCAATTTCTGTTGTACGAATAGTGAGAGTATTACCATGCACCATGAGTTTTGAATTCACACTAGATAGAATATGGTTGGGTTTATCTTAAATTGATGCATATACTGGTCACATTTCCTGATCTTGAAGATAACATTTCTCATACTAAAGTATCATTCTCTTCTTTGGATGCATTTGAATTGCTTACAATATTTGATTTTGATGTTTTGACCATAATCTTTCTCAATCCTCTTGAGTGTTGGATAAATATTACTTATCAAATATAGTTAAATATGTCCCTTCGAACCATGTTGCGCGAATTACACGGGGATCAAGCTACTTGGATAGCTTGCCAAAGGTGCAGGGGGAAGCACTCCCAGCCCAAGATTTTTTACAAGGATTGGCTATTTATTTCCTTATAAATTTCCTTCAAATATCTGTTTCAAAGAGATAATTCACTTCATGATCAGCACAGGTACAATGGAGCAGAAGTTCATCCTGAACTAGTCCATCTTCTGAAAAAGATTTTGAAGATTCACGTTCAGAACAGGTACTTGAAGAAGAGTACAAAGGCGCGCCTTTATGTGTATCTGAAGAGACGTGCGGTGGTGCACTCAGAGCAGAGCGCTTCGAAAAATTGCTCCCAGTGCTCCCTACGCGCGCCTATAGGTGCTGAGCATTCCTTGTACGCGCCTGAGGGTACACGGTCCTTGTGCGCGTGCCAGTGTGCTCGCAGGCGCACGTGCTTTCGAGCATGCATGCAGGGTCTTGCGCTATGCATTTTCCACTGTCGCACTTGTGGGCGGGTGCAAGGGCTGTAGTTTTCTCTGTGTGGAGCATTTCCTACTGTAATTTATGAGTGATTGCCTCTTTTGTAATGTTGAGGTGTGCACGTTGCACGTTGGGCCTTGCGTCTTCTTTGTCGGCCTTGATTTTTTTTTGTGAACATGTTAAAGTTGAGCTTGGCTTAGAGATAGGCGATTATACCAAAACCTTATTTAGAGGTGATAATGCCTTTTTTTTTTTTTTTTGATAGACGATGACGTCTTATCTTTTGTTATGAACGATACTGCCTCATATTTTTCGGCCATCACCAGACGATAACACCTGGGTGGTTTCGAGCCGAAAGAATCAACGATAACGTCAGATTGCACCGTTGTTTTCTCTTCAATGAAGAGAAGCTCCCATTGTGGTCACCAATTCTTCTATGCCAGAAAATTGGGATCTTATCTCCTGTTACAAATTTACTTTTGAATTATAGCAATAAAAAAAACTTACAAGAAAATCCGAGTTGCAAGAATGGGAAAACAATTGATTTTAATTCTCCTTTTTAATTTTGTGGGTTTTGACAGCAGTAGAACCTTGTTTTCGCACTCTTTTGACGATCCGACAGGAAATTCCTTTTCACCAAGCTTATGGGAAGAGGAAAAAAAGGAACTCTAGATTCTCTGTTTCTGTCAACTTCTCCTTTTTTTTCTATAGATTGATATTCATATTCATATGCGTCCTTTAAGGGTTTTGCTATAGACACGTTTGAAGAAATTGTGGTGCTCGTTAAAACGCTATATATCTCAGCTCACAGACAGGAACAAAAATTTTTATGGCAGAATATATCCTTGCAACAAAAATACTTGGCAAGCCTAAGTAACTCTCCAAACATATCAAACAATTGGAAATTGATAGATATCAACTTTTTATAACTCATGCATCTTATTAATGGGTTGATGGTACATTTCATCCATCACAAAAAACCAAAATTATTCAAAGAGACATTGCTTAATTATTGATAAAATATAATGCAGGAAGAGTTTTAACTCACTGCTTATGCTAAAAAAAATTGTAGAGACATTGATAGAACATTAAGTAGAAACTCATCATCGTAGCTCCCGACGACTATCAAATTGTTGCCTTCCTCTTCACTAGCTCCGCGATCAAATTGTCCGTATCATTGTAAGACGATCCATCTTTCTCCACCGCTCTCCTCGCCAACTCTCCGAGCTCCCTCGCCCTCCGCCTCCTCCCCTCTGCCTCCTCCCCATCGCACATCAACTCCCTGATCGCTGCCTCAATCTTCGCTGCCTCAATAACCTTCCTCTCCTCGGGCCTTGTCGAGTTTACATCCGTTCCAGCTGCAACGCCTATCTTCAGCACGTCTACAATCAGCCTCTCGTTGTAGAATTGCTCATAAAACAGCGGCCAAGTGATCAAAGGCAAGCCCGCGTTGATCCCCTCCAAGCTCGAATTCCACCCGCAATGGGTCAAGTAACCTCCGACCGAACTATGGTGCAGTATCAGTATCTGCGGTGCCCATCCCCTTATCACTAAACTTCGTTCTTTGGTTCTCTCCTCGAACCCTTCGGGCATCCATTCGTCGCCGTCCTCCCTCACTACCCAAACAAATGGATGGTTCGACGCCTCGAGGCCCAGGGCTATCTCCCGGAGCTGGACCGTCGTCATATTGGCTATGCTCCCGAAACAAATGTAGACGACCGAACGGGGCTGTTTGCCGTCGAGCCACTCCAAGCAAGCTTCGCGGTCGATGGATGCCTTGTTCCCTCTTTCGGCCTTGTCGGATACATTCTTGTTGCAGACGGACAGTGGCCCTGCGCACCAGGCTCTTTGTCCGATCACGTTCCGATAGTAGTCTGCGTATTCGGGCTCCAACTCGTAGAAGGTGTTCATGACGGTGCCATAGTTCTTCGATTCGGACTCTTGAACATGTTGAAGTAGCTCCATCATCACGGGGTGTACTTTTCGAAAATCCATCATCATAGACTGTCGGAGCTCGACGCGATGTGGGAGGCCGGGGAGGACAAATGACTCCTCATCCGATGGCGTGCTCTCAAGTACATTGTGTTGTTTGGTGCTATGCATGGCGCAGTGGGAGAAGAAACTTGACCCGTGAAATAGTAGCCTTGGTATCCCGTGCTCCTCAGCTACGTCGGCCGTCCACGGGATGAATATGTCGGTCACAAGGCAGTCCGGGACAAGGCGACTGAGGGCGTCAGAGAACGGCTCACGAAGACACTTTAGAACAGAAAATAATAGATAGTGCATGTCTACGGTGAGCGAGGAGAAGTTCTCGCAGCCCTCCGGTAGGCCGTCCGCAGAGGGGAACGGAATGAAGGAGAGCTGGATAGGGTGCTCGAGCCCGGACTCGTTGGCGGAGTCGACGGAAGGTTGGACGAGAGGAGCGTTGCCGGGGGTAGTGAGGATGGTGGCCTTCACGCCACGGGCAGCAAAGAGCTTGGCCATGTCGACCATGGGAATCATGTGGCCCGGGGCCATCAGGGGGAAGAAGAGCATGTGGAGCGTTGTGGCTTCGGACCCCATTACCAAAAGCTTCTCTCAAAAAAAATTGAAACTGCAAGAATTTTAGTAGTTTAACTTCCACGACAACTTCATATATACAATCACCAGAGATATTCTATTTACGCACACCAATTTACTCTTGACCCAAGTTCGCCGTTTCTTTTTTTTTTTTTTTTACACTAAGTCCCCCATTCAAATTTTAAATATCTACAACTTTTTAAAAAATTTAAAACACTGTTATCGTCTTCTACTCTTTCTCTACTTAAAAAAAAAAAAAAAAACTTTTTTAGTATTTTTTAAATCTTCAAAATAAACATATATCTCACAAACTCATCCATTTTTTTACTCTCTAAAATTTTCACATTCGCATTCCACAAAAACTTAGAAAGAATTCTAAAGTCTTCCAACTCACTATAATAATTGAAAATTAGAGTTTTAGGATTAGATTTTATTTTTAAGAAAATGGACAAATCCAATACTACAGCATCGGAGGCGTGAGGTAATATTTGGTTATACTTGGTTTAATAGAAAAAGAAATAGATAAAAGGGAAATTGAAAAGAAAATATAATTCTCTTTGTTGTTTGGTTCAAAAAAAAACTAACAAGAAAATAATAAAAAAATATGAAAATTAAAAAATTAAGGAAATTTATTTTATTCCAAACTCCCTCTATTTCTATAATCTCATGTGTAATACTACCAAATAATATTTTCTATCACTTTCTCTATGATAGAGAAAAGAGAAACTAAAGAAAATTTTGAGTCATATTTTCTCTTAATTTCCTCCTAATTTATTTTCTTTAAATTTAGAATATTTTTTCTTTCTTATTTTATTTTTATTTTTTAACCTTCATTTTCCCTCGGTTTAAACAGAGCCTAAGGAACTGATGAATTGGTCGACCAATTCAGTTCTTCTTCTTCAAAGTTCTTCTGATTGGTTTATAAATAAAGGATTAGTAGACCAATCCCGATCCTCTGTTTTAGAAACCCTCTAATTGGTCAACCAACCTTTCGATTGTTCAACCCATCTAAAGCTCTAATTTTAAGAAATTCAAGTATCAACCAGATACTTGTCGACTAATACTTTTTCAAGTTCCCTGATTAAAAAAACATCAATACTAATTAATCATAATGATATTTTATATAAATTTTCATTTATTCTCTTTTAGTGCTTATTTGACATGCATATTTTTGGGTGCTAATTCTTACAATTAAGATTTGTTTCACAAAATAATCTAAATAAACCTCTATTTCCAACTCTTTGAAAACTAATAGACACTTGAACTTGTCACAACCAAAAAACAAATTAAAATATCAATCAATTTCCTACTATTTGAAATCAAAATATGCAATATAAATATAAGAATAAATAAATACAATTTTAAAGATTACCTGATTAGAAATAGTTCCAACAAAAAAAAAAAAAAAAATTTGTTTGTTTTTTTTGCTAGAGAACTACTACAAAGGGGAGAAAGGAATGAGAGAGATCGACAAGAGTACTCACCGGCAAGGGTGAATTTATATCTCTCGTGTGAAAAAAAGAAAAAGAAAAAAATAAACACTCTCTACTTTCAGCTGGACTAATTTCCATGAATCAATCCATATAAATTAAAGAGTGGAAAATTTTCTCTCTACTTTCCAATCACTTTCTAGCTTACTCTTAATGAACCAATCAACCCAATTGCAATGAACCATCGGCCCTTAGAAGTCCCAAACACTAGAGAGAACCCTTCCCCTTCTGCGTAGAGAGACTATGAGTCATAATTATTCAAAAGAAGATAGTCAATAAGGAAAATATAAGAATATATATATATATATATATATATATATATATATATATATATATATATATATATATATATATATATATATATATATATATATATGAAAAAAAATAGAGATGAGCTGACATCTCACGCAAGCTACCTGAGCTGCAGTTCATTTCCACTATCTCTAATATTTTTTTTTTTAAAAATTTATTTTGAATTATGATCTCGACCCCCTAGGGTTTACTCATAGCTAATTTTTTGTGTTTTAGTTTTGATTTGGTTCTCCATCAAGTTAACACAAAATTAACGGTTTTCAATGAATAAAACATTTTGTATGCACTTGATGAAAAGATAAATGAGCTCCAAAATTTATGAAATTTAATCCGAAAGAAGTTAAAGAAGTAGAGATAGTAATTGTTAAAAATAATTGAAGAAAAATTATTGATCATTATAATTTTGCCGCTAGCTCAAGTAACTTTTCCTGAGCTGACAGCTCACCTACAGTAATCCCATATATATATATATATATATATATATATATAGAGAGAGAGAGAGAGAGAGAGAGAGAGAGAGAGAGAGAGAAATGAAAATGATCTTGACAACTCATGCAAGTTACCTGAGCTGCAGTTCATTTTTACTATCTCTAATAATCTTTTTTTTTAAATTTCTTTTGGATTATGATCTCGACCCCCTAGGGTTCAATTATACTCAATTTCTTGGGTTTTAATTTTGATTTGGTACAACATCAAGTTAACACAAAATTAACGGTTTTCAATGAATAAAACATTTGTATGCACTTGATGAAAAGATAAATGAATTTTAAAATTTCTGAAATTTAATTTGAAAGAAGTTAAGTAGGTAAAGATAGTAATTGTTTAAAAAATTGAAAAAAAGTTATTGGATCATTGTAGTTTTGCCGCTAGCTCGCGTAACTTTTCTGAAGCTGGCGGCTCACCTACAGTAATCCTATATATATATATATATATATGAGAAAACGGAAAATTCACCGGCGGTAAAAAGAGTTCCTTCACCGCTGTTTAGGTAGCCCAATAAAATTATTTTACGAGGCGCCACTTAAAGTAGCAAATAAAAGAACTCTTTTAACCACCCTTTAAGTGGCACTAAGTGTAATAATTTTATTGGATCAGCTAAGCGACTGTAAAGGAACTCTCTTTATTATCGGCAAATTTTCCCTCTCTCTCTCTCTCTCTCTCTCTCTCTCTCTCTCTCTCTATATATATATATATATATATATATATATATATAAATATATATATATATATATATATATATATATATGATTGTAAATTTGTGGACAGGGACGGGGTCGGCTTGTTTTTCGTAAGAAATTGATTTTTTATTTCTTGAATAATTGTTTTTTAAAAATTAGATATAGCAAAAAAAAATTAAAATATTCTAATTGATTAAAATGTAATAGTAAATAAGAAACTTTCTTTTTAAAATAAAGTTTTTATTGCTCATTAAATTGAGATTTTACGTAATTGTCCTTAAATTTAATTTTCAATGGAGGTACTATTTATGGTAAATCAATTTTTATTAATTATAATATTTATTATTATAGATTGTAGTGAAATATTATTTTATTTTAAATTATTATGGAAAGCTATTTTATTGTAAATCATTATGTAAAGTTATTTAATTATAAATTGTTATAAAAGTCACTTTGAATTGATTAAATAACATAAATATCTTCCTAAATAAATACAAGTAATTAAGTTAGTCAATAACCACTATTACTTGCTAAATAATAAAATTAAAATTTTACAATGATTCATATAAATCCATAAAGCAATCGAATCTTTTTTTTTTTTTGGAGAGAAATCTTTAACTGATTAATAATTATTAGTACTATCTTATAAATTAAATTCAATTTCAAACAATAATAGATGCAAAGAGAAGGGAATAATATATAGCTATTAACTTGTGTGGCATGCAGTATCTCACTTTTGTTGTTTGTTGACTTATCCTTCTAATTTGCTCATATTTTTAATATACACATTGTTATATGCTTGATTATTTATCTTCTATGTATTGATAACATATCTTACGATATATAACGTGCAATAAGATTCATAGGATAACAATACTTTACACATATTCCGATTTGACAACTATGATCTATAATAATATATAACAAAATTTGCTATTTTTTATTCCACTTATACCCGTTATCAGATGTCTCTCTGTGAAATTATCATGCTATCATATGAAATGATTATAAAGTAGTGATCTAGACTGCAAATATTCAGGACTACAGGTTATTGAGCTAATACAAATGCCTTGAAATCTAAAGTACAGAAAAATTATAAGAAAGACTACAAATCATAATGTAGAAGAAACAATAACACTGTCCATGGTGCATTCCTAACTAGTCCTTGAGACCATTATAATCAACAATGAGCATTAGACTTGTATCAGTGTTTGGGAGAGATCATGGCATTCATGTATTTGATGCATCTAGCTCAGAAGGATTTGATGTCTTTGGCTGCAGGAGTCCCGATGAGATTTCCCGGGCTGAGACTAGGGATGGTAATGGACACGTATCTGGGTATATAATAATACTTCAACTTAGAGTGTATTTGAGTATTTGAAAGTAGTGGAAGTAAGGAAGAAAATTATAAGTAACTTCCAAAATAAAAAATTGAAAGTATCATATTTTCAATATTTCTAGTGTTTGTTTCTTAAATTGACATCGGAAGAGAGGGGTTCAGAGTCAATAAAATTTTTACTTATATTTTTAAAGCCCAAAAAACAGTGCTCCGTGTAGGCCAAGCCCATGATGCAAGACCACCCAGCTTGTAATACAGTAATTCCAGCCACTGATGTTGAATCAAAGAGAGGAGAGTTGGATGATCTATAATTGAGCGGAAATTCTATTCACACACACCACTTAGCTCAAGACACTCACCTTTATCTCTACATCCACTTTTAATTTTGAATCATTTTATATTTACTCAATATGCCCACTTTTTCCACTTCTAACCCTTCATCTCTCTCTTCTTTTCCATCACATTTTATCATGGTCGGATGCTACTATTCAATCCAAATAAAACTTGATCGAGTATTAATACACAATCGATATTCAATTAGGTCGGGTATTATGAAAGAGCAAATTAGCTCAAAAATAATGACGAATTTATAATTTTTTTAAAGTTTCAAAGGTGGGCATCTTGAGCAAAGTGGTGTGCATAAATAGAATTTCTCGTAATTGAGAGAATTATATATATATATATATATATATATATATATATATATATATATATATATATATATATATGGGATTATTGTAGCTGAGCCGCCAGCTCAGGAAAAGTTACGTGAGTTAGCGGCAAAACTATAATGATCAATGATTTTTCTTCAATTTTTTTTTAACAATTACAATCTCTACTTCTTTAAATTCTTTCAGATTAAATTTCAAAAATTTTGGAGTTCATTTTTCTTTTTATCAAGTGCATACAAAATGTTTTATTCATTGAAAACCGTTAATTTTTTGTTAACTTGATGGAGGACCAAATCAAAACTAAAACCTAAGAAATTGGGTATGAGTGAACCCTAGGGGGTCAAGATCATAATCCAAAAGATTTTTTTAAAAAATGATTATTGGAGATAGTGGAAATGAACTGCAGCTCAGGTAACTTGCGTGAGCTATCAGCTCATTTCCATCTCTCTCTCTCTCTCTCTCTCTCTCTCTCTCTCTCTCTCTCTATATATATATATATATATATATATATATATATATATATATATATATATATATATATATATATGATGTTGATCATTATAAAAAGACAATAAGTTAATGAAATCCTAAGCTTCTTTCTATTTTCTCTTCTTCAATCTCTCTCTCTCTCTTTCTCTCTCTCTTTTGTTCCTAAAAGATCGATTGGTCATCATGCTGACTGCAAAGCCATCAGGATCCCAGAGTTTGGAAATGGACTCTAACAAATTCTCTTTTGGATAATCTAAGGATCACCCTATACACATAGCGATGAGAGTGGATAGGTCATTCGGAAATGGACTCTGACAAATTCTCTTTTGGATAATCTAAGGATCGCCCTATACATAGGGATGAGAATGGATAGATCCACAGGTCAATTTTGGCCCGTGTTATTCAAAATTTTGAATTGGAAAAATAAAAATTTTATTTTAATTCAAAATTTTGAGTAAGACGGAACAAAATTGGCAAGTGAATGTGTCAATTATCATCTCTACATGTATTAGGGTAAACTAGAGTTCCTGGTTGCTAATCAATGATCAGAATAACATATCACAGTACATTCCTTAAAAAGATCAAATCTAGGGTTTTCAAATTGGAATGGATGAAAAAGATATCACTGGTAGAGGGGGCTTACGTTGTATAGATCGTCGATCTCGATTGTGGCTGACTGAACCTTCGATTAGCCGCATCTTAGTGAAGAATCGCCGAAGAAACGCCAAACGAGAAGTTTCAGTTAGGGTTTCATGAAGTCCAGAATTAGGGTTTCTGCAAAAAAGGGAAATTTAGCAATGAGAGAGAACCAGGATCTTGAGATACTTGGGATGGCCGAGGGAGTCAGCAAAGTTAGTTAGGAAGTCCTTGGCGAGCGCTGCAACAAGATCTGAATTTTGAGCGAATTGAATGAAATAGATAGAGAAATTGGGATCGAAAAAGATTGGATCTTTACCTTTATCGCTGGAGAAATCAAGATTCTTCATGACACTGCGAGCTAGAGAGAGAGAGAGAGAGAGAGAGAGAGAGAGACAGGATTAGAGAAAGCTGGAGGATTTTAGCGGGAAAATTGCAACAGAGAGGGCGTGATTTGGCGGTGTTGGCGGAATTTTCTTTTATTTGAATCATCTTTCATAAAATAAGACAGTTTTCTCAGAGTTGTGCTTTATTTTCTATAGAAACTGAGACATGATCTTTGACTTGCGAATGAAGCTTAAGTGCGAATCTCTTTCTCTAAATTCAGCGGTGTTGGCGGAATTTTCTTTTATTTGAATCATCTTTCAAAAAATAAGACAGTTTTCTTAGAGTTGTGCTTTATTTTCCATAAAAGCTGAGACGTGATCTTTGACTTGCGAATGAAGCTTAAGTACGAACATTTTTCTCGAAATTCGCAGACTTAATAATGAGAATAAGCTCCGCAGGGTCTCATCATCGTGTCTAAGCATATCATGCAAGCAGCAAACATGTCATTCAGATTGAAACGCGAGTCTAAAGTTTGATATTCGCGTTCCGATTGTCATTCATATTGAAACGCGAATCTAAAGTCTGAGATTCGTGTTCCAATTATCCTTCAGATTAAAACGCGAATTTAAAGTCTGAAATTCACATTCTGATTTTCATTCAGAAGAAATACGAATCTAAACTTAAGATCTGCGTTTCAGTTACGATCCAGAAAATCAAAGACGTCAGTTATAAGTTCTGAAAATTTAATACAAATCTACCAGATCAAAAGACAGAAAATTAATACTCAGTTGGACAGTTATATCAACTCAAGAGTCTTTAAAACTCTATAAATAACAAAAGTTTAGGCGGAAAAAAGGAACTCGGAGATCAATATTATAGATAGAGTCGTTTTACATTTAAGTGTTGGTGCCATCGAAACCTTGAAACTCTTGCCACCTAAAATCATATACGAAGTGTCAACGGAGAGTAAGATCGTCCTCCACAGTTACTCTGGAGTCCAGTTTTAAATAAAGAGAGAATTAGATTTTCCTCATTTTCTATAAGCGGAAAACCATTGAAATTGTAATTTTTTATAGAGAAAATCTAATAAAAAAGAGTCATCTACAATTTTATGGCAAATTTTATGGCGGATAGGTGGGGAAAAGCTGAAAAGAATGGGGAATTTCTAAATGAGCACACCATTTTACTATGTGAGCATCACTTCCCCATGTGGTGTGCTCATTTAGAATTTCCCTGTGATGGGATAGAGACGCGTTTCTTTGACGGATATGGGCCGGCTTACTGGGCCACGTTTGGGCTACTTGCACAAGTTACTTGATTTCAAGTTTTATGAGATATTTGCAGTTCGGAGATTTTTTTTCTTTTTTTCATCTTGGAAAAGGGAAAATAAATTTATATTCTAAACATATTAGAAATGAATTATCAGCAAAGTTTTCCATCTAAAGTGCATACTAGTTACACTAGTTTAAATAAAGCATAGAGAGAGTAAAAATACCAGATATTTGAATTAGAATAAGTTCAACGAATTAATATATCATTGGATATTATTGATAAAGTTTACATCTCTATGTTTGGATGCAAATATTGGTATTATAATTTGAAACTTCAAATATTTTATAAGATTTTCACTGGCATGTGATAAAATCTTACATTCATGCTCTTCTTGGTCGTCCATCTAATTCTAATCGCATAATTCTTTTCATTTTAGAAATAATTATATATTCTCTTTTATAAGAGTTATTTCGACGGTTTAACTAAGTGGAAAGTGAAAAGTAGACAGGTAGAGCTCAATAATTTTCTTTTTTTTTTTAAATTTTGTTGGTTCATAAAAAGTGATGGAAAGTTACTTATATCTTTTCACTGATTATTCCATTAAAAATGCCGTAAAAAATGATTTATGGAAAGTATGAAGATTATCATGAAACAATTAACCCTCTTCCATACAAAATAATACGTTTTCTAACTTTCAACCTAATTTAACAGAAAAAAGTCTGAATCCTATTTTCAAATGAAGTCATATACTATTTTCTCCATCATTTGAAATGACTTTGGTCCGCATTAACAGAACTAAGGGGTTTCCTAATCTTCATCTTCACTATAATCGAATAAGACTGCACACGGTCAAACCCTTCCAAAAAGAATTGGGTTTTGATCAACCTGGCGAGCAGCCATGATTTGTTTATTAATCGCGACAAGCGGTAGTAGGATAACTGCAACCGATATCAATATGTCTGCATGCTGTTCTTATGATGCATGACATGAATGCCCATCGATTTGATAGTTGTTTGGTGTTAGAATATCAAATCATAATGCTTAACTTTGTCTTTCTTGAGCTGGTCGAGGTTGAACTTAGAGTGATTTAAGTCTCAAATTATTTGACCCTCAATTTGACGAGTTGAAAATGATAGGAGAATGTTATACCTCCACTCCAAACAATTGAAAATCGACAGTTTCATCGTGAATGATGTTCATTTGACAATTGCTTTCAAAAGAATGTGAGTATCATCCCCAGTGATGCAAACACGATGGTCGTGAGTCTCACACAAAATTTTAGCGTTTCAGTGGGCTCAAACCTGAAGTCATTGTCATCACATAACTTTGATTCTGAGAAAGATTTAGAGAGCAAGCTTCTTTCATATGTGTCTTGTAGACTATATGACCTTGAAGATAAGGCTTGTGTTTTTAGCCTTGGGTGCAAAATGGATTCAACCCTGAAGATGAGCACATGTAATGACTTGAACACACTAATGCCAATTTGAGACTCTTGTGTAGAATGAGACATGCAAGTGTCATGATAAATCTTATATGCGATCTAAAACATGCAAGTGTCATGACAGGGCTCGCATGGGAGCTTAGACCTGCGAGTGTCATGGCAAGCCTCGTATGGGAGTTGAGACATACGAGTGTCATGATAAATCTCACACGGGAGCTGAGACATGCAAGTCTTATGACGAGTCTCGTTCAAAAGTTGAGACATGCAAGTATCATTTTGAACTTTATATTGAGGCTGAGGAGCTCTATGTGAAACTTCGAGTTGCTTGAGTTGCATACCTTCATCTTTCGGATAGATGGCAAGATGGCGTCATGATCAGTTGAATAAAAATATTTTCAACCACGAAACCGGGAAGTCTTAACTAGTTTTTAATTTAGTTGAACTTGGAAGAGATCTCCTACCAAGATTGATGTTTATTTCGGAATAGAGCTATATTGGTTTGGTTAATTGCCATGCTGTAAGTCTCACGAATGATATGAGGAAATAGGAAAGCCTTGAAAACTTCGTAGATCTTATTCACAACTCCAAGTTGAATCAATTCTTAATGTACAGGAAAATAATCAATTTGTTGGTGATTTGCTAAACTCGTATTAGGCTGAAGTGTTTTCATAGACTAGGAGGAGAGTTGTCCTTTTTTTTTTTTGAACCATCCAAATATTATTGTAGTTTGCCATATTGGCTATTTTTTGGATGATGGATATAATCTCATATGACAGAAGCAAATCCGGCGTTTCTTTGGAAGTTTTTTGCTATTCTTAGACATGACAGCTTCTTTAGGGTTAAGAAAGAGAACTCTTTTCTCATATTGAACTATATGTTGTATGGATGGGCTCTGATCAATCTTAATATAGCAAGCCCTGCAGGAAGAATAAGTTGTTTAAGTATCACTCTGCATGTGAGTGAGATATCACTTTTGGTCTTTCCATGTGACTGAGCTTCATTAGGATTGCATGTTGAAGCTGTGTCTGATCAAGATTGTAATTTTGATATGCTTGTTTCTTTGTAACAAATATGAGGAATCTTGAAATACAGATAGGCCCTACCCTCTGGGTGGACTGTGGGAAGACGAGCCTCCATGAAACACTGGCCCTACATCCTTGGGTGATCCGTGCAAGTTTCCTTGGATTGCAACATATGAGAATCATGTACTGAGTGATTTATGTAATGTTGAGCTCTATGTCTGCTTCGGCTTGTATGGGCTTAGCCTCTCATCTGATTTGGTCAAGATTGGGCTTAGCTTTATGCATGATCTAATTCACACCAGGCTGAGCATCGCGTTTGATTGCTTGAGCCTCATAACCAATGCGGGCTTCACAAGTTTTGAGTGTTCTTTAAGGATCTCGAGTCCTCAACTTGAGTTTAAACTTTATCCAATTTCTGTTGTACGAATAGTGAGAGTATTACCATGCACCATGAGTTTTGAATTCACACTAGATAGAATATGGTTGGGTTTATCTTAAATTGATGCATATACTGGTCACATTTCCTGATCTTGAAGATAACATTTCTCATACTAAAGTATCATTCTCTTCTTTGGATGCATTTGAATTGCTTACAATATTTGATTTTGATGTTTTGACCATAATCTTTCTCAATCCTCTTGAGTGTTGGATAAATATTACTTATCAAATATAGTTAAATATGTCCCTTCGAACCATGTTGCGCGAATTACACGGGGATCAAGCTACTTGGATAGCTTGCCAAAGGTGCAGGGGGAAGCACTCCCAGCCCAAGATTTTTTACAAGGATTGGCTATTTATTTCCTTATAAATTTCCTTCAAATATCTGTTTCAAAGAGATAATTCACTTCATGATCAGCACAGGTACAATGGAGCAGAAGTTCATCCTGAACTAGTCCATCTTCTGAAAAAGATTTTGAAGATTCACGTTCAGAACAGGTACTTGAAGAAGAGTACAAAGGCGTGCCTTTATGTGTATATGAAGAGACGTGCGGTGGTGCACTCAGAGCAGAGCGCTTCGAAAAATTGCTCCCAGTGCTCCCTACGCGCGCCTATAGGTGCTGAGCATTCCTTGTACGCGCCTGAGGGTACACGGTCCTTGTGCGCGTGCCAGTGTGCTCGCAGGCGCACGTGCTTTCGAGCATGCATGCAGGGTCTTGCGCTATGCATTTTCCACTGTCGCACTTGTGGGCGGGTGCAAGGGCTGTAGTTTTCTCTGTGTGGAGCATTTCCTACTGTAATTTATGAGTGATTGTCTCTTTTGTAATGTTGAGGTGTGCACGTTGCACGTTGGGCCTTGCGTCTTCTTTGTCGGCCTTGATTTTTTTTTGTGAACATGTTAAAGTTGAGCTTGGCTTAGAGATAGGCGATTATACCAAAACCTTATTTAGAGGTGATAATGCCTTTTTTTTTTTTTTTGATAGACGATGACGTCTTATCTTTTGTTATGAACGATACTGCCTCATATTTTTCGGCCATCACCAGACGATAACACCTGGGTGGTTTCGAGCCGAAAGAATCAACGATAACGTCAGATTGCACCGTTGTTTTCTCTTCAATGAAGAGAAGCTCTCATTGTGGTCACCAATTCTTCTATGCCAGAAAATTGGGATCTTATCTCCTGTTACAAATTTACTTTTGAATTATAGCAATAAAAAAAACTTACAAGAAAATCCGAGTTGCAAGAATGGGAAAACAATTGATTTTAATTCTCCTTTTTAATTTTGTGGGTTTTGACAGCAGTAGAACCTTGTTTTCGCACTCTTTTGACGATCCGACAGGAAATTCCTTTTCACCAAGCTTATGGGAAGAGGAAAAAAAGGAACTCTAGATTCTCTGTTTCTGTCAACTTCTCCTTTTTTTTCTATAGATTGATATTCATATTCATATGCGTCCTTTAAGGGTTTTGCTATAGACACGTTTGAAGAAATTGTGGTGCTCGTTAAAACGCTATATATCTCAGCTCACAGACAGGAACAAAAATTTTTATGGCAGAATATATCCTTGCAACAAAAATACTTGGCAAGCCTAAGTAACTCTCCAAACATATCAAACAATTGGAAATTGATAGATATCAACTTTTTATAACTCATGCATCTTATTAATGGGTTGATGGTACATTTCATCCATCACAAAAAACCAAAATTATTCAAAGAGACATTGCTTAATTATTGATAAAATATAATGCAGGAAGAGTTTTAACTCACTGCTTATGCTAAAAAAAATTGTAGAGACATTGATAGAACATTAAGTAGAAACTCATCATCGTAGCTCCCGACGACTATCAAATTGTTGCCTTCCTCTTCACTAGCTCCGCGATCAAATTGTCCGTATCATTGTAAGACGATCCATCTTTCTCCACCGCTCTCCTCGCCAACTCTCCGAGCTCCCTCGCCCTCCGCCTCCTCCCCTCTGCTTCCTCCCCATCGCACATCAACTCCCTGATCGCTGCCTCAATCTTCGCTGCCTCAATAACCTTCCTCTCCTCGGGCCTTGTCGAGTTTACATCCGTTCCAGCTGCAACGCCTATCTTCAGCACGTCTACAATCAGCCTCTCGTTGTAGAATTGCTCATAAAACAACGGCCAAGTGATCAAAGGCAAGCCCGCGTTGATCCCCTCCAAGCTCGAATTCCACCCGCAATGGGTCAAGTAACCTCCGACCGAACTATGGTGCAGTATCAGTATCTGCGGTGCCCATCCCCTTATCACTAAACTTCGTTCTTTGGTTCTCTCCTCGAACCCTTCGGGCATCCATTCGTCGCCGTCCTCCCTCACTACCCAAACAAATGGATGGTTCGACGCCTCGAGGCCCAGGGCTATCTCCCGGAGCTGGACCGTCGTCATATTGGCTATGCTCCCGAAACAAATGTAGACGACCGAACGGGGCTGTTTGCCGTCGAGCCACTCCAAGCAAGCTTCACGGTCAATGGATGCCTTGTTCCCTCTTTCGGCCTTGTCGGATACATTCTTGTTGCAGACGGACAGTGGCCCTGCGCACCAGGCTCTTTGTCCGATCACGTTCCGATAGTAGTCTGCGTATTCGGGCTCCAACTCGTAGAAGGTGTTCATGACGGTGCCATAGTTCTTCGATTCGGACTCTTGAACATGTTGAAGTAGCTCCATCATCACGGGGTGTACTTTTCGAAAATCCATCATCATAGACTGTCGGAGCTCGACGCGATGTGGGAGGCCGGGGAGGACAAATGACTCCTCATCCGATGGCGTGCTCTCAAGTACATTGTGTTGTTTGGTGCTATGCATGGCGCAGTGGGAGAAGAAACTTGACCCGTGAAATAGTAGCCTTGGTATCCCGTGCTCCTCAGCTACGTCGGCCGTCCACGGGATGAATATGTCGGTCACAAGGCAGTCCGGGACAAGGCGACTGAGGGCGTCAGAGAACGGCTCACGAAGACACTTTAGAACAGAAAATAATAGATAGTGCATGTCTACGGTGAGCGAGGAGAAGTTCTCGCAGCCCTCCTGTAGGCCGTCCGCAGAGGGGAACGGAATGAAGGAGAGCTGGATAGGGTGCTCGAGCCCGGACTCGTTGGCGGAGTCGACGGAAGGTTGGACGAGAGGAGCGTTGCCGGGGGTAGTGAGGATGGTGGCCTTCACGCCACGGGCAGCAAAGAGCTTGGCCATGTCGACCATGGGAATCATGTGGCCCGGGGCCATCAGGGGGAAGAAGAGCATGTGGAGCGTTGTGGCTTCGGACCCCATTACCAAAGGCTTCTCTCAAAAAAAATTGAAACTGCAAGAATTTTAGTAGTTTAACTTCCACGACAACTTCATATATACAATCAGCAGAGATATTCTATTTACGCACACCAGTTTACTCTTGACCCAAGTTCGCCGTTTCTTTTTTTTTTTTTTTTTACACTAAGTCCCCCATTCAAATTTTAAATATCTACAACTTTTTAAAAAATTTAAAACACTGTTATCGTCTTCTACTCTTTCTCTACTTAAAAAAAAAAAAAAAAAAACTTTTTTAGTATTTTTTAAATCTTCAAAATAAACATATATCTCACAAACTCATCCATTTTTTTACTCTCTAAAATTTTCACATTCGCATTCCACAAAAACTTAGAAAGAATTCTAAAGTCTTCCAACTCACTATAATAATTGAAAAATAGAGTTTTAGGATTAGATTTTATTTTTAAGAAAATGGACAAATCCAATACTACAGCATCGAGGGCGTGAGGTAATATTTGGTTATACTTGGTTTAACAGAAAAAGAAATAGATAAAAGGGAAATTGAAAAGAAAATATAATTCTCTTTGTTGTTTGGTTCAAAAAAAAACTAACAAGAAAATAATAAAAAAATATGAAAATTAAAAAATTAAGGAAATTTATTTTATTCCAAACTCCCTCTACTTCTATAATCTCATGTGGTAATACCACCAAATAATATTTTCTATCACTTTCTCTATGATAGAGAAAAGAGAAACTAATAGAAAATTTTGAGTCATATTTTCTCTTAATTTCCTCCTAATTTATTTTCTTTAAATTTAGAATATTTTTTCCTTCTTATTTTTTTTTTTTTTTTTTTAACCTTCATTTTCCCTCGGTTTATATTTTATATAAATTTTCATTTATTCTCTTTTAGTGCTTATTTGACATGCATATTTTTGGGTGCTAATTCTTACAATTAAGATTTGTTTCACAAAATAATCTAAATAAACCTCTATTTCCAACTCTTTGAAAACTAATAGACACTTGAACTTGTCACAACCAAAAAACAAATTAAAATATCAATCAATTTCCTACTATTCGAAATCAAAATATGCAATGTAAATATAAGAATAAATAAATACAATTTTAAAGATTACCTGATTAGAAATAGTTCCAACAAAAGATTTTTTTTTTTTTGTTTATTTTTTTTTTGATAGAGAACTACTACAAAGGAGAGAAAGGAATGAGAGAGATAGACAAGAGTACTCACCGGCAAGGGTGAATTTATATCTCTCGTGTGAAAAAAAGAAAAAGAAAAAAATAAACACTCTCTACTTTCAGCTGGACTAATTTCCATGAATCAATCCATATAAATTAAAGAGTGAAAAACTTTCTCTCTACTTTCCAATCACTTTCCAGCTTACTCTTAATGAACCAATCAACCCACTTGCAATGAACCATCGGCCCTTAGAAGTCCCAAACACTAGAGAGAACCCTTCCCCTTCCGCGTAGAGAGACTATGAGCCATAATTATTCAAAAGAAGATAGTCAATATGGAAAATATAAGAATATATATATATATATATATATATATATATATATATATATATATATGAAAAAAAATGGAAATGAGCTGACATCTCACGCAAGCTACCTGAGCTGCAGTTCATTTCCACTATCTCTAATATTTTTTTTTAAAAAAATTTATTTTGAATTATGATCTCGACCCCCTAGGATTTACTCATAGCTAATTTTTTGGGTTTTAATTTTGATTTGGTTCTCCATCAAGTTAATACAAAATTAACGGTTTTCAATGAATAAAACATTTTGTATGCACTTGATGAAATGGTAAATGAACTCCAAAATTTATGAAATTTAATCTGAAAGAAGTTAAAGAAGTAGAGATAGTAATTGTTAAAAATAATTGAAGAAAAATTATTGATCATTATAATTTTGCCGCTAGCTCACGTAACTTTTCCTGAGCTGACAGCTCACCTACAGTAATCCCATATATATATATATATATATATATATATATATATAGAGAGAGAGAGAGAGAGAGAGAGAGAGAGAGAGATGGAAATGATCTGACAACTCATGCAAGTTACCTGAGCTGCAGTTCATTTCTACTATCTCTAATAATCGTTTTTTAAAAATTTCTTTAGGATTATGATCTCGACCCCCTAGGGTTCAATTATACTCAATTTCTTGGGTTTTAATTTTGATTTGGTACTCCATCAAGTTAACACAAAATTAACGGTTTTCAATGAATAAAACATTTTGTATGCACTTGATGAAAAGATAAATGAATTTTAAAATTTATGAAATTTAATTTGAAAGAAGTTAAGTAGGTATAGATAGTAATTGTTTAAAAAATTGAAAAAAAGTTATTGGATCATTATAGTTTTGCCGCTAGCTCACGTAACTTTTCCTAAGCTGGCGGCTCACCTACAGTAAACATATATATATATATATATATATATATATATATATATATATATATATATATATATATATGAGAAAACGGGAAATTCACCGGCGGTAAAAAGGGTTCTTTCACCGCTGTTTAGGTAGCCCAATAAAATTATTTTACGCGGCGCCACTTAAAGTAGCAAATAAAAGAACTCTTTTAACCACCCTTTGAGTGGCACCAAGTATAATAATTTTATTGGATCAGCTAAGCGATAGTAAAGGAACTCTCTTTATTATCGGTAAATTTTCCCTCTCTCTCTCTCTCTCTCTCTCTCTATATATATATATATATATATGATTGTAAATTTGTTCCATTCCATATCCCTTCTTTGACCTATGAAGGATTTTGTTGTTCGAACTAGTGAGAGGACGGTCAGTTGGTCATCTAAAATAAGAAAAAAAGTCAAATTCAGATGGACATATCCAAATGGGGCTGGCACCATGGTCCATGTCCGAGCTCGGAGGGAGCGGGCCGGGAGTGGGCCCGGACGGGGACGGGGCCGGCTTGTTTTTCGTAAGAAATTGATTTTTTATTTCTTGAATAATTTTTTTTTTAAAATTAGATATAGCAAAAAAAATTAAAATATTCTAATTGATTAAAATGTAATAGTAAATAAGAAACTTTCTTTTTAAAATAAAGTTTTTATTGCTCATTAAATTGAGATTTTACATAATTGTCCTTAAATTTAATTTTCAATGGAGGTACTATTTATGGTAAATCAATTTTGATTAATTATAATATTTATTATTATAGATTGTAGTGAAATATTATTTTATTTTAAATTATTATGGAAAGCTATTTTATTATAAATCATTATGTAAAGTTATTTAATTATAAATTGTTATAAAAGTCAATTTGAATTGATTAAATAACATAAATATCTTCCTAAATAAATACAAGTAATTAAGTTAGTCAATAACCACTATTACTTGCTAAATAATAAAATTAAAATTTTACATTGATTCATATAAATCCATAAAGCAATCGAATCTTTTTTTTTTTTTTTGGAGAGAAATCTTTAACTGATTAATAATTATTAGTACTATCTTATAAATTAAATTCAATTTCAAACAATAATAGATGCAAAGAGAAGGGAATAATATATAGCTATTAACTTGTGTGGCATGCAGTATCTCACTTTTGTTGTTTGTTGACTTATCCTTCTAATTTGCTCATATTTTTAATATACACATTGTTATATGCTTGATTATTTATCTTCTATGTATTGATAACATATCTTACGATATATAACGTGCAATAAGATTCATAGGATAACAATACTTTACACATATTTCGATTTGACAACTATGATCTATAATAATATATAACAAAATTTGCTATTTTTTATTCCACTTATACCCGTTATCAGGGGTCTCTCTGTGAAATTATCATGCTATCATATGAAATGATTATAAAGTAGTGATCTAGACTGCAAATATTCAGGACTACAGGTTATTGAGCTAATACAAATGCCTTGAAATCTAAAGTACAGAAAAATTATAAGAAAGACTACAAATCATAATGTAGAAGAAACAATAACACTGTCCATGGTGCATTCCTAACTAGTCCTTGAGACCATTATAATCAACAATGAGCATTAGACTTGTATCAGTGTTTGGGAGAGATCATGGCATTCATGTATTTGATGCATCTAGCTCAGAAGGATTTGATGTCTTTGGCTGCAGGAGTCCCGATGAGATTTCCCAGGCTGAGACTAGGGATGGTAATGGACACGTATCTGGGTATATAATAATACTTCAACTTAGAGTGTATTTGGGTGTTTGAAAGTAGTGGAAGTAAGGAAGAAAATTATAAGTAACTTCCAAAATAAAAAATTGAAAGTATCATATTTTCAATATTTCTAGTGTTTGTTTCTTAAATTGACATCGGAAGAGAGGGGTTCAGAGTCAATAAAATTTTTACTTATATTTTTAAGGCCCAAAAAGCAGTGCTCCGTGTAGGCCAAGCCCATGATGCAAGACCACCCAGCTTGTAATACAGTAATTCCAGCCACTGATGTTGAATCAAAGAGAGGAGAGTTGGATGATCTATAATTGAGCGGAAATTCTATTCACACACACCACTTAGCTCAAGACACTCGCCTTTATCTCTACATTCACTTTTAATTTTGAATCATTTTATATTTACTCAATATGCCCACTTTTTCCACTTCTAACCCTTCATCTCTCTCTTCTTTTCATCACATTTTATCATGGTCGGATGCTACTATTCAATCCAAATGAAACTTGATCGAGTATTAATACACAATCGATATTCAATTAGGTCGGGTATTATGAAAGAGCAAATTAGTTCAAAAATAATGACGAATTTATAATTTTTTTAAAGTTTCAAAGGTGGGCATCTTGAGCAAAGTGGTGTGCATAAATAGAATTTCTCGTAATTGAGAGAATTATATATATATATATATATATATATATATATATATATATATATATATATATATATATATATATGGGATTATTGTAGGTGAGCCGCCAGCTCAGGAAAAGTTACGTGAGTTAGCGGAAAAACTATAATGATCAATGATTTTTCTTCAATTTTTTTTTTAACAATTAAATCTCTACTTCTTTAAATTCTTTCAGATTAAATTTCAAAAATTTTGGAGTTCATTTTCCTTTTCATCAAGTGCATACAAAATGTTTTATTCATTGAAAATCGTTAATTTTTTGTTAACTTGATGGAGGACCAAATCAAAACTAAAACCTAAGAAATTGGGTATGAGTGAACCCTAGGGGTCAAGATCATAATCCAAAAGATTTTTTTAAAAAAAGATTATTGGAGATAGTGGAAATGAACTGCAGCTCAGGTAACTTGCGTGAGCTGTCAGCTCATTTCCATCTCTCTCTCTCTCTCTCTCTCTCTCTCTCTCTCTCTCTCTCTCTCTCTCTCTCTCTCTATATATATATATATATATATATGATGTTGATCATTATAAAAAGACAATAAGTTAATGGAATCCTATGCTTCTTTCTATTTTCTCTTCTTCAATCTCTCTCTCTCTCTTTCTCTCTCTCTTTTGTTCCTAAAAGATCGATTGGTCATCATGCTGACTGCAAAGCCATCAGGATCCCAGAGTTTGGAAATGGACTCTAACAAATTGTCTTTTGGATAATCTAAGGATCACCCTATACACATAGCGATGAGAGTGGATAGGTCATTCGGAAATGGACTCTGACAAATTCTCTTTTGGATAATCTAAGGATCGCCCTATACATAGGGATGAGAATGGATAGATCCACAGGTTAATTTTGGCCCGTGTTATTCAAAATTTTGAATTGGAAAAATAAAAATTTTATTTTAATTCCAAATTTTGAGTAAGACGGAACAAAATTGGCAAGTGAATGTGTCAATTATCATCCCTACATGTATTAGGGTAAACTAGAGTTCCTGGTTGCTAATCAATGATCAGAATAACATATCACAATACATTCCTTAAAAAGATCAAATCTAGGGTTTTCAAATTGGAATGGATGAAAAAGATATCACTGGTAGAGGGGGCTTACGTTGTATAGATCGTCGATCTCGATTGTGGCTGACCGAACCTTCGATTAGCCGCATCTTAGTGAAGAATCGCCGAAGAAACGCCAAACGAGAAGTTTCAGTTAGGGTTTCATGAAGTCCAGAATTAGGGTTTCTGCAAAAAAGGGAAATTTAGCAATGAGAGAGAACCAGGATCTTGAGATACTTGGGATGGCCGAGGGAGTCAGCAAAGTTAGTGAGGAAGTCCTTGGCGAGCGCTGCAAAAAGATCCGAATTTTGAGCGAATTGAATGAAATAGATAGAGAAATTGGGATCGAAAAAGATTGGATCTTTACCTTTATCGCTGGAGAAATCAAGATTCTTCATGACACTGTGAGCTAGAGAGAGAGAGAGAGAGAGAGAGAGACGGGATTAGAGAAAGCTGTAGGATTTTAGCGGGAAAATTGCAACAGAGAGGGCGTGATTTGGCGGTGTTGGCGGAATTTTCTTTTATTTGAATCATCTTTCATAAAATAAGACAGTTTTCTCAGAGTTGTGCTTTATTTTCTATAGAAACTGAGACATGATCTTTGACTTGCGAATGAAGCTTAAGTGCGAACCTCTTTCTCTAAATTCGGCGGTGTTGGCGGAATTTTCTTTTATTTGAATCATCTTTCATAAAATAAGACAGTTTTGTCAGAGTTGTGCTTTATTTTCCATAGAAACTGAGACGTGATCTTTGACTTGCGAATGAAGCTTAAGTACGAACATTTTTCTCTAAATTCGCAGACTTAATAATGTGAATAAGCTCCACAGGGTCTCATCATCGTGTCTAAGCAAATCATGCAAGCAGCAAACATGTCATTCATATTGAAACGCGAGTTTAAAGTTTGATATTCGCGTTCCGATTGTCATTCAGATTGAAACGCGAATCTAAAGTCTGAGATTCGCCCAATTGTCATTCAGATTAAAACGCGAATCTAAAGTCTGAGATTCGCGTTCCAATTATCCTTTATATTAAAATGCGAATTTAAAGTCTGAAATTCACATTCTGATTTTCATTCAGAAGAAATACGAATCTAAACTTAAGATCCGCGTTTCAGTTACGATCCAGAAAATCAAAGACGTCGGTTATAAGTTCTGAAAATTTAATACAAATCCACCAGATCAAAAGACAGAAAATTAATACTCAGTTGGACAGTTATATCAACTCAAGAGTTTTTAAAACTCTATAAATAACAAAAGTTTAGGCGGAAAAAAGGAACCCGGAGATCAATATTATAGATAGAGTCGTTTTACATTTAAGTGTTGGTGCCATCAAAACCTTGAAACTCTTGCCACCTAAAATCATATACGAAGTGTCAACGGAGAGTAAGATCGTCCTCCACAGTTACTTTGGAGTCCAGTTTTAAATAAAGAGAGAATTAGATTTTCCTCATTTTCTATAAGCGGAAAACCATTGAAATTATAATTTTTATAGAGAAAATCTAATAAAAAAGAGTCATCTACAATTTTATGGCAAATTTTATGGCGGATAGGTGGGGAAAAGCTGAAAAGAATGGGGAATTTCTAAATGAGCACACCATTTTACTATGTGAGCATCACTTCCCCATGTGGTGTGCTCATTTAGAATTTCCCTGTGATGGGATAGAGACGCGTTTCTTTGACGGATATGGGCCGGCTTACTGGGCCACGTTTGGGCTACTTGCACAAGTTACTTGATTTCAAGTTTTATGAGATATTTGCAGTTCGGAGATTTTTTTTCTTTTTTTCATCTTGGAAAAGGGAAAAAAAAATTATATTCTAAACATATTATAAATGAATTATCAGCAAAGTTTTCCATCTAAAGTGCATACTAGTTACACTAGTTTAAATAAAGCATAGAGAGAGTAAAAATACCAGATATTTGAATTAGAATAAGTTCAACGAATTAATATATCATTGGATATTATTGATAAAGTTTACATCTCTATGTTTGGATGCAAATATTGGTATTATAATTTGAAACTTCAAATATTTTATAAGATTTTCACTGGCATGTGATAAAATCTTACATTCATGCTCTTCTTGGTCGTCCATCTAATTCTAATCTCATAATTCTTTTCATTTTAGAAATAATTATATATTCTCTTTTATAAGAGTTATTTCGACGGTTTAACTAAGTGGAAAGTGAAAAGTAGACAGGTAGAGCTCAATAATTTTCTTTTTTTTTTTAAATTTTGTTGGTTCATAAAAAGTGATCATGGAAAGTTACTTATATCTTTTCACTGATTATTCCATTAAAAATGCCGTAAAAAATGATTTATGGAAAGTATGAAGATTATCATGAAACAATTAACCCTCTTCCATACAAAATAATACGTTTTCTAACTTTCAACCTAATTTAACACAAAAAAGTCTGAATCCTATTTTCAAATGAAGTCATATACTATTTTCTCCATCATTTGAAATGACTTTGGTCCGCAATAACAGAACTAAGGGGTTTCCTAATCTTCATCTTCACTATAATCGAATAAGACTGCACACGGTCAAACCCTTCCAAAAAGAATTGGGTTTTGATCAACCTGGCGAGCAGCCATGATTTGTTTATTAATCGCGACAAGCGATAGTAGGATAACTGCAACCGATATCAATATGTCTGCATGCTGTTCTTATGATGCATGACATGAATGCCCATCGATTTGATAGTTGTTTGGTGTTAGAATATCAAATCATAATGCTTAACTTTGTCTTTCTTGAGCTGGTCGAGGTTGAACTTAGAGTGATTTAAGTCTCAAATTATTTGACCCTCAATTTGACGAGTTGAAAATGATAGGAGAATGTTATACCTCCACTCCAAACAATTGAAAATCGACAGTTTCATCGTGAATGATGTTCATTTGACAATTGCTTTCAAAAGAATGTGAGCATCATCCCCAGTGATGCAAACACGACGGTCGTGAGTCTCACACAAAATTTTAGCTTTTCAGTGGGCTCAAACCTGAAGTCATTGTCATCACATAACTTTGATTCTGAGAAAGATTTAGAGAGCAAGCTTCTTTCATATGTGTCTTGTGGACTATATGACCTTGAAGATAAGGCTTGTGTTTTTAGCCTTGGGTGCAAAATGGATTCAACCCTGAAGATGAGCACATGTAATGACTTGAACACACTAATGCCAATTTGAGACTCTTGTGTAGAATGAGACATGCAAGTGTCATGATAAATCTTATATGCGATCTAAAACATGCAAGTGTCATGACAGGGCTCGCATGGGAGCTTAGACCTGCGAGTGTCATGGCAAGCCTCGTATGGGAGTTGAGACATACGAGTGTCATGATAAATCTCACACGGGAGCTGAGACATGCAAGTCTTATGACGAGTCTCGTTCAAAAGCTGAGACATGCAAGTATCATTTTGAACTTTATATTGAGGCTGAGGAGCTCTATGTGAAACTTCGAGTTGCTTGAGTTGCATACCTTCATCTTTCGGATAGATGGCAAGATGGCGTCATGATCAGTTGAATAAAAATATTTTCAACCACAAAACCGGGAAGTCTTAACTAGTTTTTAATTTAGTTGAACTTGGAAGATATCTCCTATCAAGATTGATGTTTATTTCGGAATAGAGCTATATTGGTTTGGTTAATTGCCATGCTGTAAGTCTCACGAATGATATGAGGAAATAGGAAAGCCTTGGAAACTTCGTAGATCTTATTCACAACTCCCAGTTGAATCAATTCTTAATGTACAGGAAAATAATCAATTTGTTGGTGATTTGCTAAACTCGTATTAGGTTGAAGTGTTTTCATAGACTAGGAGGAGAGTTGTCCTTTTTTTTTTTAACCATCCAAATATTATTGTAGTTTGCCATATTGGCTATTTTTTGGATGATGGATATAATCTCATATGACAGAAGCAAATCCGGCGTTTCTTTGGAAGGTTTTTGCTATTCTTAGACATGACAGCTTCTTTAGGGTTAGGAAAGAGAACTCTTTTCTCATATTGAACTATATGTTGTATGGATGGGCTCTGATTAATCTTAATATAGCAAGCCCTGCAGGAAGAATAAGTTGTTTAAGTATCACTCTGTATGTGAGTGAGATATCACTTTTGGTCTTTCCATGTGACTGAGCTTCATTAGAATTGCATGCTGAAGCTGAGTCTGATCAAGATTGTAATTTTGATATGCTTGTATCTTTGTAACAAATATAAGGAATCTTGAAATACAGATAGGCCCTACCCTCTGGGTGGACTGTGGGAAGACAAGAGCCTCCATGAAACACTGGCCCTACATCCTTGGGTGATCCGTGCAAGTTTCCTTGGATTGCAACATATGAGAATCATGTACTGAGTGATTTATGTAATGTTGAGCTCTATGTCTGCTTCGGCTCGTATGGGCTTAGCCTCTCATCTGATTTGGTCAAGATTGGGCTGAGTTTTATGCATGATCTAATTCACACCAGGCTGAGCCTCGCGTTTGATTGCTTGAGCCTCATAACCAATGCGGGCTTCACAAGTTTTGAGTGTTCTTTAAGGATCTCGAGTCCTCAACTTGAGTTTAAACTTTATCCAATTTCTGTTGTACTAATAGTGAGAGTATTACCATGCACCATGAGTTTTGAATTCACACTAGATAGAATATGGTTGGGTTTATCTTAAATTGATGCATATACTGGTCACATTTCCTAATCTTTAAGATAACATTTCTCATAATAAAGTATCATTCTCTTCTTTGGATGCATTTGAATTGCTTACAATATTTGATTTTGATGTTTTGACCATAATCTTTCTCAATCCTCTTGAGTGTTGGATAAATATTACTTATCAAATATAGTTAAATATGTCCCTTCGAACCATGTTGCGCGAATTACACTGGGATCAAGCTACTTGGATAGCTTGCCAAAGGTGCAGGGGGAAGCACTCCCAGCCCAAGATTTTTTACAAGGATTGGCTATTTATTTCCTTATAAATTTCCTTCAAATATCTGTTTCAAAGAGATAATTCACTTCATGATCAGCACAGGTACAATGGAGCAGAAGTTCATCCTGAACTAGTCCATCTTCTGAAAAAGATTTTGAAGATTCACGTTCAGAACAGGCACTTGAAGAAGAGTACAAAGGCACGCCTTTATGTGTATCTAAAGAGACGTGCGGTGGTGCACTCAGAGCAGAGCGCTTCAAAAAATTGCGCCCAGTGCTCCCTACGCGCGCCTATAGGTGCTGAGCATTCCTTGTACGCGCCTGAGGGTACACGGTCCTTGTGCGCGTGCTAGTGTGCTCGCAGGCGCACGTGCTTTCGAGCATGCATGCAGGGTCTTGCGCTATGCATTTTCCACTGTCGCACTTGTGGGCGGGTGCAAGGGCTGTAGTTTTCTCTGTGTGGAGCATTTCCTACTGTAATTTATGAGTGATTGCCTCTTTTGTAATGTTGAGGTGTGCACGTTGCACGTTGGGCCTTGCGTCTTCTTTGTCGGCCTTGATTTTTTTTTGTGAACATGTTAAAGTTGAGCTTGGCTTAGAGATAGGCGATTATACCATAACCTTATTGAGAGGTGATAATGCCTTTTTTTTTTTTTGATAGACGATGACGTCGTATCTTTTGTTGTGAACGATACTGCCTCATATTTTTCGGCCATCACCAGACGATAACACCTGGGTGGTTTCGAGCAGAAAGAATCAACGATAACGTCAGATTGCACCTTTGTTTTCTCTTCAATGAAGAGAAGCTCTCATTGTGGTCACCAATTCTTCTATGCCAGAAAATTGGGATCTTATCTCCTGTTACAAATTTACTTTTGAATTATAGCAATAAAAAAAACTTACAAGAAAATCCGAGTTGCAAGAATGGGAAAACAATTGATTTTAATTCTCCTTTTTAATTTTGTGGGTTTTGACAGCAGTAGAACCTTATTTTCGCACTCTTTTGACGATCCGACAGGAAATTCCTTTTCACCAAGCTTATGGGAAGAGGAAAAAAAGGAACTCTAGATTCTCTGTTTCTGTCAACTTCTCCTTTTTTTTCTATAGATTGATATTCATATTCATATGCATCCTTTAAGGGTTTTGCTATAGACGCGTTTGAAGAAATTGTGGTGCTCGTTAAAACGCTATATATCTCAGCTCACAGACAGGAACAAAAATTTTTATGGCAGAATATATCCTTGCAACAAAAATACTTGGCAAGCCTAAGTAACTCTCCAAACATATCAAACAATTGGAAATTGATAGATATCAACTTTTTATAACTCATGCATCTTATTAATGGGTTGATGGTACATTTCATCCATCACAAAAAACCAAAATTATTCAAAGAGACATTGCTTAATTATTGATAAAATATAATGCAAGAAGAGTTTTAACTCACTGCTTATGCTAAAAAAAATTGTAGAGACATTGATAGAATATTAAGTAGAAACTCATCATCGTAGCTCCCGACGACTATCAAATTGTTGCCTTCCTCTTCACTAGCTCCGCGATCAAATTGTCCGTATCATTGTAAGACGATCCATCTTTCTCCACCGCTCTCCTCGCCAACTCTCCGAGCTCCCTCGCCCTCCGCCTCCTCCCCTCTGCCTCCTCCCCATCGCACATCAACTCCCTGATCGCTGCCTCAATCTTCGCTGCCTCGAGAACCTTCCTCTCCTCGGGCCTTGTCGAGTTTACATCCGTTCCAGCTGCAACGCCTATCTTCAGCACGTCTACAATCAGCCTCTCGTTGTAGAATTGCTCATAAAACAGCGGCCAAGTGATCAAAGGCAAGCCCGCGTTGATCCCCTCCAAGCTCGAATTCCACCCGCAATGTGTCAAGTAACCTCCGACCGAACTATGGTGCAGTATCAGTATCTGCGGTGCCCATCCCCTTATCACTAAACTTCGTTCTTTGGTTCTCTCCTCGAACCCTTCGGGCATCCATTCGTCGCCGTCCTCCCTCACTACCCAAACAAATGGATGGTTCGACGCCTCGAGGCCCAGGGCTATCTCCCGGAGCTGGACCGTCGTCATATTGGCTATGCTCCCGAAACAAATGTAGACGACCGAACGGGGCTGTTTGCCGTCGAGCCACTCCAAGCAAGCTTCGCGGTCGATGGATGCCTTGTTCCCTCTTTCGGCCTTGTCGGATACATTCTTGTTGCAGACGGACAGTGGCCCTGCGCACCAGGCTCTTTGTCCGATCACGTTCCGATAGTAGTCTGCGTATTCGGGCTCCAACTCGTAGAAGGTGTTCATGACGGTGCCATAGTTCTTCGATTCGGACTCTTGAACATGTTGAAGTAGCTCCATCATCACGGGGTGTACTTTTCGAAAATCCATCATCATAGACTGTCGGAGCTCGACGCGATGTGGGAGGCCGGGGAGGACAAATGACTCCTCATCCGATGGCGTGCTCTCAAGTACATTGTGTTGTTTGGTGCTATGCATGGCGCAGTGGGAGAAGAAACTTGACCCGTGAAATAGTAGCCTTGGTATCCCGTGCTCCTCAGCTACGTCGGCCGTCCACGGGATGAATATGTCGGTCACAAGGCAGTCCGGGACAAGGCGACTGAGGGCGTCAGAGAACGGCTCACGAAGACACTTTAGAACAGAAAATAATAGATAGTGCATGTCTACGGTGAGCGAGGAGAAGTTCTCGCAGCCCTCCGGTAGGCCGTCCGCAGAGGGGAACGGAATGAAGGAGAGCTGGATAGGGTGCTCGAGCCCGGACTCGTTGGCGGAGTCGACGGAAGGTTGGACGAGAGGAGCGTTGCCGGGGGTAGTGAGGATGGTGGCCTTCACGCCACGGGCAGCAAAGAGCTTGGCCATGTCGACCATGGGAATCATGTGGCCCGGGGCCATCAGGGGGAAGAAGAGCATGTGGAGCGTTGTGGCTTCGGACCCCATTACCAAAAGCTTCTCTCAAAAAAAATTGAAACTGCAAGAATTTTAGTAGTTTAACTTCCACGACAACTTCATATATACAATCACCAGAGATATTCTATTTACGCACACCAATTTACTCTTGACCCAAGTTCGCCGTTTCTTTTTTTTTTTTTTTTACACTAAGTCCCCCATTCAAATTTTAAATATCTACAACTTTTTAAAAAATTTAAAACACTGTTATCGTCTTCTACTCTTTCTCTACTTAAAAAAAAAAAAAAAAAAAAAAAGCTTTTTTAGTATTTTTTAAATCTTCAAAATAAACATATATCTCACAAACTCATTCATTTTTTTACTCTCTAAAATTTTCACATTCGCATTCCACAAAAACTTAGAAAGAATTCTAAAGTCTTCCAACTCACTATAATAATTGAAAAATAGAGTTTTAGGATTAGATTTTATTTTTAAGAAAATGGACAAATCCAATACTACAGCATCGGAGGCGTGAGGTAATATTTGGTTATACTTGGTTTAATAGAAAAAGAAATAGATAAAAGGGAAATTGAAAAGAAAATATAATTCTCTTTGTTGTTTGGTTCAAAAAAAAACTAACAAGAAAATAATAAAAAAATATGAAAATTAAAAAATTAAGGAAATTTATTTTATTCCAAACTCCCTCTACTTCTATAATCTCATGTTGTAATACCACCAAATAATATTTTCTATCACTTTCTCTATGATAGAGAAAAGAGAAACTAATAGAAAATTTTGAGTCATATTTTCTCTTAATTTCCTCTTAATTTATTTTCTTTAAATTTAGAATATTTTTTCTTTCTTATTTTATTTTTATTTTTTAACCTTCATTTTCCCTCGGTTTAAACAGAGCCTAAGGAACTGATGAATTGGTCGCCCAATTCAGTTCTTCTTCTTCAAAGTTCTTCTGATTGGTTTATAAATAAAGGATCAGTAGACCAATCCCGATCCTCTGTTTTAGAAACCCTCTAATTGGTCAACCAACCTTTCGATTGTTCAGCCAATCTAAAGCTCTAATTTTAAGAAATTCAAGTATCAACCAGATACTTGTCGACTAATACTTTTTCAAGTTCCCTGATTAAAAAAACATCAATACTAATTAATCATAATGATATTTTATATAAATTTTCATTTATTCTCTTTTAGTGCTTATTTGACATGCATATTTTTGGGTGCTAATTCTTACAATTAAGATTTGTTTCACAAAATAATCTAAATAAACCTCTATTTCCAACTCTTTGAAAACTAATAGACACTTGAACTTGTCACAACCAAAAAACAAATTAAAATATCAATCAATTTCCTACTATTCGAAATCAAAATATGCAATATAAATATAAGAATAAATAAATACAATTTTAAAGATTACCTGATTAGAAATAGTTCCAACAAAAGATTTTTTTTTTTTTTTGTTTGTTTTTTTTTTTGCTAGAGAACTACTACAAAGGAGAGAAAGGAATGAGAGAGATAGACAAGAGTACTCACCGGCAAGGGTGAATTTATATCTCTCGTGTGAAAAAAAGAAAAAGAAAAAAATAAACACTCTCTACTTTCAGCTGGACTAATTTCCATGAATCAATCCATATAAATTAAAGAGTGAAAAACTTTCTCTCTACTTTCCAATCACTTTCCAGCTTACTCTTAATGAACCAATCAACCCACTTGCAATGAACCATCGGCCCTTAGAAGTCCCAAACACTAGAGAGAACCCTTCCCCTTCCGCGTAGAGAGACTATGAGCCATAATTATTCAAAAGAAGATAGTCAATATGGAAAATATAAGAATATATATATATATATATATATATATATATATATATATATATATATATATATATATATATATATATATATATATATATATGAAAAAAAATAGAAATGAGCTGACATCTCACGCAAGCTACCTGAGCTGCAGTTCATTTCCACTATCACTAATTTTTTTTTTTTTAAAAATTTATTTTGAATTATGATCTCGACCCCCTAGGATTTACTCATAGCTAATTTTTTGGGTTTTAATTTTGATTTGGTTCTCCATCAAGTTAATACAAAATTAACGGTTTTCAATGAATAAAACATTTTGTATGCACTTGATGAAATGGTAAATGAACTCCAAAATTTATGAAATTTAATCTGAAAGAAGTTAAAGAAGTAGAGATAGTAATTGTTAAAAATAATTGAAGAAAAATTATTGATCATTATAATTTTGCCGCTAGCTCACGTAACTTTTCCTGAGCTGACAGCTCACCTACAGTAATCCCATATATATATATATATATATATATATATATATATATATATATATATATATATAGAGAGAGAGAGAGAGAGAGAGAGAGAGAGAAATGGAAATGATCTGACAACTCATGCAAGTTACCTGAGCTGCAGTTCATTTCTACTATCTCTAATAATCTTTTTTTAAAAATTTCTTTAGGATTATGATCTCGACCCCCTAGGGTTCAATTATACTCAATTTCTTGGGTTTTAATTTTGATTTGGTACTCCATCAAGTTAACACAAAATTAACGGTTTTCAATGAATAAAACATTTTGTATGCACTTGATGAAAAGATAAATGAATTTTAAAATTTATGAAATTTAATTTGAAAGAAGTTAAGTAGGTATAGATAGTAATTGTTTAAAAAATTGAAAAAAAGTTATTGGATCATTATAGTTTTGCCGCTAGCTCACGTAACTTTTCCTAAGCTGGCGGCTCACCTACAGTAAACCTATATATATATATATATATATATATATATATATATATATATATATATATATATATGAGAAAACGGGAAATTCACCGGCGGTAAAAAGAGTTCCTTCACCGCTGTTTAGGTAGCCCAATAAAATTATTTTACGCGGCGCCACTTAAAGTAGCAAATAAAAGAACTCTTTTAACCACCCTTTGAGTGGCACCAAGTGTAATAATTTTATTGGATCAGCTAAGCGATAGTAAAGGAACTCTCTTTATTATCGGTAAATTTTCCCTCTCTCTCTCTCTCTCTCTCTCTCTCTATATATATATATATATGATTGTAAATTTGTTCCATTCCATATCCCTTCTTTGACCTATGAAGGATTTTGTTGTTCGAACCAGTGAGAGGACGGTCAGTTGGTCATCTAAAATAAGAAAAAAAAGTCAAATTCAGATGGACATATCCAAATGGGGCTGGCACCATGGTCCATGTCCGAGCTCGGAGGGAGCGGGCCGGGAGTGGGCCCGAACGGGGACGGGGCCGGCTTGTTTTTCGTAAGAAATTGATTTTTTATTTCTTGAATAATTTTTTTTTTAAAATTAGATATAGCAAAAAAAATTAAAATATTCTAATTGATTAAAATGTAATAGTAAATAAGAAACTTTCTTTTTAAAATAAAGTTTTTATTGCTCATTAAATTGAGATTTAACATAATTGTCCTTAAATTTAATTTTCAATGGAGGTACTATTTATGGTAAATCAATTTTGATTAATTATAATATTTATTATTATAGATTGTAGTGAAATATTATTTTATTTTAAATTATTATGGAAAGCTATTTTATTATAAATCATTATGTAAAGTTATTTAATGATAAATTGTTATAAAAGTCAATTTGAATTGATTAAATAACATAAATATCTTCCTAAATAAATACAAGTAATTAAGTTAGTCAATAACCACTATTACTTGCTAAATAATAAAATTAAAATTTTACATTGATTCATATAAATCCATAAAGCAATCGAATCTTTTTTTTTTTTTTTGGGAGAGAAATCTTTAACTGATTAATAATTATTAGTACTATCTTATAAATTAAATTCAATTTCAAACAATAATAGATGCAAAGAGAAGGGAATAATATATAGCTATTAACTTGTGTGGCATGCAGTATCTCACTTTTGTTGTTTGTTGACTTATCCTTCTAATTTGCTCATATTTTTAATATACACATTGTTATATGCTTGATTATTTATCTTCTATGTATTGATAACATATCTTACGATATATAACGTGCAATAAGATTCATAGGATAACAATACTTTACACATATTCCGATTTGACAACTATGATCTATAATAATATATAACAAAATTTGCTATTTTTTATTCCACTTATACCCGTTATCAGGGGTCTCTCTGTAAAATTATCATGCTATCATATGAAATGATTATAAAGTAGTGATCTAGACTGCAAATATTCAGGACTACAGGTTATTGAGCTAATACAAATGCCTTGAAATCTAAAGTACAGAAAAATTATAAGAAAGACTACAAATCATAATGTAGAAGAAACAATAACACTGTCCATGGTGCATTCCTAACTAGTCCTTGAGACCATTATAATCAACAATGAGCATTAGACTTGTATCAGTGTTTGGGAGAGATCATGGCATTCATGTATTTGATGCATCTAGCTCAGCAGGATTTGATGTCTTTGGCTGCAGGAGTCCCGATGAGATTTCCCAGGCTGAGACTAGGGATGGTAATGGACACGTATCTGGGTATATAATAATACTTCAACTTAGAGTGTATTTGGGTATTTGAAAGTAGTGGAAGTAAGGAAGAAAATTATAAGTAACTTCCAAAATAAAAAATTGAAAGTATCATATTTTCAATATTTCTAGTGTTTGTTTCTTAAATTGACATCGGAAGAGAGGGGTTCAGAGTCAATAAAATTTTTACTTATATTTTTAAGGCCCAAAAAGCAGTGCTCCGTGTAGGCCAAGCCCATGATGCAAGACCACCCAGCTTGTAATACAGTAATTCCAGCCACTGATGTTGAATCAAAGAGAGGAGAGTTGGATGATCTATAATTGAGCGGAAATTCTATTCACACACACCACTTAGCTCAAGACACTCACCTTTATCTCTACATTCACTTTTAATTTTGAATCATTTTATATTTACTCAATATGCCCACTTTTTCCACTTCTAACCCTTCATCTCTCTCTTCTTTTCCATCACATTTTATCATGGTCGGATGCTACTATTCAATCCAAATGAAACTTGATCGAGTATTAATACACAATCGATATTCAATTAGGTCGGGTATTATGAAAGAGCAAATTAGTTAAAAAATAATGACGAATTTATAATTTTTTTAAAGTTTCAAAGGTGGGCATCTTGAGCAAAGTGGTGTGCATAAATAGAATTTCTCGTAATTGAGAGAATTATATATATATATATATATATATATATATATATATATGGGATTATTGTAGGTGAGCCGCCAGCTCAGGAAAAGTTACGTGAGTTAGCGGAAAAACTATAATGATCAATGATTTTTCTTCAATTTTTTTTTTAACAATTACAATCTCTACTTCTTTAAATTCTTTCAGATTAAATTTCAAAAATTTTGGAGTTCATTTTCCTTTTCATCAAGTGCATACAAAATGTTTTATTCATTGAAAATCGTTAATTTTTTGTTAACTTGATGGAGGACCAAATCAAAACTAAAACCTAAGAAATTAGGTATGAGTGAACCCTAGGGGTCAAGATCATAATCCAAAAGATTTTTTTAAAAAAAGATTATTGGAGATAGTGGAAATGAACTGCAGCTCAGGTAACTTGCGTGAGCTGTCAGCTCATTTCCATCTCTCTCTCTCTCTCTCTCTCTCTCTCTCTCTCTCTCTCTCTCTCTCTATATATATATATATATATATATGATGTTGATCATTATAAAAAGACAATAAGTTAATGGAATCCTATGCTTCTTTCTATTTTCTCTTCTTCAATCTCTCTCTCTCTCTTTCTCTCTCTCTTTTGTTCCTAAAAGATCGATTGGTCATCATGCTGACTGCAAAGCCATCAGGATCCCAGAGTTTGGAAATGGACTCTAACAAATTCTCTTTTGGATAATCTAAGGATCACCCTATACACATAGCGATGAGAGTGGATAGGTCATTCGGAAATGGACTCTGACAAATTCTCTTTTGGATAATCTAAGGATCGCCCTATACATAGGGATGAGAATGGATAGATCCACTGGTCAATTTTGGCCCGTGTTATTCAAAATTTTGAATTGGAAAAATAAAAATTTTATTTTAATTCCAAATTTTGAGTAAGACGGAACAAAATTGGCAAGTGAATGTGTCAATTATCATCCCTACATGTATTAGGGTAAACTAGAGTTCCTGGTTGCTAATCAATGATCAGAATAACATATCACAATACATTCCTTAAAAAGATCAAATCTAGGGTTTTCAAATTGGAATGGATGAAAAAGATATCACTGGTAGAGGGGGCTTACGTTGTATAGATCGTCGATCTCGATTGTGGCTGACCGAACCTTCGATTAGCCGCATCTTAGTGAAGAATCGCCGAAGAAACGCCAAACGAGAAGTTTCAGTTAGGGTTTCATGAAGTCCAGAATTAGGGTTTCTGCAAAAAAGGGAAATTTAGCAATGAGAGAGAACCAGGATCTTGAGATACTTGGGATGGCCGAGGGAGTCAGCAAAGTTAGTGAGGAAGTCCTTGGCGAGCGCTGCAAAAAGATCCGAATTTTGAGCGAATTGAATGAAATAGATAGAGAAATTGGGATCGAAAAAGATTGGATCTTTACCTTTATCGCTGGAGAAATCAAGATTCTTCATGACACTGTGAGCTAGAGAGAGAGAGAGAGAGAGAGAGACGGGATTAGAGAAAGCTGGAGGATTTTAGCGGGAAAATTGCAACAGAGAGGGCGTGATTTGGCGGTGTTGGCGGAATTTTCTTTTATTTGAATCATCTTTCATAAAATAAGACAGTTTTCTCAGAGTTGTGCTTTATTTTCTATAGAAACTGAGACATGATCTTTGACTTGCGAATGAAGCTTAAGTGCGAACCTCTTTCTCTAAATTCGGCGGTATTGGCGGAATTTTCTTTTATTTGAATCATCTTTCATAAAATAAGACAGTTTTCTCAGAGTTGTGGTTTATTTTCCATAGAAACTGAGACGTGATCTTTGACTTGCGAATGAAGCTTAAGTACGAACATTTTTCTCTAAATTCGCAGACTTAATAATGTGAATAAGCTCCACAGGGTCTCATCATCTTGTCTAAGCATATCATGCAAGCAGCAAACATGTCATTCAGATTGAAACGTGAGTTTAAACTTTGATATTAGCATTCCGATTGTCATTCAGATTGAAATGCGAATCTAAAGTCTGAGATTCGCCCAATTGTCATTCAGATTAAAACGCAAATCTAAAGTCTGAGATTCGCGTTCCAATTATCCTTTATATTAAAATGCGAATTTAAAGTCTGAAATTCACATTCTGATTTTCATTCAGAAGAAATACGAATCTAAACTTAAGATCCGCGTTTCAGTTACGATCCAGAAAATCAAAGACGTCGGTTATAAGTTCTGAAAATTTAATACAAATCCACCAGATCAAAAGACAGAAAATTAATATTCAGTTGGACAGTTATATCAACTCAAGAGTTTTTAAAACTCTATAAATAACAAAAGTTTAGGCGGAAAAAAGGAACCCGGAGATCAATATTATAGATAGAGTCGTTTTACATTTAAGTGTTGGTGCCATCAAAACCTTGAAACTCTTGCCACCTAAAATCATATACGAAGTGTCAACGGAGAGTAAGATCGTCCTCCACAGTTACTCTGGAGTCCAGTTTTAAATAAAGAGAGAATTAGATTTTCCTCATTTTCTATAAGCGGAAAACCATTGAAATTATAATTTTTTATAGAGAAAATCTAATAAAAAAGAGTCATCTACAATTTTATGGCAAATTTTATGGCGGATAGGTGGGGAAAAGCTGAAAAGAATGGGGAATTTCTAAATGAGCACACCATTTTACTATGTGAGCATCACTTCCCCATGTGGTGTGCTCATTTAGAATTTCCCTGTGATGGGATAGAGACGCGTTTCTTTGACGGATATGGGCCGGCTTACTGGGCCACGTTTGGGCTACTTGCACAAGTTACTTGATTTCAAGTTTTATGAGATATTTGCAGTTCGGAGATTTTTTTTCTTTTTTTCATCTTGGAAAAGGGAAAAAAAATTTATATTCTAAACATATTATAAATGAATTATCAGCAAAGTTTTCCATCTAAAGTGCATACTAGTTACACTAGTTTAAATAAAGCATAGAGAGAGTAAAAATACCAGATATTTGAATTAGAATAAGTTCAACGAATTAATATATCATTGGATATTATTGATAAAGTTTACATCTCTATGTTTGGATGCAAATATTGGTATTATAATTTGAAACTTCAAATATTTTATAAGATTTTCACTGGCATGTGATAAAATCTTACATTCATGCTCTTCTTGGTCGTCCATCTAATTCTAATCTCATAATTCTTTTCATTTTAGAAATAATTATATATTCTCTTTTATAAGAGTTATTCCGACGGTTTAACTAAGTGGAAAGTGAAAAGTAGACAGGTAGAGCTCAATAATTTTCTTTTTTTTTTTAAATTTTGTTGGTTCATAAAAAGTGATCATGGAAAGTTACTTATATCTTTTCACTGATTATTCCATTAAAAATGCCGTAAAAAATGATTTATGGAAAGTATGAAGATTATCATGAAACAATTAACCCTCTTCCATCCAAAATAATACGTTTTCTAACTTTCAACCTAATTTAACACAAAAAAGTCTGAATCCTATTTTCAAATGAAGTCATATCCTATTTTCTCCATCATTTGAAATGACTTTGGTCCGCAATAACAGAACTAAGGGGTTTCCTAATCTTCATCTTCACTATAATCGAATAAGACTGCACACGGTCAAACCCTTCCAAAAAGAATTGGGTTTTGATCAACCTGGCGAGCAGCCATGATTTGTTTATTAATCGCGACAAGCGGTAGTAGGATAACTGCAACCGATATCAATATGTCTGCATGCTGTTCTTATGATGCATGACATGAATGCCCATCGATTTGATAGTTGTTTGGTGTTAGAATATCAAATCATAATGCTTAACTTTGTCTTTCTTGAGCTGGTCGAGGTTGAACTTAGAGTGATTTAAGTCTCAAATTATTTGATCCTCAATTTGACGAGTTGAAAATGATAGGAGAATGTTATACCTCCACTCCAAACAATTGAAAATCGACAGTTTCATCGTGAATGATGTTCATTTGACAATTGCTTTCAAAAGAATGTGAGCATCATCCCCAGTGATGCAAACACGACGGTCGTGAGTCTCACACAAAATTTTAGCTTTTCAGTGGGCTCAAACCTGAAGTCATTGTCATCGCATAACTTTGATTCTGAGAAAGATTTAGAGAGCAAGCTTCTTTCATATGTGTCTTGTGGACTATATGACCTTGAAGATAAGGCTTGTGTTTTTAGCCTTGGGTGCAAAATGGATTCAACCCTGAAGATGAGCACATGTAATGACTTGAACACACTAATGCCAATTTGAGACTCTTGTGTAGAATGAGACATGCAAGTGTCATGATAAATCTTATATGCGATCTAAAACATGCAAGTGTCATGACAGGGCTCGCATGGGAGCTTAGACCTGCGAGTGTCATGGCAAGCCTCGTATGGGAGTTGAGACATACGAGTGTCATGATAAATCTCACACGGGAGCTGAGACATGCAAGTCTTATGACGAGTCTCGTTCAAAAGCTGAGACATGCAAGTATCATTTTGAACTTTATATTGAGGCTGAGGAGCTCTATGTGAAACTTCGAGTTGCTTGAGTTGCATACCTTCATCTTTCGGATAGATGGCAAGATGGCGTCATGATCAGTTGAATAAAAATATTTTCAACCACAAAACCGGGAAGTCTTAACTAGTTTTTAATTTAGTTGAACTTGGAAGATATCTCCTATCAAGATTGATGTTTATTTCGGAATAGAGCTATATTGGTTTGGTTAATTGCCATGCTGTAAGTCTCACGAATGATATGAGGAAATAGGAAAGCCTTGGAAACTTCGTATATCTTATTCACAACTCCCAGTTGAATCAATTCTTAATGTACAGAAAAATAATCAATTTGTTGGTGATTTGCTAAACTCGTATTAGGCTGAAGTGTTTTCATAGACTAGGAGGAGAGTTGTCCTTTTTTTTTTTAACCATCCAAATATTATTGTAGTTTGCCATATTGGCTATTTTTTGGATGATGGATATAATCTCATATGACAGAAGCAAATCCGGCGTTTCTTTGGAAGGTTTTTGCTATTCTTAGACATGACAGCTTCTTTAGGGTTAGGAAAGAGAACTCTTTTCTCATATTGAACTATATGTTGTATGGATGGGCTCTGATTAATCTTAATATAGCAAGCCCTGCAGGAAGAATAAGTTGTTTAAGTATCACTCTGTATGTGAGTGAGATATCACTTTTGGTCTTTCCATGTGACTGAGCTTCATTAGAATTGCATGCTGAAGCTGAGTCTGATCAAGATTGTAATTTTGATATGCTTGTATCTTTGTAACAAATATAAGGAATCTTGAAATACAGATAGGCCCTACCCTCTGGGTGGACTGTGGGAAGACAAGAGCCTCCATGAAACACTGGCCCTACATCCTTGGGTGATCCGTGCAAGTTTCCTTGGATTGCAACATATGAGAATCATGTACTGAGTGATTTATGTAATGTTGAGCTCTATGTCTGCTTCGGCTCGTATGGGCTTAGCCTCTCATCTGATTTGGTCAAGATTGGGCTGAGTTTTATGCATGATCTAATTCACACCAGGCTGAGCCTCGCGTTTGATTGCTTGAGCCTCATAACCAATGCGGGCTTCACAAGTTTTGAGTGTTCTTTAAGGATCTCGAGTCCTCAACTTGAGTTTAAACTTTATCCAATTTCTGTTGTACTAATAGTGAGAGTATTACCATGCACCATGAGTTTTGAATTCACACTAGATAGAATATGGTTGGGTTTATCTTAAATTGATGCATATACTGGTCACATTTCCTAATCTTTAAGATAACATTTCTCATAATAAAGTATCATTCTCTTCTTTGGATGCATTTGAATTGCTTACAATATTTGATTTTGATGTTTTGACCATAATCTTTCTCAATCCTCTTGAGTGTTGGATAAATATTACTTATCAAATATAGTTAAATATGTCCCTTCGAACCATGTTGCGCGAATTACACTGGGATCAAGCTACTTGGATAGCTTGCCAAAGGTGCAGGGGGAAGCACTCCCAGCCCAAGATTTTTTACAAGGATTGGCTATTTATTTCCTTATAAATTTCCTTCAAATATCTGTTTCAAAGAGATAATTCACTTCATGATCAGAACAGGTACAATGGAGCAGAAGTTCATCCTGAACTAGTCCATCTTCTGAAAAAGATTTTGAAGATTCACGTTCAGAACAGGTACTTGAAGAAGAGTACAAAGGCACGCCTTTATGTGTATCTGAAGAGACGTGCGGTGGTGCACTCAGAGCAGAGCGCTTCAAAAAATTGCGCCCAGTGCTCCCTACGCGCGCCTATAGGTGCTGAGCATTCCTTGTACGCGCCTGAGGGTACACGGTCCTTGTGCGCGTGCCAGTGTGCTCGCAGGCGCACGTGCTTTCGAGCATGCATGCAGGGTCTTGCGCTATGCATTTTCCACTGTCGCACTTGTGGGCGGGTGCAAGGGCTGTAGTTTTCTCTGTGTGGAGCATTTCCTACTGTAATTTATGAGTGATTGCCTCTTTTGTAATGTTGAGGTGTGCACGTTGCACGTTGGGCTTTGCGTCTTCTTTGTCGGCCTTGATTTTTTTTTGTGAACATGTTAAAGTTGAGCTTGGCTTAGAGATAGGCGATTATACCATAACCTTATTTAGAGGTGATAATGCCTTATTTTTTTTTTGATAGACGATGACGTCGTATCTTTTGTTATGAACGATACTGCCTCATATTTTTCGGCCATCACCAGACGATAACACCTGGGTGGTTTCGAGCCGAAAGAATCAACGATAACGTCAGATTGCACCGTTGTTTTCTCTTCAATGAAGAGAAGCTCTCATTGTGGTCACCAATTCTTCTATGCCAGAAAATTGGGATCTTATCTCCTGTTACAAATTTACTTTTGAATTATAGCAATAAAAAAACTTACAAGAAAATCCGAGTTGCAAGAATGGGAAAACAATTGATTTTAATTCTCCTTTTTAATTTTGTGGGTTTTGACAGCAGTAGAACCTTATTTTCGCACTCTTTTGACGATCCGACAGGAAATTCCTTTTCACCAAGCTTATGGGAAGAGGAAAAAAAGGAACTCTAGATTCTCTGTTTCTGTCAACTTCTCCTTTTTTTTCTATAGATTGATATTCATATTCATATGCGTCCTTTAAGGGTTTTGCTATAGACAAGTTTGAAGAAATTGTGGTGCTCGTTAAAACGCTATATATCTCAGCTCACAGACAGGAACAAAAATTTTTATGGCAGAATATATCCTTGCAACAAAAATACTTGGCAAGCCTAAGTAACTCTCCAAACATATCAAACAATTGGAAATTGATAGATATCAACTTTTTATAACTCATGCATCTTATTAATGGGTTGATGGTACATTTCATCCATCACAAAAAACCAAAATTATTCAAAGAGACATTGCTTAATTATTGATAAAATATAATGCAAGAAGAGTTTTAACTCACTGCTTATGCTAAAAAAAATTGTAGAGACATTGATAGAATATTAAGTAGAAACTCATCATCGTAGCTCCCGACGACTATCAAATTGTTGCCTTCCTCTTCACTAGCTCCGCGATCAAATTGTCCGTATCATTGTAAGACGATCCATCTTTCTCCACCGCTCTCCTCGCCAACTCTCCGAGCTCCCTCGCCCTCCGCCTCCTCCCCTCTGCCTCCTCCCCATCGCACATCAACTCCCTGATCGCTGCCTCAATCTTCGCTGCCTCGAGAACCTTCCTCTCCTCGGGCCTTGTCGAGTTTACATCCGTTCCAGCTGCAACGCCTATCTTCAGCACGTCTACAATCAGCCTCTCGTTGTAGAATTGCTCATAAAACAGCGGCCAAGTGATCAAAGGCAAGCCCGCGTTGATCCCCTCCAAGCTCGAATTCCACCCGCAATGTGTCAAGTAACCTCCGACCGAACTATGGTGCAGTATCAGTATCTGCGGTGCCCATCCCCTTATCACTAAGCTTCGTTCTTTGGTTCTCTCCTCGAACCCTTCGGGCATCCATTCGTCGCCGTCCTCCCTCACTACCCAAACAAATGGATGGTTCGACGCCTCGAGGCCCAGGGCTATCTCCCGGAGCTGGACCGTCGTCATATTGGCTATGCTCCCGAAACAAATGTAGACGACCGAACGGGGCTGTTTGCCGTCGAGCCACTCCAAGCAAGCTTCGCGGTCGATGGATGCCTTGTTCCCTCTTTCGGCCTTGTCGGATACATTCTTGTTGCAGACGGACAGTGGCCCTGCGCACCAGGCTCTTTGTCCGATCACGTTCCGATAGTAGTCTGCGTATTCGGGCTCCAACTCGTAGAAGGTGTTCATGACGGTGCCATAGTTCTTCGATTCGGACTCTTGAACATGTTGAAGTAGCTCCATCATCACGGGGTGTACTTTTCGAAAATCCATCATCATAGACTGTCGGAGCTCGACGCGATGTGGGAGGCCGGGGAGGACAAATGACTCCTCATCCGATGGCGTGCTCTCAAGTACATTGTGTTGTTTGGTGCTATGCATGGCGCAGTGGGAGAAGAAACTTGACCCGTGAAATAGTAGCCTTGGTATCCCGTGCTCCTCAGCTACGTCGGCCGTCCACGGGATGAATATGTCGGTCACAAGGCAGTCCGGGACAAGGCGACTGAGGGCGTCAGAGAACGGCTCACGAAGACACTTTAGAACAGAAAATAATAGATAGTGCATGTCTACGGTGAGCGAGGAGAAGTTCTCGCAGCCCTCCGGTAGGCCGTCCGCAGAGGGGAACGGAATGAAGGAGAGCTGGATAGGGTGCTCGAGCCCGGACTCGTTGGCGGAGTCGACGGAAGGTTGGACGAGAGGAGCGTTGCCGGGGGTAGTGAGGATGGTGGCCTTCACGCCACGGGCAGCAAAGAGCTTGGCCATGTCGACCATGGGAATCATGTGGCCCGGGGCCATCAGGGGGAAGAAGAGCATGTGGAGCGTTGTGGCTTCGGACCCCATTACCAAAGGCTTCTCTCAAAAAAAATTGAAACTGCAAGAATTTTAGTAGTTTAACTTCCACGACAACTTCATATATACAATCACCAGAGATATTCTATTTACGCACACCAATTTACTCTTGACCCAAGTTCGCCGTTTCTTTTTTTTTTTTTTTTACACTAAGTCCCCCATTCAAATTTTAAATATCTACAACTTTTTAAAAAATTTAAAACACTGTTATCGTCTTCTACTCTTTCTCTACTTAAAAAAAAAAAAAAAAAAAAGCTTTTTTAGTATTTTTTAAATCTTCAAAATAAACATATATCTCACAAACTCATCCATTTTTTTACTCTCTAAAATTTTCACATTCGCATTCCACAAAAACTTAGAAAGAATTCTAAAGTCTTCCAACTCACTATAATAATTGAAAAATAGAGTTTTAGGATTAGATTTTATTTTTAAGAAAATGGACAAATCCAATACTACAGCATCGGAGGCGTGAGATAATATTTGGTTATACTTGGTTTAATAGAAAAAGAAATAGATAAAAGGGAAATTGAAAAGAAAATATAATTCTCTTTGTTGTTTGGTTCAAAAAAAAACTAACAAGAAAATAATAAAAAAATATGAAAATTAAAAAATTAAGGAAATTTATTTTATTCCAAACTCCCTCTACTTCTATAATCTCATGTTGTAATACCACCAAATAATATTTTCTATCACTTTCTCTATGATAGAGAAAAGAGAAACTAATAGAAAATTTTGAGTCATATTTTCTCTTAATTTCCTCTTAATTTATTTTCTTTAAATTTAGAATATTTTTTCTTTCTTATTTTATTTTTATTTTTTAACCTTCATTTTCCCTCGGTTTAAACAGAGCCTAAGGAACTGATGAATTGGTCGCCCAATTCAGTTCTTCTTCTTCAAAGTTCTTCTGATTGGTTTATAAATAAAGGATCAGTAGACCAATCCCGATCCTCTGTTTTAGAAACCCTCTAATTGGTCAACCAACCTTTCGATTGTTCAACCAATCTAAAGCTCTAATTTTAAGAAATTCAAGTATCAACCAGATACTTGTCGACTAATACTTTTTCAAGTTCCCTGATTAAAAAAACATCAATACTAATTAATCATAATGATATTTTATATAAATTTTCATTTATTCTCTTTTAGTGCTTATTTGACATGCATATTTTTGGGTGCTAATTCTTACAATTAAGATTTGTTTCACAAAATAATCTAAATAAACCTCTATTTCCAACTCTTTGAAAACTAATAGACACTTGAACTTGTCACAACCAAAAAACAAATTAAAATATCAATCAATTTCCTACTATTCGAAATCAAAATATGCAATATAAATATAAGAATAAATAAATACAATTTTAAAGATTACCTGATTAGAAATAGTTCCAACAAAAGATTTTTTTTTTTTTTGTTTGTTTTTTTTTTTGCTAGAGAACTACTACAAAGGAGAGAAAGGAATGAGAGAGATAGACAAGAGTACTCACCGGCAAGGGTGAATTTATATCTCTCGTGTGAAAAAAAGAAAAAGAAAAAAATAAACACTCTCTACTTTCAGCTGGACTAATTTCCATGAATCAATCCATATAAATTAAAGAGTGAAAAACTTTCTCTCTACTTTCCAATCACTTTCCAGCTTACTCTTAATGAACCAATCAACCCACTTGCAATGAACCATCGGCCCTTAGAAGTCCCAAACACTAGAGAGAACCCTTCCCCTTCCGCGTAGAGAGACTATGAGCCATAATTATTCAAAAGAAGATAGTCAATATGGAAAATATAAGAATATATATATATTTATATATATATATATATATATATATATATATATATATATATATATATATATATATATATATATATGAAAAAAAATAGAAATGAGCTGACATCTCACGCAAGCTACCTGAGCTGCAGTTCATTTCCACTATCTCTAATATTTTTTTTTTTAAAAATTTATTTTGAATTATGATCTCGACCCCCTAGGATTTACTCATAGCTAATTTTTTGGGTTTTAATTTTGATTTGGTTCTCCATCAAGTTAATACAAAATTAACGGTTTTCAATGAATAAAACATTTTGTATGCACTTGATGAAATGGTAAATGAACTCCAAAATTTATGAAATTTAATCTGAAAGAAGTTAAAGAAGTAGAGATAGTAATTGTTAAAAATAATTGAAGAAAAATTATTGATCATTATAATTTTGCCGCTAGCTCACGTAACTTTTCCTGAGCTGACAGCTCACCTACAGTAATCCCATATATATATATATATATATATATATATATATATATATATATATATATATATATATATATATATATATAGAGAGAGAGAGAGAGAGAGAGAGAGAGAGAGAGAGAGAAATGGAAATGATCTGACAACTCATGCAAGTTACTTGAGCTGCAGTTCATTTCTACTATCTCTAATAATCTTTTTTTAAAAATTTCTTTAGGATTATGATCTCGACCCCCTAGAGTTCAATTATACTCAATTTCTTGGGTTTTAATTTTGATTTGGTACTCCATCAAGTTAACACAAAATTAACGGTTTTCAATGAATAAAACATTTTGTATGCACTTGATGAAAAGATAAATGAATTTTAAAATTTATGAAATTTAATTTGAAAGAAGTTAAGTAGGTATAGATAGTAATTGTTTAAAAAATTGAAAAAAAGTTATTGGATCATTATAGTTTTGCCGCTAGCTCACGTAACTTTGCCTAAGCTGGCGGCTCACCTACAGTAAACCTATATATATATATATATATATATATATATATATATATATATATATATATATATATATATATGAGAAAACGGGAAATTCACCGGCGGTAAAAAGAGTTCCTTCACCGCTGTTTAGGTAGCTCAATAAAATTATTTTACGCGGCGCCACTTAAAGTAGCAAATAAAAGAACTCTTTTAACCACCCTTTGAGTGGCACCAAGTGTAATAATTTTATTGGATCAGCTAAGCGATAGTAAAGGAACTCTCTTTATTATCGGTAAATTTTCCCTCTCTCTCTCTCTCTCTCTCTCTATATATATATATATATATATATATATGATTGTAAATTTGTTCCATTCCATATCCCTTCTTTGACCTATGAAGGATTTTGTTGTTCGAACCAGTGAGAGGACGGTCAGTTGGTCATCTAAAATAAGAAAAAAAAGTCAAATTCAGATGGACATATCCAAATGGGGCTGGCACCATGGTCCATGTCCGAGCTCGGAGGGAGCGGGCCTGGAGTGGGCCCGAACGGGGACGGGGCCGGCTTGTTTTTCGTAAGAAATTGATTTTTTATTTCTTGAATAATTTTTTTTTTAAAATTAGATATAGCAAAAAAAATTAAAATATTCTAATTGATTAAAATGTAATAGTAAATAAGAAACTTTTTTTTTAAATAAAGTTTTTATTGCTCATTAAATTGAGATTTTACGTAATTGTCCTTAAATTTAATTTTCAATGGAGGTACTATTTATGGTAAATCAATTTTGATTAATTATAATATTTATTATTATAGATTGTAGTGAAATATTATTTTATTTTAAATTATTATGGAAAGCTATTTTATTATAAATCATTATGTAAAGTTATTTAATTATAAATTGTTATAAAAGTCAATTTGAATTGATTAAATAACATAAATATCTTCCTAAATGAATACAAGTAATTAAGTTAGTCAATAACCACTATTACTTGCTAAATAATAAAATTAAAATTTTACAATGATTCATATAAATCCATAAAGCAATCGAATCTTTTTTTTTTTTTTTTGGAGAGAAATCTTTAACTGATTAATAATTATTAGTACTATCTTATAAATTAAATTCAATTACAAACAATAATAGATGCAAAGAGAAGGGAATAATATATAGCTATTAACTTGTGTGGCATGCAGTATCTCACTTTTGTTGTTTGTTGACTTATCCTTCTAATTTGCTCATATTTTTAATATACACATTGTTATATGCTTGATTATTTATCTTCTATGTATTGATAACATATCTTACGATATATAACGTGCAATAAGATTCATAGGATAACAATACTTTACACATATTCCGATTTGACAACTATGATCTATAATAATATATAACAAAATTTGCTATTTTTTATTCCACTTATACCCGTTATCAGGGGTCTCTCTGTGAAATTATCATGCTATCATATGAAATGATTATAAAGTAGTGATCTAGACTGCAAATATTCAGGACTACAGGTTATTGAGCTAATACAAATGCCTTGAAATCTAAAGTACAGAAAAATTATAAGAAAGACTACAAATCATAATGTAGAAGAAACAATAACACTGTCCATGGTGCATTCCTAACTAGTCCTTGAGACCATTATAATCAACAATGAGCATTAGACTTGTATCAGTGTTTGGGAGAGATCATGGCATTCATGTATTTGATGCATCTAGCTCAGAAGGATTTGATGTCTTTGGCTGCAGGAGTCCCGATGAGATTTCCCAGGCTGAGACTAGGGATGGTAATGGACACGTATCTGGGTATATAATAATACTTCAACTTAGAGTGTATTTGGATATTTGAAAGTAGTGGAAGTAAGGAAGAAAATTATAAGTAACTTCCAAAATAAAAAATTGAAAGTATCATATTTTCAATATTTCTAGTGTTTGTTTCTTAAATTGACATCGGAAGAGAGGGGTTCAGAGTCAATAAAATTTTTACTTATATTTTTAAGGCCCAAAAAGCAGTGCTCCGTGTAGGCCAAGCCCATGATGCAAGACCACCCAGCTTGTAATACAGTAATTCCAGCCACTGATGTTGAATCAAAGAGAGGAGAGTTGGATGATCTATAATTGAGCGGAAATTCTATTCACACACACCACTTAGCTCAAGACACTCACCTTTATCTCTACATTCACTTTTAATTTTGAATCATTTTATATTTACTCAATATGCCCACTTTTTCCACTTCTAACCCTTCATCTCTCTCTTCTTTTCCATCACATTTTATCATGGTCGGATGCTACTATTCAATCCAAATGAAACTTGATCGAGTATTAATACACAATCGATATTCAATTAGGTCGGGTATTATGAAAGAGCAAATTAGTTAAAAAATAATGACGAATTTATAATTTTTTTAAAGTTTCAAAGGTGGGCATCTTGAGCAAAGTGGTGTGCATAAATAGAATTTCTCGTAATTGAGAGAATTATATATATATATATATATATATATATATGGGATTATTGTAGGTGAGCCGCCAGCTCAGGAAAAGTTACGTGAGTTAGCGGAAAAACTATAATGATCAATGATTTTTCTTCAATTTTTTTTTTAACAATTACAATCTCTACTTCTTTAAATTCTTTCAGATTAAATTTCAAAAATTTTGGAGTTCATTTTCCTTTTCATCAAGTGCATACAAAATGTTTTATTCATTGAAAATCGTTAATTTTTTGTTAACTTGATGGAGGACCAAATCAAAACTAAAACCTAAGAAATTAGGTATGAGTGAACCCTAGGGGTCAAGATCATAATCCAAAAGATTTTTTTAAAAAAAGATTATTGGAGATAGTGGAAATGAACTGCAGCTCAGGTAACTTGCGTGAGCTGTCAGCTCATTTCCATCTCTCTCTCTCTCTCTCTCTCTCTCTCTCTCTCTCTCTCTCTCTCTCTCTATATATATATATATATATATATATATATATATATATATATGATGTTGATCATTATAAAAAGACAATAAGTTAATGGAATCCTATGCTTCTTTCTATTTTCTCTTCTTCAATCTCTCTCTCTCTCTTTCTCTCTCTCTTTTGTTCCTAAAAGATCGATTGGTCATCATGCTGACTGCAAAGCCATCAGGATCCCAGAGTTTGGAAATGGACTCTAACAAATTCTCTTTTGGATAATCTAAGGATCACCCTATACACATAGCGATGAGAGTGGATAGGTCATTCGGAAATGGACTCTGACAAATTCTCTTTTGGATAATCTAAGGATCGCCCTATACATAGGGATGAGAATGGATAGATCCACTGGTCAATTTTGGCCCGTGTTATTCAAAATTTTGAATTGGAAAAATAAAAATTTTATTTTAATTCCAAATTTTGAGTAAGACGGAACAAAATTGGCAAGTGAATGTGTCAATTATCATCCCTACATGTATTAGGGTAAACTAGAGTTCCTGGTTGCTAATCAATGATCAGAATAACATATCACAATACATTCCTTAAAAAGATCAAATCTAGGGTTTTCAAATTGGAATGGATGAAAAAGATATCACTGGTAGAGGGGGCTTACGTTGTATAGATCGTCGATCTCGATTGTGGCTGACCGAACCTTCGATTAGCCGCATCTTAGTGAAGAATCGCCGAAGAAACGCCAAACGAGAAGTTTCAGTTAGGGTTTCATGAAGTCCAGAATTAGGGTTTCTGCAAAAAAGGGAAATTTAGCAATGAGAGAGAACCAGGATCTTGAGATACTTGGGATGGCCGAGGGAGTCAGCAAAGTTAGTGAGGAAGTCCTTGGCGAGCGCTGCAAAAAGATCCGAATTTTGAGCGAATTGAATGAAATAGATAGAGAAATTGGGATCGAAAAAGATTGGATCTTTACCTTTATCGCTGGAGAAATCAAGATTCTTCATGACACTGTGAGCTAGAGAGAGAGAGAGAGAGAGAGAGACGGGATTAGAGAAAGCTGGAGGATTTTAGCGGGAAAATTGCAACAGAGAGGGCGTGATTTGGCGGTGTTGGCGGAATTTTCTTTTATTTGAATCATCTTTCATAAAATAAGACAGTTTTCTCAGAGTTGTGCTTTATTTTCTATAGAAACTGAGACATGATCTTTGACTTGCGAATGAAGCTTAAGTGCGAACCTCTTTCTCTAAATTCGGCGGTATTGGCGGAATTTTCTTTTATTTGAATCATCTTTCATAAAATAAGACAGTTTTCTCAGAGTTGTGGTTTATTTTCCATAGAAACTGAGACGTGATCTTTGACTTGCGAATGAAGCTTAAGTACGAACATTTTTCTCTAAATTCGCAGACTTAATAATGTGAATAAGCTCCACAGGGTCTCATCATCGTGTCTAAGCATATCATGCAAGCAGCAAACATGTCATTCAGATTGAAACGTGAGTTTAAAGTTTGATATTAGCATTCCGATTGTCATTCAGATTGAAATGCGAATCTAAAGTCTGAGATTCGCCCAATTGTCATTCAGATTAAAACGCGAATCTAAAGTCTGAGATTCGCGTTCCAATTATCCTTTATATTAAAATGCGAATTTAAAGTCTGAAATTCACATTCTGATTTTCATTCAGAAGAAATACGAATCTAAACTTAAGATCCGCGTTTCAGTTACGATCCAGAAAATCAAAGACGTCGGTTATAAGTTCTGAAAATTTAATACAAATCCACCAGATCAAAAGACAGAAAATTAATACTCAGTTGGACAGTTATATCAACTCAAGAGTTTTTAAAACTCTATAAATAACAAAAGTTTAGGCGGAAAAAAGGAACCCGGAGATCAATATTATAGATAGAGTCGTTTTACATTTAAGTGTTGGTGCCATCAAAACCTTGAAACTCTTGCCACCTAAAATCATATACGAAGTGTCAACGGAGAGTAAGATCGTCCTCCACAGTTACTCTGGAGTCCAGTTTTAAATAAAGAGAGAATTAGATTTTCCTCATTTTCTATAAGCGGAAAACCATTGAAATTATAATTTTTTATAGAGAAAATCTAATAAAAAAGAGTCATCTACAATTTTATGGCAAATTTTATGGCGGATAGGTGGGGAAAAGCTGAAAAGAATAGGGAATTTCTAAATGAGCACACCATTTTACTATGTGAGCATCACTTCCCCATGTGGTGTGCTCATTTAGAATTTACCTGTGATGGGATAGAGACGCGTTTCTTTGACGGATATGGGCCGGCTTACTGGGCCACGTTTGGGCTACTTGCACAAGTTACTTGATTTCAAGTTTTATGAGATATTTGCAGTTCGGAGATTTTTTTTCTTTTTTTCATCTTGGAAAAGGGAAAAAAAATTTATATTCTAAACATATTATAAATGAATTATCAGCAAAGTTTTCCATCTAAAGTGCATACTAGTTACACTAGTTTAAATAAAGCATAGAGAGAGTAAAAATACCAGATATTTGAATTAGAATAAGTTCAACGAATTAATATATCATTGGATATTATTGATAAAGTTTACATCTCTATGTTTGGATGCAAATATTGGTATTATAATTTGAAACTTCAAATATTTTATAAGATTTTCACTGGCATGTGATAAAATCTTACATTCATGCTCTTCTTGGTCATCCATCTAATTCTAATCTCATAATTCTTTTCATTTTAGAAATAATTATATATTCTCTTTTATAAGAGTTATTCCGACGGTTTAACTAAGTGGAAAGTGAAAAGTAGACAGGTAGAGCTCAATAATTTTCTTTTTTTTTTTAAATTTTGTTGGTTCATAAAAAGTGATCATGGAAAGTTACTTATATCTTTTCACTGATTATTCCATTAAAAATGCCGTAAAAAATGATTTATGGAAAGTATGAAGATTATCATGAAACAATTAACCCTCTTCCATCCAAAATAATACATTTTCTAACTTTCAACCTAATTTAACACAAAAAAGTCTGAATCCTATTTTCAAATGAAGTCATATCCTATTTTCTCCATCATTTGAAATGACTTTGGTCCGCAATAACAGAACTAAGGGGTTTCCTAATCTTCATCTTCACTATAATCGAATAAGACTGCACACGGTCAAACCCTTCCAAAAAGAATTGGGTTTTGATCAACCTGGCGAGCAGCCATGATTTGTTTATTAATCGCGACAAGCGGTAGTAGGATAACTGCAACCGATATCAATATGTCTGCATGCTGTTCTTATGATGCATGACATGAATGCCCATCGATTTGATAGTTGTTTGGTGTTAGAATATCAAATCATAATGCTTAACTTTGTCTTTCTTGAGCTGGTCGAGGTTGAACTTAGAGTGATTTAAGTCTCAAATTATTTGATCCTCAATTTGACGAGTTGAAAATGATAGGAGAATGTTATACCTCCACTCCAAACAATTGAAAATCGACAGTTTCATCGTGAATGATGTTCATTTGACAATTGCTTTCAAAAGAATGTGAGCATCATCCCCAGTGATGCAAACACGACGGTCGTGAGTCTCACACAAAATTTTAGCTTTTCAGTGGGCTCAAACCTGAAGTCATTGTCATCGCATAACTTTGATTCTGAGAAAGATTTAGAGAGCAAGCTTCTTTCATATGTGTCTTGTGGACTATATGACCTTGAAGATAAGGCTTGTGTTTTTAGCCTTGGGTGCAAAATGGATTCAACCCTGAAGATGAGCACATGTAATGACTTGAACACACTAATGCCAATTTGAGACTCTTGTGTAGAATGAGACATGCAAGTGTCATGATAAATCTTATATGCGATCTAAAACATGCAAGTGTCATGACAGGGCTCGCATGGGAGCTTAGACCTGCGAGTGTCATGGCAAGCCTCGTATGGGAGTTGAGACATACGAGTGTCATGATAAATCTCACACGGGAGCTGAGACATGCAAGTCTTATGACGAGTCTCGTTCAAAAGCTGAGACATGCAAGTATCATTTTGAACTTTATATTGAGGCTGAGGAGCTCTATGTGAAACTTCGAGTTGCTTGAGTTGCATACCTTCATCTTTCGGATAGATGGCAAGATGGCGTCATGATCAGTTGAATAAAAATATTTTCAACCACAAAACCGGGAAGTCTTAACTAGTTTTTAATTTAGTTGAACTTGGAAGATATCTCCTATCAAGATTGATGTTTATTTCGGAATAGAGCTATATTGGTTTGGTTAATTGCCATGCTGTAAGTCTCACGAATGATATGAGGAAATAGGAAAGCCTTGGAAACTTCGTATATCTTATTCACAACTCCCAGTTGAATCAATTCTTAATGTACAGAAAAATAATCAATTTGTTGGTGATTTGCTAAACTCGTATTAGGCTGAAGTGTTTTCATAGACTAGGAGGAGAGTTGTCCTTTTTTTTTTTAACCATCCAAATATTATTGTAGTTTGCCATATTGGCTATTTTTTGGATGATGGATATAATCTCATATGACAGAAGCAAATCCGGCGTTTCTTTGGAAGGTTTTTGCTATTCTTAGACATGACAGCTTCTTTAGGGTTAGGAAAGAGAACTCTTTTCTCATATTGAACTATATGTTGTATGGATGGGCTCTGATTAATCTTAATATAGCAAGCCCTGCAGGAAGAATAAGTTGTTTAAGTATCACTCTGTATGTGAGTGAGATATCACTTTTGGTCTTTCCATGTGACTGAGCTTCATTAGAATTGCATGCTGAAGCTGAGTCTGATCAAGATTGTAATTTTGATATGCTTGTATCTTTGTAACAAATATAAGGAATCTTGAAATACAGATAGGCCCTACCCTCTGGGTGGACTGTGGGAAGACAAGAGCCTCCATGAAACACTGGCCCTACATCCTTGGGTGATCCGTGCAAGTTTCCTTGGATTGCAACATATGAGAATCATGTACTGAGTGATTTATGTAATGTTGAGCTCTATGTCTGCTTCGGCTCGTATGGGCTTAGCCTCTCATCTGATTTGGTCAAGATTGGGCTGAGTTTTATGCATGATCTAATTCACACCAGGCTGAGCCTCGCGTTTGATTGCTTGAGCCTCATAACCAATGCGGGCTTCACAAGTTTTGAGTGTTCTTTAAGGATCTCGAGTCCTCAACTTGAGTTTAAACTTTATCCAATTTCTGTTGTACGAATAGTGAGAGTATTACCATGCACCATGAGTTTTGAATTCACACTAGATAGAATATGGTTGGGTTTATCTTAAATTGATGCATATACTGGTCACATTTCCTAATCTTTAAGATAACATTTCTCATAATAAAGTATCATTCTCTTCTTTGGATGCATTTGAATTGCTTACAATATTTGATTTTGATGTTTTGACCATAATCTTTCTCAATCCTCTTGAGTGTTGGATAAATATTACTTATCAAATATAGTTAAATATGTCCCTTCGAACCATGTTGCGCGAATTACACTGGGATCAAGCTACTTGGATAGCTTGCCAAAGGTGCAGGGGGAAGCACTCCCAGCCCAAGATTTTTTACAAGGATTGGCTATTTATTTCCTTATAAATTTCCTTCAAATATCTGTTTCAAAGAGATAATTCACTTCATGATCAGCACAGGTACAATGGAGCAGAAGTTCATCCTGAACTAGTCCATCTTCTGAAAAAGATTTTGAAGATTCACGTTCAGAACAGGTACTTGAAGAAGAGTACAAAGGCACGCCTTTATGTGTATCTGAAGAGACGTGCGGTGGTGCACTCAGAGCAGAGCGCTTCAAAAAATTGCGCCCAGTGCTCCCTACGCGCGCCTATAGGTGCTGAGCATTCCTTGTACGCGCCTGAGGGTACACGGTCCTTGTGCGCGTGCCAGTGTGCTCGCAGGCGCACGTGCTTTCGAGCATGCATGCAGGGTCTTGCGCTATGCATTTTCCACTGTCGCACTTGTGGGCGGGTGCAAGGGCTGTAGTTTTCTCTGTGTGGAGCATTTCCTACTGTAATTTATGAGTGATTGCCTCTTTTGTAATGTTGAGGTGTGCACGTTGCACGTTGGGCTTTGCGTCTTCTTTGTCGGCCTTGATTTTTTTTTTGTGAACATGTTAAAGTTGAGCTTGGCTTAGAGATAGGCGATTATACCATAACCTTATTTAGAGGTGATAATGCCTTATTTTTTTTTTGATAGACGATGACGTCGTATCTTTTGTTATGAACGATACTGCCTCATATTTTTCGGCCATCACCAGACGATAACACCTGGGTGGTTTCGAGCCGAAAGAATCAACGATAACGTCAGATTGCACCGTTGTTTTCTCTTCAATGAAGAGAAGCTCTCATTGTGGTCACCAATTCTTCTATGCCAGAAAATTGGAATCTTATCTCCTGTTACAAATTTACTTTTGAATTATAGCAATAAAAAAACTTACAAGAAAATCCGAGTTGCAAGAATGGGAAAACAATTGATTTTAATTCTCCTTTTTAATTTTGTGGGTTTTGACAGCAGTAGAACCTTATTTTCGCACTCTTTTGACGATCCGACAGGAAATTCCTTTTCACCAAGCTTATGGGAAGAGGAAAAAAAGGAACTCTAGATTCTCTGTTTCTGTCAACTTCTCCTTTTTTTTCTATAGATTGATATTCATATTCATATGCGTCCTTTAAGGGTTTTGCTATAGACAAGTTTGAAGAAATTGTGGTGCTCGTTAAAACGCTATATATCTCAGCTCACAGACAGGAACAAAAATTTTTATGGCAGAATATATCCTTGCAACAAAAATACTTGGCAAGCCTAAGTAACTCTCCAAACATATCAAACAATTGGAAATTGATAGATATCAACTTTTTATAACTCATGCATCTTATTAATGGGTTGATGGTACATTTCATCCATCACAAAAAACCAAAATTATTCAAAGAGACATTGCTTAATTATTGATAAAATATAATGCATGAAGAGTTTTAACTCACTGCTTATGCTAAAAAAAATTGTAGAGACATTGATAGAATATTAAGTAGAAACTCATCATCGTAGCTTCCGACGACTATCAAATTGTTGCTTTCCTCTTCACTAGCTCCGCGATCAAATTGTCCGTATCATTGTAAGACGATCCATCTTTCTCCACCGCTCTCCTCGCCAACTCTCCGAGCTCCCTCGCCCTCCGCCTCCTCCCCTCTGCCTCCTCCCCATCGCACATCAACTCCCTGATCGCTGCCTCAATCTTCGCTGCCTCGAGAACCTTCCTCTCCTCGGGCCTTGTCGAGTTTACATCCGTTCCAGCTGCAACGCCTATCTTCAGCACGTCTACAATCAGCCTCTCGTTGTAGAATTGCTCATAAAACAGCGGCCAAGTGATCAAAGGCAAGCCCGCGTTGATCCCCTCCAAGCTCGAATTCCACCCGCAATGTGTCAAGTAACCTCCGACCGAACTATGGTGCAGTATCAGTATCTGCGGTGCCCATCCCCTTATCACTAAGCTTCGTTCTTTGGTTCTCTCCTCGAACCCTTCGGGCATCCATTCGTCGCCGTCCACCCTCACTATCCAAACAAATGGATGGTTCGACGCCTCGAGGCTCAGGGCTATCTCCCGGAGCTGGACCGTCGTCATATTGGCTATGCTCCCGAAACAAATGTAGACGACCGAACGGGGCTGTTTGCCGTCGAGCCACTCCAAGCAAGCTTCGCGGTCGATGGATGCCTTGTTCCCTCTTTCGGCCTTGTCGGATACATTCTTGTTGCAGACGGACAGTGGCCCTGCGCACCAGGCTCTTTGTCCGATCACGTTCCGATAGTAGTCTGCGTATTCGGGCTCCAACTCGTAGAAGGTGTTCATGACGGTGCCATAGTTCTTCGATTCGGACTCTTGAACATGTTGAAGTAGCTCCATCATCACGGGGTGTACTTTTCGAAAATCCATCATCATAGACTGTCGGAGCTCGACGCGATGTGGGAGGCCGGGGAGGACAAATGACTCCTCATCCGATGGCGTGCTCTCAAGTACATTGTGTTGTTTGGTGCTATGCATGGCGCAGTGGGAGAAGAAACTTGACCCGTGAAATAGTAGCCTTGGTATCCCGTGCTCCTCAGCTACGTCGGCCGTCCACGGGATGAATATGTCGGTCACAAGGCAGTCCGGGACAAGGCGACTGAGGGCGTCAGAGAACGGCTCACGAAGACACTTTAGAACAGAAAATAATAGATAGTGCATGTCTACGGTGAGCGAGGAGAAGTTCTCGCAGCCCTCCGGTAGGCCGTCCGCAGAGGGGAACGGAATGAAGGAGAGCTGGATAGGGTGCTCGAGCCCGGACTCGTTGGCGGAGTCGACGGAAGGTTGGACGAGAGGAGCGTTGCCGGGGGTAGTGAGGATGGTGGCCTTCACGCCACGGGCAGCAAAGAGCTTGGCCATGTCGACCATGGGAATCATGTGGCCCGGGGCCATCAGGGGGAAGAAGAGCATGTGGAGCGTTGTGGCTTCGGACCCCATTACCAAAGGCTTCTCTCAAAAAAAATTGAAACTGCAAGAATTTTAGTAGTTTAACTTCCACGACAACTTCATATATACAATCACCAGAGATATTCTATTTACGCACACCAATTTACTCTTGACCCAAGTTCGCCGTTTCTTTTTTTTTTTTTTTTACACTAAGTCCCCCATTCAAATTTTAAATATCTACAACTTTTTAAAAAATTTAAAACACTGTTATCGTCTTCTACTCTTTCTCTACTTAAAAAAAAAAAAAAAAAACTTTTTTAGTATTTTTTAAATCTTCAAAATAAACATATATCTCACAAACTCATCCATTTTTTTACTCTCTAAAATTTTCACATTCGCATTCCACAAAAACTTAGAAAGAATTCTAAAGTCTTCCAACTCACTATAATAATTGAAAATTAGAGTTTTAGGATTAGATTTTATTTTTAAGAAAATGGACAAATCCAATACTACAGCATCGGAGGCGTGAGGTAATATTTGGTTATACTTGGTTTAATAGAAAAAGAAATAGATAAAAGGGAAATTGAAAAGAAAATATAATTCTCTTTGTTGTTTGGTTCAAAAAAAAACTAACAAGAAAATAATAAAAAAAATATGAAAATTAAAAAATTAAGGAAATTTATTTTATTCCAAACTCCCTCTACTTCTATAATCTCATGTGGTAATACCACCAAATAATATTTTCTATCACTTTCTCAATGATAGAGAAAAGAGAAACTAATAGAAAATTTTGAGTCATATTTTCTCTTAATTTCCTCCTAATTTATTTTCTTTAAATTTAGAATATTTTTTCTTTCTTTTTTTTTTTTTTTTTTTTAACCTTCATTTTCCCTCGGTTTAAACAGAGCCTAAGGAACTGATGAATTGGTCGCCCAATTCAGTTCTTCTTCTTCAAAGTTCTTCTGATTGGTTTATAAATAAAGGATCAGTAGACCAATCCCGATCCTCTGTTTTAGAAACCCTCTAATTGGTCAACCAACCTTTCGATTGTTCAACCAATCTAAAGCTCTAATTTTAAGAAATTCAAGTATCAACCAGATACTTGTCGACTAATACTTTTTCAAGTTCCCTGATTAAAAAAACATCAATACTAATTAATCATAATGATATTTTATATAAATTTTCATTTATTCTCTTTTAGTGCTTATTTGACATGCATATTTTTGGGTGCTAATTCTTACAATTAAGATTTGTTTCACAAAATAATCTAAATAAACCTCTATTTCCAACTCTTTGAAAACTAATAGACACTTGAACTTGTCACAACCAAAAAACAAATTAAAATATCAATCAATTTCCTACTATTCGAAATCAAAATATGCAATATAAATATAAGAATAAATAAATACAATTTTAAAGATTACCTGATTAGAAATAGTTCCAACAAAAAAAAAAAAAATTTTGTTTGTTTTTTTTGCTAGAGAACTACTACAAAGGAGAGAAAGGAATGAGAGAGATAGACAAGAGTACTCACCGGCAAGGGTGAATTTATATCTCTCGTGTGACAAAAAGAAAAAGAAAAAAATAAACACTCTCTACTTTCAGCTGGACTAATTTCCATGAATCAATCCATATAAATTAAAGAGTGGAAAATTTTCTCTCTACTTTCCAATCACTTTCTAGCTTACTCTTAATGAACCAATCAACCCACTTGCAATGAACCATCGGCCCTTAGAAGTCCCAAACACTAGAGAGAACCCTTCCCCTTCCGCGTAGAGAGACTATGAGTCATAATTATTCAAAAGAAGATAGTCAATATGGAAAATATAAGAATATATATATATATATGAAAAAAAATAGAGATGAGCTGACATCTCACGCAAGCTACCTGAGCTGCAGTTCATTTCCACTATCTCTTATAATTTTTTTTTTAAAAATTTATTTTGAATTATGATCTCGACCCCCTAGGGTTTACTCATAACTAATTTTTTGGGTTTTAGTTTTGATTTGGTTCTCCATCAAGTTAACATAAAATTAACGGTTTTCAATGAATAAAACATTTTGTATGCACTTGATGAAAAGGTAAATGAGCTCCAAAATTTATGAAATTTAATCCGAAAGAAGTTAAAGAAGTAGAGATAGTAATTGTTAAAAATAATTGAAGAAAAAATATGGATCATTATAATTTTGCCGCTAGCTCAAGTAACTTTTCCTGAGCTGACAGCTCACCTACAGTAATCCCATATATATATATATATATATATATATATATATATATATATATATATATATATATATATATATATATATATATATGAGAAAACAGAAAATTCACCGGCGGTAAAAAGAGTTCCTTCACCGCTGCTTAGGTAGCCTAATAAAATTATTTTACGCGGCGCCACTTAAAGTAGCAAATAAAAGAACTCTTTTAACCACCATTTGAGTGGCACTAAGTGTAATAATTTTATTGGATCAGCTAAGCGACTGTAAAGGAACTCTCTTTATTATCGGTAAATTCCCCCCCCCCCCTCTCTCTCTCTCTCTCTCTCTCTCTCTCTCTCTATATATATATATATATATATATATATATATATATATGATTGTAAATTTGTTCCATTCCATATCCCTCCTTTGACCTATGAAGGATTTTGTTGTTCGAACCAGTTAGAGGACGGTCAGTTGGTCATCTAAAATAAGAAAAAAAGTCAAATTCAGATGGACATATCCAAATGGGGCTGACACCATGTCCGAGCTCGGAGGGAGCGGGCCGGGAGTGGGCCCGGACGGGGACGGGGTCGGCTTGTTTTTCGTAAGAAATTGATTTTTTATTTCTTGAATAAATTTTTTTTTAAAATTAGATATAGCAAAAAAAATTAAAATATTCTAATTGATTAAAATGTAATAGTAAATAAGAAACTTTCTTTTTAAAATAAAGTTTTTATTGCTCATTAAATTGAGATTTTACGTAATTGTCCTTAAATTTAATTTTCAATGGAGGTACTATTTATGGGAAATCAATTTTGATTAATTATAATATTTATTATTATAGATTGTAGTGAAATATTATTTTATTTTAAATTATTATGGAAAGCTATTTTATTATAAATCATTATGTAAAGTTATTTAATTATAAATTGTTATAAAAGTCAATTTGAATTGATTAAATAACATAAATATCTTCCTAAAAAAATACAAGTAATTAAGTTAGTCAATAACCACTATTACTTGCTAAATAATAAAATTAAAATTTTACAATGATTCATATAAATCCATAAAGCAATCGAATCTTTTTTTTTTTTGGAGAGAAATCTTTAACTGATTAATAATTATTAGTACTATCTTATAAATTAAATTCAATTTCAAACAATAATAGATGCAAAGAGAAGGGAATAATATATAGCTATTAACTTGTGTGGCATGCAGTATCTCACTTTTGTTGTTTGTTGACTTATCCTTCTAATTTGCTCATGTTTTTAATATACACATTGTTATATGCTTGATTATTTATCTTCTATGTATTGATAACATATCTTACGATATATAACGTGCAATAAGATTCATAGGATAACAATACTTTACACATATCCCGATTTGACAACTATGATCTATAATAATATATAACAAAATTTGCTATTTTTTATTCCACTTATACCCAGGGGTCTCTCTGTGAAATTATCATGCTATCATATGAAATTTTTATAAAGTAGTGATCTAGACTGCAAATATTCAGGACTACAGGTTATTGAGCTAATACAAATGCCTTGAAATCTAAAGTACAGAAAAATTATAAGAAAGACTACAAATCAAATGTAGAAGAAACAATAACACTGTCCATGGTGCATTCCTAACTAGTTCCTGAGACCATTATAATCAACAATGAGCATTAGACTTGTATTAGTGTTTGGGAGAGATCATGGCATTCATGTATTTGATGCATCTAGCTCAGAAGGATTTGATGTCTTTGGCTGCAGGAGTCCCGATGAGATTTCCCGGGCTGAGACTAGGGATGGTAATGGACACGTATCTGGGTATATAATAATACTTCAACTTAGAGTGTATTTGGGTATTTGAAAGTAGTGGAAGTAAGGAAGAAAATTATAAGTAACTTCCAAAATAAAAAATTGAAAGTATCATATTTTCAATATTTCTAGTGTTTGTTTCTTAAATTGACATCGGAAGAGAGGGGTTCAGAGTCAATAAAATTTTTACCTATATTTTTAAGGCCCAAAAAGCAGTGCTCCGTGTAGGCCAAGCCCATGATGCAAGACCACCCAGCTTGTAATACAGTAATTCTAGCCACTGATGTTGAATCAAAGAGAGGAGAGTTGGATGATCTATAATTGAGCGGAAATTCTATTCACACACACCACTTAGCTCAAGACACTCACCTTTATCTCTACATCCACTTTTAATTTTGAATCATTTTATATTTACTCAATATGCCCACTTTTTCCACTTCTAACCCTTCATCTCTCTCTTCTTTTCCATCACATTTTATCATGGTCGGATGCTACTATTCAATCCAAATGAAACTTGATCGAGTATTAATACACAATCGATATTCAATTAGGTCGGGTATTATGAAAGAGCAAATTAGTTCAAAAATAATGACGAATTTATAATTTTTTTAAAGTTTCAAAGGTGGGCATCTTGAGCAAAGTGGTGTGCATAAATAGAATTTCTCGTAATTGAGAGAATTATATATATATATATATATATATATATATATATATGGGATTATTGTAGCTGAGCCGCCAGCCCAGGAAAAGTTACGTGAGTTAGGGCAAAACTATAATGATCAATGATTTTTCTTCAATTTTTTTTTAACAATTGCAATCTCTACTTCCTTAAATTCTTTCAGATTAAATTTCAAAAATTTTGGAGTTCATTTTCCTTTTCATCAAGTGCATACAAAATGTTTTATTCATTGAAAACCGTTAATTTTTTGTTAACTTAATGGAGGACCAAATCAAAACTAAAACCTAAGAAATTGGGTATGAGTGAATCCTAGGGGGTCAAGATCATAATCCAAAAGATTTTTTTAAAAAAAGATTATTGGAGATGGTGGAAATGAACTGCAGTTCAGGTAACTTGCGTGAGCTGTCAACTTATTTCCATCTCTCTCTCTCTCTCTCTCTCTCTCTCTCTCTCTCTCTCTCTCTCTCTCTCTATATATATATATATATATATATATATATATATATATATATATATATATATATATATATATATATATATATATATATATATATATATATATGATGTTGATCATTATAAAAAGACAATAAGTTAATGAAATCCTAAGCTTCATTCTATTTTCTCTTCTTCAATCTCTCTCTCTCTCTCTTTCTCTCTCTCTTTTGTTCCTAAAAGATCGATTGGTCATCATGCTGACTGCAAAGCCATCAGGATCCCAGAGTTTGGAAATGGACTCTAGCAAATTCTCTTTTGGATAATCTAAGGATCACCCTATACACATAGCGATGAGAGTGGATAGGTCATTCGGAAATGGACTCTGACAAATTCTTTTTTGGATAATCTAAGGATTGCCCTATACATAGGGATGAGAATGGATAGATCCACTGGTCAATTTTGGCCCGTGTTATTCAAAATTTTGAATTGAAAAAATAAAAATTTTATTTTAATTCAAAATTTTGAGTAAGACGGAACAAAATTGGCAAGTGAATGTGTCAATTATCATCTCTACATGTATTAGGGTAAACTAGAGTTCCTGGTTGCTAATCAATGATCAGAATAACATATCACAGTACATTCCTTAAAAAGATCAAATCTAGGGTTTTCAAATTGGAATGGATGAAAAAGATATCACTGGTAGAGGGGGCTTACGTTGTATAGATCGTCGATCTCGATTGTGGCTGACCGAACCTTCGATTAGCCGCATCTTAGTGAAGAATCGCCGAAGAAACGCCAAACGAGAAGTTTCAGTTAGGGTTTCATGAAGTCCAGAATTAGGGTTTCTGCAAAAAAAAAAAATTTAGCAAAGAGAGAGAACCAGGATCTTGAGATACTTGGGATGGCCGAGGGAGTCAGCAAAGTTAGTGAGGAAGTCCTTGGCGAGCGCTACAAAAAGATCCGAATTTTGAGCGAATTGAATGAAATAGATAGAGAAATTGGGATCGAAAAAGATTGGATCTTTACCTTTAAAGCTGGAGAAATCAAGATTCTTCATGACACTGCGAGCTAGAGAGAGAGAGAGAGAGAAGATTAGAGAAAGCTGGAGGATTTTAGCGGGAAAATTGCAAAAGAGAGGGCGTGATTTGGCGGTGTTGGCGGAATTTTCTTTTATTTGAATCATCTTTCATAAAATAAGGCAGTTTTCTCAGAGTTGTGCTTTATTTTCTATAGAAACTAAGACATGATCTTTGACTTGCGAATGAAGCTTAAGTGAGAACCTCTTTCTCTAAATTCGGCGGTGTTGGCGGAATTTTCTTTTATTTGAATCATCTTTCATAAAATAAGACAGTTTTCTCAGAGTTGTGCTTTAGTTTCCATAGAAACTGAGATGTGATCTTTGACTTGCGAATGAAGCTTAAGTACGAACATTTTTCTCTAAATTCGCATACTTAATAATGAGAATAAGCTCCACAGGGTCTCATCATCGTGTCTAAGCATATCATGCAAGCAGCAAACATGTCATTCAGATTGAAACGCGAGTCTAAAGTTTGATATTCGCATTCCGATTGTCATTCAGATTGAAACACGAATCTAAAGTCTGAGATTCACCCAATTGTCATTCAGATTAAAAAGCGAATCTAAAGTCTGAGATTCGCGTTCCAATTATCCTTTATATTAAAAAGCGAATTTAAAGTCTGAAATTCACATTCTGATTTTCATTCAGAAGAAATACGAATCTAAACTTAAGATCCGCGTTTCAGTTACGATCCAGAAAATCAAAGACGTCGGTTATAAGTTCTGAAAATTTAATTTAAATCCACCAGAACAAAATACAGAAAATTAATACTCAGTTGGACAGTTATATCAACTCAAGAGTCTTTAAAACTCTATAAATAACAAAAGTTTAGGCGGAAAAAAGGAACCCGGAGATCAATATTATAGATAGAGTCGTTTTACATTTAAGTGTTGGTGCCATCAAAACCTTGAAACTCTTGCCACCTAAAATCATATACGAAGTGTCAACGGAGAGTAAGATCGTCCCCCACAGTTACTCTGGAGTCCAGTTTTAAATAAAGAGAGAATTAGATTTTCCTCAATTTCTATAAGCAGAAACCATTGAAATTGTAATTTTTTATAGAGAAAATCTAATAAAAAAGAGTCATCTACAATTTTATGGCAAATTTTATGGCGGATAGGTGGGGAAAAGCTGAAAAGAATAGGGAATTTCTAAATGAGCACACCATTTTACTCTGTGAGTATCACTTCCCCATGTAGTGTGCTCATTTAGAATTTACCTGTGATGGGATAGAGACGCGTTTCTTTGACGGATATGGGCCGGCTTACTGGGACACATTTGGGCTACTTGCACAAGTTACTTGATTTCAAGTTTTATGAGATATTTGCAGTTCGGAGATTTTTTTTCTTTTTTTCATCTTGGAAAAGGGAAAATAAATTTATATTCTAAACATATTATAAATGAATTATCAGCAAAGTTTTCCATCTAAAGTGCATACTAGTTACACTAGTTTAAATAAAGCATAGAGAAAGTAAAAATACCAGATATTTGAATTAGAATAAGTTCAACGAATTAATATATCATTGGATATTATTGATAAAGTTTACATCTCTATGTTTGGATGCAAATATTGGTATTATAATTTGAAACTTCAAATATTTTATAAGATTTTCACTGGCATGTGATAAAATCTTACATCTCTATGTTTGGATGCAAATATTGGTATTATAATTTGAAACTTCAAATATTTTATAAGATTTTCACTGGCATGTGATAAAATCTTACATTCATGCTCTTCTTGGTCGTCCATCTAATTCTAATCTCATAATTCTTTTCATTTTAGAAACAATTATATATTCTCTTTTATAAGAGTTATTCCGACGGTTTAACTAAGTGGAAAGTGAAACGTAGACAGGTAGAGGTCAATAATTTTCTTTTTTTTAAAAATTTTGTTGGTTCATAAAAAGTGATCATGGAAAGTTACTTATATCTTTTCACTGATTATTCCATTAAAAATGCCGTAAAAAATGATTTATGGAAAGTATGAAGATTATCATGAAACAATTAGCCCTCTTCCATCCAAAATAATACGTTTTCTAACTTTCAACCTAATTTAACACAAAAAAGTCTGAATCCTATTTTCAAATGAAATCATATCCTATTTTCTCCATCATTTGAAATGACTTTGGTCCGCAATAACAGAACTAAGGGGTTTCCTAATTTTCATCTTCACTATAATCGAATAAGACTGCACACGGTCAAACCCTTCCAAAAAGAATTGGGTTTTGATCAACCTGGCGAGCAGCCATGATTTGTTTATTAATCGCGACAAGCGGTAGTAGGATAAGTGCAACCGATATCAATATGTCTGCATGTTGTTCTTATGATGCATGACATGAATGCCCATCGATTTGATAGTTGTTTGGTGTTAGAATATCAAATCATAATGCTTAACTTTGTCTTTCTTGAGCTGGTCGAGGTTGAACTTAGAGTGATTTAAGTCTCAAATTATTTTACCCTCAATTTGACGAGTTGAAAATGATAGGAGAATGTTATACCTCCACTCCAAACAATTGAAAATCGACAGTTTCATCGTGAATGATGTTCATTTGACAATTGCTTTCAAAAGAATGTGAGCATCATCCCCAGTGATGCAAACACGACGGTCGTGAGCCTCACACAAAATTTTAGCTTTTCAGTGGGCTCAAACCTGAAGTCATTGTCATCGCATAACTTTGATTCTGAGAAAGATTTAGAGAGCAAGCTTCTTTCATATATGTCTTGTGGACTATATGACCTTGAAGATAAGGCTTGTGTTTTTAGCCTTGGGTGCAAAATGGATTCAACCCTGAAGATGAGCACATGTAATGACTTGAACACACTAATGCCAATTTGAGACTCTTGTTTAGAATGAGACATGCAAGTGTCATGATAAATCTTATATGCGATCTAAGACATGCAAGTGTCATGACAGGGCTCGCATGGGAGCTTAGACCTGCGAGTGTCATGGCAAGCCTCGTATGGGAGTTGAGACATACGAGTGTCATGATAAATCTCACACGGGAACGGAGACATGCAAGTCTCATGACAAGCCTCGTTCAAAAGCTGAGACATGCAAGTATCATTTTGAACTTTATATTGAGGCTGAGGAGCTCTGTGTGAAACTTCGATTTGCTTGAGTTGCATACCTTCATCTTTCGGATAGATGGCAAGATGGCGTCATGATCAGTTGAATAAAAATATTTTCAACCACAAAACCGGGAAGTCTTAACTAGTTTTTAATTTAGTTGAACTTGGAAGAGATCTCCTACCAAGATTGATGTTTATTTCGGAATAGAGCTATATTGGTTTGGTTAATTGCCATGCTGTAAGTCTCACGAATGATATGAGGAAATAGGAAAGCCTTGGAAACTTCGTAGATCTTAATCACAACTCCCAGTTGAATCAATTCTTAATGTACAGGAAAATAATCAATTTGTTGGTGATTTGCTAAACTCGTATTAGGCTGAAGTGTTTTCATAGACTAGGAGGAGAGTTGTCCTTTTTTTTTTTAACCATCCAAATATTATTGTACTTTGCCATATTGGCTATTTTTTGGATGATGGATATAATCTCATATGACAGAAGGAAATCCGGCGTTTCTTTGGAAGGTTTTTGCTATTCTTAGACATGACAGCTTCTTTAGGGTTAGGAAAGAGAGCTCTTTTCTCATATTGAACTATATGTTGTATGGATGGGCTCTGATCAATCTTAATATAGCAAGCCATGCAGGAAGAATAAGTTGTTTAAGTATCACTCTGTATATGAGTGAGATATCACTTTTGGTCTTTTCATGTGACTGAACTTCATTAGGATTGCATACTGAAGCTGAGTCTGATCAAGATTGTAATTTTGATATGCTTGTTTCTTTGTAACAAATATGAGGAATCTTGAAATACAGATAGGCCCTACCCTCTGGGTGGACTGTGGGAAGACAAGAGCCTCCATGAAACACTGGCCCTACATCCTTGCGTGATCCGTGCAAGTTTCCTTGGATTGCAACATATGAGAATCATGTACTGAGTGATTTATGTAAGGTTAAGCTCTATGTCTGCTTCGGCTCGTATGGGCTTAGCCTCTCATCTGATTTGGTCAAGATTGGGCTGAGTTTTATGCATGATCTAATTCACACCAGGCTGAGCCTCGCGTCTGATTGCTTGAGCCTCATAACCAATGCGGGCTTCACAAATTTTGAGTGTTCTTTAAGGATCTCGAGTCCTCAACTTGAGTTTAAACTTTATCCAATTTCTGTTGTACGAATAGTGAGAGTATTACCATGCACCATGAGTTTAGAATTCACACTAGATAGAATATGGTTGGGTTTATCTTAAATTGATGCATATACTGGTCACATTTCCTGATCTTGAAGATAACATTTCTCAGACTAAAGTATCATTCTCTTCTTTGGATGCATTTGAATTGCTTAAAATATTTGATTTTGATGTTTTGACCATAATCTTTCTCAATCCTCTTGAGTGTTGGATAAATATTACTTATCCAATATAGTTAAATATGTCCCTTCGAACCATGTTGCGCGAATTACATGGGGATCAAGCTACTTGGATAGCTTGCCAAAGGTGCAGGGGGGGCGCTCCCAGCCCAAGATTTTTTACAAGGATTGGCTATTTATTTCCTTATAAATTTCCTTCAAATATATGTTTCAAGGAGATAATTCACTTCATGATCAGCACAGGTACAATGGAGCAGAAGTTCATCCTGAACTAGTCCATCTTCTGAAAAAGATTTTGAAGATTCACGTTCAGAACAGGTACTTGACGAAGAGTACAAAGGCGTCCTTTATGTGTATCTGAAGAGACGTGCGGTGGTGCACTCAGAGCAGAGCGCTTCGAAAAATTGCGCCCAGTGCTCCCTACGCGCGCCTATAGGTGCTGAGCATTCCTTGTACGCGCCTGAGGGTACACGGTCCTTGTGCGCGTGCCAGTGTGCTCGCAGGCGCACGTGCTTTTGAGCATGCATGAAGGGTCTTGCGCTATGCATTTTCCACTATCGCACTTGTGGGCGGGTGCAAGGGCTGTAGTTTTCTCTGTATGGTGCATTTCCGACTGTAATTTATCAGTGATTGCCTCTTTTGTAATGTTGAGGTGTGCACGTTGCACGTTGGGTCTTGCGTCTTCTCCGTCGGCCTTGATTTTTTTTGTGAACATGTTAAAGTTGAGCTTGGCTTAGAGATAGGCGATATACCATAGCCTTATTTAGAGGTGATAATGCCTTATTTTTTTTTTTGATAGACGATGACGTCTTATCTTTTGTTATGGACGATACTGCCTCGTATTTTTCGGCCATCACCAGACGATAACACCTGGGTGGTTTCGAGCCGAAAGAATCAACGATAACGTCAGATTGCACGTTGTTTTCTCTTCAATGAAGAGAAGCTCCCATTGTGGTCACCAATTCTTCTATGCCAGAAAATTGGGATCTTATCTCCTGTTACAAATTTACTTTTGAATTATAGCAATAAAAAAAACTCACAAGAAAATCCGAGTTGCAAGAATGGGAAAACAATTGATTTTAATTCTCCTTTTTAATTTTGTGGGTTTTGACAGCAGTAGAACCTTGTTTTCGCACTCTTTTGACGATCCGACTGGAAATTCCTTTTCGCCAAGCTTATGGGAAGAGGAAGAAAAGGAACTCTGGATTCTCTGTTTCTATCAACTTCTCCTTTTTTTCTATAGATTGATATTCATATTCATATGCGTCCTTTTAGGGTTTTGCTATAGACACGTTTGAAGAAATTGTGGTGCTCGTTAAAACGCTATATATCTCAGCTCACAGACAGGAACAAAAATTTTGATTGCAGAATATATTCTTGCAAAAAAAATACTTGGCAAGCCTAAGTAACTCTCCAAACATATCAAACAATTGGAAATTGATAGATATCAACTTTTTATAACTCATGCATCTTATTAATGGGTTGATGGTACATTTCATCCATCACAAAAAACCAAAATTATTCAAAGAGACATTGCTTAATTATTGATAAAATATAATGCAGGAAGAGTTTTAACTCACTGCTTATGCTAAAAAAAATTGTAGAGACATTGGTAGAACATTAAGTAGAAACTCATCATCGTAGCTCCCGACGACTATCAAATTGTTGCCTTCCTCTTCACTAGCTCTGCAATCAAATTGCCTGTATCATTGTAAGACGATCCATCTTTCTCCACCGCTCTCCTCGCCAACTCTCCGAACTCCCTCGCCCTCCGCCTCCTCCCCTCGGCCTCCTCCCCATCGCACATCAACTCCCTGATCGCTGCCTCAATCTTCGCTGCCTCGAGAACCTTCCTCTCCTCGGGCCTTGTCGAGTTTACATCCGTTCCAGCTGCAACGCCTATCTTCAGCACGTCTACAATCAGCCTCTCGTTGTAGAATTGCTCATAAAACAGCGGCCAAGTGATCAAAGGCAAGCCCGCGTTGATCCCCTCCAAGCTCGAATTCCACCCGCAATGTGTCAAGTAACCTCCGACCGAACTATGGTGCAGTATCAGTATCTGCGGTGCCCATCCCCTTATCACTAAGCTTCGTTCTTTGGTTCTCTCCTCGAACCCTTCGGGCATCCATTCGTCGCCGTCCTCCCTCACTACCCAAACAAATGGATGGTTCGACGCCTCGAGGCCCAGGGCTATCTCCCGGAGCTGGACCGTCGTCATATTGGCTATGCTCCCGAAACAAATGTAGACGACCGAACGGGGCTGTTTGCCGTCGAGCCACTCCAAGCAAGCTTCGCGGTCGATGGATGCCTTGTTCCCTCTTTCGGCCTTGTCGGATACATTCTTGTTGCAGACGGACAGTGGCCCTGCGCACCAGGCTCTTTGTCCGATCACGTTCCGATAGTAGTCTGCGTATTCGGGCTCCAACTCGTAGAAGGTGTTCATGACGGTGCCATAGTTCTTCGATTCGGACTCTTGAACATGTTGAAGTAGCTCCATCATCACGGGGTGTACTTTTCGAAAATCCATCATCATAGACTGTCGGAGCTCGACGCGATGTGGGAGGCCGGGGAGGACAAATGACTCCTCATCCGATGGCGTGCTCTCAAGTACATTGTGTTGTTTGGTGCTATGCATGGCGCAGTGGGAGAAGAAACTTGACCCGTGAAATAGTAGCCTTGGTATCCCGTGCTCCTCAGCTACGTCGGCCGTCCACGGGATGAATATGTCGGTCACAAGGCAGTCCGGGACAAGGCGACTGAGGGCGTCAGAGAACGGCTCACGAAGACACTTTAGAACAGAAAATAATAGATAGTGCATGTCTACGGTGAGCGAGGAGAAGTTCTCGCAGCCCTCCGGTAGGCCGTCCGCAGAGGGGAACGGAATGAAGGAGAGCTGGATAGGGTGCTCGAGCCCGGACTCGTTGGCGGAGTCGACGGAAGGTTGGACGAGAGGAGCGTTGCCGGGGGTAGTGAGGATGGTGGCCTTCACGCCACGGGCAGCAAAGAGCTTGGCCATGTCGACCATGGGAATCATGTGGCCCGGGGCCATCAGGGGGAAGAAGAGCATGTGGAGCGTTGTGGCTTCGGACCCCATTACCAAAGGCTTCTCTCAAAAAAAATTGAAACTGCAAGAATTTTAGTAGTTTAACTTCCACGACAACTTCATATATACAATCACCAGAGATATTCTATTTACGCACACCAATTTACTCTTGACCCAAGTTCGCCGTTTCTTTTTTTTTTTTTTTTACAGTAAGTCCCCCATTCAAATTTTAAATATCTACAACTTTTTAAAAAATTTAAAACACTGTTATCGTCTTCTACTCTTTCTCTACTTAAAAAAAAAAAAAAAAACTTTTTTAGTATTTTTTAAATCTTCAAAATAAACATATATCTCACAAACTCATCCATTTTTTTACTCTCTAAAATTTTCACATTCGCATTCCACAAAAACTTAGAAAGAATTCTAAAGTCTTCCAACTCACTATAATAATTGAAAAATAGAGTTTTAGGATTAGATTTTATTTTTAAGAAAATGGACAAATCCAATACTACAGCATCGGAGGCGTGAGGTAATATTTGGTTATACTTGGTTTAATAGAAAAAGAAATAGATAAAAGGGAAATTGAAAAGAAAATATAATTCTCTTTGTTGTTTGGTTCAAAAAAAAACTAACAAGAAAATAATAAAAAAATATGAAAATTAAAAAATTAAGGAAATTTATTTTATTCCAAACTCCCTCTACTTCTATAATCTCATGTGGTAATACCACCAAATAATATTTTCTATCACTTTCTCTATGATAGAGAAAAGAGAAACTAATAGAAAATTTTGAGTCATATTTTCTCTTAATTTCCTCCTAATTTATTTTCTTTAAATTTAGAATATTTTTTCTTTCTTATTTTTTTTTTTTTTTTAACCTTCATTTTCCCTCAGTTTAAACAGAGCCTAAGGAACTGATGAATTGGTCGCCCAATTCAGTTCTTCTTCTTCAAAGTTCTTCTGATTGGTTTATAAATAAAGGATCAGTAGACCAATCCCGATCCTCTGTTTTAGAAACCCTCTAATTGGTCAACCAACCTTTCGATTGTTCAACCAATCTAAAGCTCTAATTTTAAGAAATTCAAGTATCAACCAGATACTTGTCGACTAATACTTTTTCAAGTTCCCTGATTAAAAAAACATCAATACTAATTAATCATAATGATATTTTATATAAATTTTCATTTATTCTCTTTTAGTGCTTATTTGACATGCATATTTTTGGGTGCTAATTCTTACAATTAAGATTTGTTTCACAAAATAATCTAAATAAACCTCTATTTCCAACTCTTTGAAAACTAATAGACACTTGAACTTGTCACAACCAAAAAACAAATTAAAATATCAATCAATTTCCTACTATTCGAAATCAAAATATGCAATATAAATATAAGAATAAATAAATACAATTTTAAAGATTACCTGATTAGAAATAGATCCAACAAAAGATTTTTTTTTTTTTTTTTGTTTTTTTTGCTAGAGAACTACTACAAAGGAGAGAAAGGAATGAGAGAGATAGACAAGAGTACTCACCGGCAAGGGTGAATTTATATCTCTCGTGTGAAAAAAAGAAAAAGAAAAAAAATAAACACTCTCTACTTTCAGCTGGACTAATTTCCATGAATCAATCCATATAAATTAAAGAGTGGAAAATTTTCTCTCTACTTTCCAATCACTTTCTAGCTTACTCTTAATGAACCAATCAACCCACTTGCAATGAACCATCGGCCCTTAGAAGTCCCAAACACTAGAGAGAACCCTTCCCCTTCCGCGTGGAGAGACTATGAGTCATAATTATTCAAAAGAAGATAGTCAATATGGAAAATATAAGAATATATATATATATATATATATATATATATATATATATATATATATATATATATATATATATATATATATATATATATATATATATATGAAAAAAAATGGAAATGAGCTGTCATCTCACGCAAGCTGCCTGAGCTGCAGTTCATTTCCACTATCTCTAATATTTTTTTTTAAAAAAATTAATTTTGAATTATGATCTCGACCCCCTAGGGTTTACTCATAGCTAATTTTTTGGGTTTTAGTTTTGATTTGGCTCTCCATCAAGTTAACACAAAATTAACGGTTTTCAATGAATAAAACATTTTGTATGCACTTGATGAAAGGGTAAATGAACTCCAAAATTTATGAAATTTAATCCGAAAGAAGTTAAAGAAGTAGAGATAATAATTGTTAAAAATAATTGAAGAAAAATTATTGATCATTATAATTTTGTCGCTAGCTCACGTAACTTTTCCTGAGCTGACAGCTCACCTACAGTAATCCCATATATATATATATATATATATATATATATATATATATATATATATATATATATATATATATATATATATATATATATAGAGAGAGAGAGAGAGAGAGAGAGAAATGGAAATGATCTGACAACTCATGCAAGTTACCTGAGCTGCAGTTCATTTCTACTATCTCTAATAATCTTTTTTTAAAAATTTCTTTTGGATTATGATCTCGACCCCCTAGGGTTCAATTATACTTAATTTCTTGGGTTTTAATTTTGATTTGGTACTCCATCAAGTTAACACAAAATTAACGGTTTTCAATGAATAAAACATTTTGTATGCACTTGATGAAAAGATAAATGAATTTTATAATTTATGAAATTTAATTTAAAAAAAGTTAAGTAGGTATAGATAGTAATTGTTTAAAAAATTGAAAAAAAGCTATTGGATCATTGTAGTTTTGCCGCTAGCTCACGTAACTTCTCCTAAGCTGGCAGCTCACCTACGGTTATATATATATATATATATATATATATATATATATATATATATATATATATATATATATATATATATATATATATATATATATATATATATATATATATATATATATATATATATGAGAAAACGGGAAATTCACCGGCTGTAAAAAGAGTTTCTTCACCATTGCTTAGGTAGCCCAATAAAATTATTTTACGCGGCGCCACTTAAAGTAGCAAATAAAAGAACTCTTTTAATCACCCTTTGAGTGGCACCAAGTGTAATAATTTTATTGGATCAGCTAAGCGACAGTAAAGGAACTCTCTTTATTATCGCTAAATTTTTCCTCTCTCTCTCTCTCTCTCTCTCTCTCTCTCTCTCTCTCTCTCTCTCTCTCTCTCTCTCTATATATATATATATATATATATATATATATATATATATGATTGTAAATTTTTTCCATTCCATATCCCTCCTTTGACCTATGAAGGATTTTGTTGTTCGAACCAGTGAGAGGACGGTCAGTTGGTCATCTAAAATAAGAAAAAAAGTCAAATTCAGATGGACATATCCAAATGGGGCTGGCACCATGTCCGAGCTCAGAGGGAGCGGGCCGGGAGTGGGCCCGGACGGGGACGGGGTTGGCTTGTTCGTAAGAAATTGATTTTTTATTTCTTGAATAATTTTTTTTTTAAAATTAGATATAGCAAAAAAAATTAAAATATTCTAATTGATTAAAATGTAATAGTAAATAAGAAAATTTTTTTTTAAATAAAGTTTTTATTGCTCATTAAATTGAGATTTTACGTAATTGTCCTTAAATTTAATTTTCAATGGAGGTACTATTTATGGTAAATCAATTTTGATTAATTATAATATTTATTATTATAGATTGTAGTGAAATATTATTTTAAATTATTATGGAAAGCTATTTTATTATAAATCATTATGTAAAGTTATTTAATTATAAATTGTTATAAAAGTCAATTTGAATTGATTAAATAACATAAATATCTTCCTAAATGAATACAAGTAATTAAGTTAGTCAATAACCACTATTACTTGCTAAATAATAAAATTAAAATTTTACAATGATTCATATAAATCCATAAAGCAATCGAATCTTTTTTTTTTTTTTGGAGAGAAATCTTTAACTGATTAATAATTATTAGTACTATCTTATAAATTAAATTCAATTTCAAACAATAATAGATGCAAAGAGAAGGGAATAATATATAGCTATTAACTTGTGTGGCATGCAGTATCTCACTTTTGTTGTTTGTTGACGTATCCTTCTAATTTGCTCATATTTTTAATATACACATTGTTATATGCTTGATTATTTATCTTCTATGTATTGATAACATATCTTACGATATATAACGTGCAATAAGATTCATAGGATAACAATACTTTACACATATTCCGATTTGACAACTATGATCTATAATAATATATAACAAAATTTGCTATTTTTTATTCCACTTATACCCGTTATCAGGGGTCTCTCTGTGAAATTATCATGCTATCATATGAAATGATTATAAAGTAGTGATCTAGACTGCAAATATTCAGGACTACAGGTTATTGAGCTAATACAAATGCCTTGAAATCTAAAGTACAGAAAAATTATAAGAAAGACTACAAATCATAATGTAGAAGAAACAATAACACTGTCCATGGTGCATTCCTAACTAGTCCTTGAGACCATTATAATCAACAATGAGCATTAGACTTGTATCAGTGTTTGGGAGAGATCATGGCATTCATGTATTTGATGCATCTAGCTCAGAAGGATTTGATGTCTTTGGCTGCAGGAGTCCCGATGAGATTTCCCGGGCTGAGACTAGGGATGGTAATGGACACGTATCTGGGTATATAATAATACTTCAACTTAGAGTGTATTTGGGTATTTGAAAGTAGTGGAAGTAAGGAAGAAAATTATAAGTAACTTCCAAAATAAAAAATTGAAAGTATCATATTTTCAATATTTCTAGTGTTTGTTTCTTAAATTGACATCGGAAGAGAGGGGCTCAGAGTCAATAAAATTTTTACTTATATTTTTAAGGCCCAAAAAGCAGTGCTCCGTGTAGGCCAAGCCCATGATGCAAGACCACCCAGCTTGTAATACAGTAATTCTAGCCACTGATGTTGAATCAAAGAGAGGAGAGTTGGATGATCTATAATTGAGCGGAAATTCTATTCACACACACCACTTAGCTCAAGACACTCACCTTTATCTCTACATCCACTTTTAATTTTGAATCATTTTATATTTACTCAATATGCCCACTTTTTCCACTTCTAACCCTTTATCTCTCTCTTCTTTTCCATCACATTTTATCATGGTCGGATGCTACTATTCAATCCAAATGAAACTTGATCGAGTATTAATACACAATCGATATTCAATTAGGTCGGGTATTATGAAAGAGCAAATTAGTTCAAAAATAATGACGAATTTATAATTTTTTTAAAGTTTCAAAGGTGGGCATCTTGAGCAAAGTGGTGTGCATAAATAGAATTTCTCGTAATTGAGAGAATTATATATATATATATATATATATATATATATATATATATATATATATATATATATATATATATGGGATTATTGTAGCTGAGCCGCCAGCTCAGGAAAAGTTATATGAGTTAGCGGAAAAACTATAATGATCAATGATTTTTCTTCAATTTTTTTTTAACAATTACAATCTCTACTTCTTTAAATTCTTTCAGATTAAATTTCAAAAATTTTGGAGTTCATTTTCCTTTTCATCAAGTGCATACAAAATGTTTTATTCATTGAAAATCGTTAATTTTTTGTTAACTTGATGGAGGACCAAATCAAAACTAAAACCTAAGAAATTGGGTATGAGTGAACCCTAGGGGGTCAAGATCATAATCCAAAAGTTTTTTTTAAAAAAAGATTATTGGAGATAGTGGAAATGAACTGCAGTTCAGGTAACTTGCGTGAGCTGTCAGCTCATTTCCATCTCTCTCTCTCTCTCTCTCTATTTATATATATATATATATATATATATATATATATATATATATATATATATATATATATGATGTTGATCATTGTAAAAAGACAATAAGTTAATGAAATCCTAAGCTTCTTTCTATTTTCTCTTCTTCAATCTCTCTCTCTCTCTTTCTCTCTCTCTTTTGTTCCTAAAAGATCGATTGGTCATCATGCTGACTGCAAAGCCATCAGGATCCTAGAGTTTGGAAATGGACTCTAACAAATTCTCTTTTGGATAATCTAAGGATCACCCCAATACACATAGCGATGAGAGTGGATAGGTCATTCAGAAATGGACTCTGACAAATTCTCTTTTAGATAATCTAAGGATCACCCTATACATAGGGATGAGAATGGATAGATCCACAAGTTAATTTTTGGCTCCCGTTATTCAAAATTTTGAATTGAAAAAATAAAATTTTTATTTTAATTCAAAATTTTGAATAAAATGGATCAAAATTGACCTGTAAATGTGTCCATTATCATCCCTACATATACTACAGTAAACTAGAGTTCTTAGTTGCTAATCAATGATCAAAATAACATATCACAGTACAGTCCTTAAAAAGATCAAATCTGAATGGATGAAAAAGATATCACTGGTAGGGGGGCTTACGTTGTATAGATCGTCGATCTCGATTGTGGCTGACCGAACCTTCGATTAGCCGCATCTTAGTGAAGAATCGCCGAAGAAATGCCAAACGAGAAGTTTCAGTTAGGGTTTCATAAAGTCCAGAATTAGGGTTTCTGCAAAAAAGGGAAATTTAGCAATGAGAGAGAACCAGGATCTTGAGATACTTGGGATGGCCGAGGGAGTCAGCAAAGTTAGTGAGGAAGTCCTTGGCGAGCGCTGCCAAAAGATCCGAATTTTGAGCGAATTGAATGAAATAGACAGACAAATTGGGATCAAAAAAGATTGGATCTTTACCTTTATCGCTGGAGAAATCAAGATTCTTCATGACACTGCGAGCTAGAGAGAGAGACAGGATTAGAGAAAGCTGGAGAATTTTAGCGGGAAGATTGCAACAGAGAGGGCGTGATTTGGCGGTGTTGGCGGAATTTTCTTTTATTTGAATCATCTTTCATAAAATGAGACAGTTTTCACAGAGTTGTGCTTTATTTTCCATAGAAACTGAGACGTGATCTTTGACTTGCGAATAAAGCTTAAGTGTGAACCTCTTTCTCTAAATTCGCAGACTTAATAATGAGAATAAGCTTCACAGGGTCTCATCATCGTGTCTAAGCATATCATGCAACCAGCAAACATGTCATTCAGATTGAATCGCGAGTCTAAAGTTTGATATTCGCGTTCCGATTGTCATTCAGATTGAAACGCGAATCTAAAGTCTGAGATTCGCGTTCCAATTGTCATTCAGATTAAAACGCGAATCTAAAGTCTGAAATTCACATTCTGATTTTCATTCAGAAGAAATACGAATCTAAACTTAAGATCCGCGTTTCAGTTACGATTCAGAAAATTAAAGACGTCGGTTATAAGTTCTGAAAATTTAATACAAATCCACCAGATCAAAAAACGGAAAATTAATGCTCAGTTGGACAGTTATATCAACTCAAGAGTCTTTAAAACTCTATAAATAACAAAAGTTTAGGCGGAAAAAAGGAACCGGGAGATCAATATTATAGATAGAGTCGTTTTACATTTAAGTGTTGGTGCCATCAAAAACTTGAAACTCTTGCTAACCAAAATCATATACGAAGTGTCAACGGAGAGTAAGATCGTCCTCCACAATTACTCTAGAGTCCAGTTTTAAATAAAGAGAGAATTAGATTTTTCTCATTTTCTATAAGCGAAAAACCATAGAAATTATAATTTTTTATTGAGAAAATCTAATAAAAAAGAGTCATCTACAATTTTATGGCAAATTTTATGGCGAATAGGTGGGGAAAAGCTGAAAAGGATGGGGAATTTCTAAAAGAGCACACCATTTGACTATGTGAGCATCACTTCCCCATGTGGTGTGCTCATTTAGAATTTCCCTGTGATGGGATAGAGACGCGTTTCTTTGGCGGATATGGGCCGGCTTATTGGGCCACGTTTGGGCTACTTGCACAAGTTACTTGATTTCAAGTTTTATGAGATATTTGCAGTTCGGAGATTTTATTTCTTTTTTTCATCTTGAAAAAGGGAAAAAAAATTATATTCTAAACATATTATAAATGAATTATCAGCAAAGTTTTCCATCTAAAGTGCATACTAGTTACACTAGTTTAAATAAAGCATAGAGAAAGTAAAAATACCAGATATTTGAATTAAAATAAGTTCAACGGGTTAATATATCATTGGATATTATTGATAAAGTTTACATCTCTATGTTTGGATGCAAATATTGGTATTATAATTTGAAACTTCAAATATTTTATAAGATTTTCACTGGCATGTGATAAAATCTTACATTCATGCTCTTCTTGGTCGTCCATCTAATTCTAATCTCATAATTCTTTTCATTTTAGAAATAATTATATATTCTCTTTTATGAGAGTTATTCCGACGGTTTAACTAAGTGGAAAGTGAAAAGTAGACAGGTAGAGCTCAATAATTTTCTTTTTTTTTTTTAATTTTGTTGGTTCATAAAAAGTGATCATGGAAAATGACTTATATCTTTTCACTGATTATTCCATTAAAAATGTCGTAAAAAATGATTTATGGAAAGTATGAAGATTATCATGAAACAATTAGCCCTCTTCCATCCAAAATAATACGTTTTCTAACTTTCAACCTAATTTAACACAAAAAAGTTTGAATCCATTCAGTCCAACTGTACATGCCATGCAGTAACAACAACAACTAAGTTTTTTATTCCAAGTATTTGGGGTAGGCTACATGAACCAAAAAAAGAATCATGCCGAATCGATTACTTTGATATTCCTTCTCCATTCATTTCTATCAAGTAATATCTTTATATTTAAACCTCTAGACTCCATATCTTTGCGTATCATCTTCATCCATATTTTCTTCGGTCTTCCATTCGTTCTTTTAACTTGTCCTACATTAATAAACTCTTCTCTTCGAACTGATACACTTGTAGGCTTACGTTGCACATGACCAAACCATCATAAACGATTTTCTCGCATCTTCTCATCGATAAGAGCTACACCTATTTTAGCACGAATATCTTCATTTCTCACTTTATCTATCATAGTATCTCCTTATTTAAATTAGATAATGACTGTATAAGAATTGATAAATGATTTTTTTCTAAATATTTTCTCGGAGTTTAAGTAGAATAAAAAGAAAGCTCACAACAATATATATAACCATGTAAATTTGATATTTTATTTGTTTAATCTCCATATAAAAAAAAAATATCTTGGAGTTATTTATACAATAATTTTACATATTCAAGATTTTTTTTTTTTTAAAAAAAAACCTTAACCCTAAAATTTTACGTACCCAAGAATTTTATCCACCCAAGAATTCAATTATACTATAAATGGAGAAAAATTAAATACTAAAAAAATCCAACACGTCTCAGCTGACGAGAACCCTCGCTCGAGATCCCCTCTCGCTCCTCTGCGGTGGTTCCTTCCCTCTCTCTACCCCCCTCGCCGGCGGCCGCCACGTCCCCGGCCTCTCCGCCGCCCTTCCGCTTCTCGAAACGTAACGCGCAAAGGTAATATTAGAGCCAGTCCAAGAACTTTGGATTTGGTGATTACTTGTTTTTGCTCTTGCTCGTCGATTGTTACATGTTAATTGGTTTGCAAATTTGAATTTTTCTTCATTTTTCCGATTAAAGCAGCGATTTTGAAGAGAGAGAGTGGGGCAATTGAGCGTGATCGTTTGCTAGGGTTTGGAATGTTAAGAAGTAGATACTAATTAGTACTGTTTCATTAATGCAACAGAGCAAAATTCCTATTTTTAGATTGGCCAGAAATTTTAAGAGGAGTTGGTGGTATGAATTTTTGAAGGATCTTACTAGAATTTCGGATTAATATTGTGAGAACCACATTTGAGAAAAGTTTTTTTTTTTTTTTTTCACATCTATCCCTTAAATCATCGATATTTTGGTATCGATCCCCTAAATCTTTGATTTTCCATGTTAGTCCCCTAAAGTATTAAGTTACTCCACTCTCAATGACAACAATACTTTATCCAATTTTTTATAGTCAGCTACATGCATCTCTTCTTCTTCTTCACTAAGCTCTATTCAAGATCCTGTCTTGGATCAACGACTACTATTTCTCCTCTGTTGCTGTAGTAAACAAAATTTCACACCCATCTGAACCATCCTTTGATGATTAGGGTTAGGTATTCAAGATTCCTTTCAAAATTTTGATCCCTCTAGGACTAACAAATTAGGGTTTTGTTTGGGAGCATTGAAAAGGGAAGAGGGAAAGAGAGATATTGATGGAATCAGGGTTATCACATGGAAGAAAAAGGGAAAAAAAATTCTAAGCTATTTCATGGAAGAAAGAGGAAAGCATATGGTTGCTTTATTATGGTAGTTGATAGGGGTGAGGGTATAACTAGAAGAAGAGGCTAAAAGGCTAACGTTCTTAATGAAGCTGAGCAAGAGGGACTAAAGTGGAGTAACTTAATAGTTTTGGAAATATCGAAAATCAAATATTTAAAGGATCGACATCAAAATATCGATGATTTAACTCCAATATTTATTTCAAATTTTTATTATGATATCAACCAGCTATGAGTCACTCATCTCAATTTCTTTATATTTAGTTATGATTTGACTTTCCATCAAGTAAATATAAATTCAACTGTTTTTGGTAAATATAACATCTGGTATCCACTTAATGGCATCACAAATAAAATCCAAACCCATAAAAATTGATCATAAAAGAGTTAAGAAAGTAGAGATTATAATAAAAAAAAATTGAAAAGCATGATGAGAATATTGCTTTTTCACTACAAGCGCACATAATTCTTGCACTATCAGTTAAAAAAAAAAAAGTAATCCCGTATATATGTGTGTGATGTGTGTGTGTGTGGATGTAAAGGAACCACCAGTTCATAAAACTTATATAAGGTAGCAGTAAAGAAATAGTAATCTCCACTTCCTTAACTTCTTGAGGATCAAATTGCATGGGGTTTTGAGTTTATTTGTCCTTCCATTGCATAGATACAAAATATTGTATTTATAAAAAATAGTTAATTTTGTGTTTACTTGATGGAAGGCTAAATCAGAAATAAAATTCAAAAATTTGGGTATGAGAAGATACTAGGGGTCGAGATCATAATTCGAAAGAAAAATCTAAAAAATAATAAGATTACAGCTTTTTCGCTGCCAGGTCAAGTAATTTACATGAGGCGGCAGCTCATTTTCATTATGCGCACATACACACACATATATAGATTGGGGTCATTTTAATTCTCATGTGTCCTTTGTTGATAAGCAACCATATGTCAAATATGTTTCTCTATAATATTTTGTCACAACAGAACATTTTTCTCTTTTCGCTTTCTAAATTGTATCGTTGCTTGTTTATAATAGGGGGAGCTATTTACAGGTATCTTGCCAATGGCTCAAGATAGTTCCAGTATTGATTCACCACGAAAAAGGTTAGGTCTTTTAAGAGATCAAGTGCAGTTGGTGAAGAGAAAAGATAGCGACCGATATGAAATTGTTCAAATTCAAGATTCTCTGTCATTTGAAAAAGGTTTCTTTATAGTGATCCGAGCTTGCCAGCTGTTGCCCCAAAAGAATGAGGGCATTATTTTGGTTGGAGTTGCTGGTCCCTCCGGGGCTGGAAAGACGGTATTTACTGAGAAAGTCCTTAATTTCATGCCAAGCATTGCAGTAATATCAGTGGACAACTATAATGATGCAAGTCGAATTGTTGACGGCAATTTTGATGGTACTGTTGCTTTCAGACCTTAGCACATATCACTTGTGCATTTTTCTTTGACAATCTTACTGATGCTAGTGTCATCTTGACTTCAAATTAATTTATCATTGCCGCTAATGTCTTTGTGCTCACATAGATTCCTTGGAATGTCCATTTGTTTGTGAGTAGGAGGCTAATGCCAAAGACAGTTTATTGAAATAGAAGTTTGACAATACCTGAGTATGCAGTAAAAAAAAAAAAGAAAGAAGAAGGCATTATCAGTCTGCAATTTGATTCTATTAGGACTAGAATCTAGGATTTTACATATGTAATGAGATTTTGTTCAGTAGATGCAGATCTCCATCCCATCATTCTCCGTCTGGAAGAGCTATTCGTTCTGTACAAACTGAACTATAGAAAGAAATAAAAGACTGCTTTTAAAAAGGGTGCTTCATGCTTGTGTTAAGTCAAGATGGAAGCCTTGTAGGACTTACAATTAATGTTTTGCTTCGGAGTTTGACGCATTCAGAGAGCTGAAACTTTGGCCAGTAGTCTGGTTAATTTCAATGCACTCTTTCATATTATTCTATGCCCAAGGAGAAAGATTGTTGGAATCTAGACTGCTACTTTTTAATAAGGCTAGAACTAAAATTCTACCACTTTATAGGTTTACTGAGTCAGTGATTACACCACCGTGGTTAGATGGTACTTCTTTACATGATAATACTGAGGTATATTGCCTGAAACTCTTTGCACCCATTTGTATTCAAGACTTCAAGTACATCCACATCCACACCGATGTGCACACTCTACAATCTCAACTTTGGTCGAGTGGTGACTGGTGGGAGTCTTCATATGTGAAATGCTGAAGCATATGGTTCTCTATGATCTGGAGTTCTATTAAGGAAAATTAAAGTCATCTGAGCAGGCCTAAAATTGACCATTGACTTATGATATGTAGGACACTTCTCCCTAATTACAAATTGACGTTCCTGACTGTTTGGGACACGACACCCATGTCAATATGTAACTTGTAGATGTTTAACTCTTTATTTATCTCAACAATATTCCAAAATGGAGTATCTTATGTCAACCTTTTGACAAAAACTAAATGTTTTACGGTTCGTTATTCTATATTAGTTTTCCATTTATGAGTAACGATCCATTGAATATATTTGTTTGAGTTACGTGTACATGTTTTTATTAAACACGCACATATATACATATTTGTGTCCTTGTGTCTAGATATTGGCGGGTTCCCGTATCCGCGACTTGGTGTCTGTATCTTAAGTTAGACAATTTTGTCTGTGATTGCAGAACATAGCCATTGACAAAATATGTACATTTAGCTCATATTCTTAAAGAAACCTAAATCACATTCAGCGTGCAATTGTAGCACTCTAACTTTCATTGTAGAATGGAGTAATTGTACAAATGTGTGGTCAATTATGATAAATACATCTAGTTAGCCCAATTCTGGGGAAACTAACTCAAGTTCAACATGCAATTGCAAGCGCTTCAATTATCAGAGAGGAAAGTCAGAACTCAATAAGATGTCTCCTATAATTTTAGTTCTTAAAAAATAAGTGCAACTATTAGACAAGGTGCCACAATACATGTATAATGTTCCAGGAATCAATGATATTTGTCTAGTCTTTAACATAGAAAGATAAATGAAAATTCTTTACTATATAGTGATTCTCAAGAGTCTTATTTGGGTCTCATTTGGTTGTCTTGTGTTATTGATAATTGAAAATTTAGAATTTATACACATTTAGAATATGTGCTAACTACTATATTGACATTGCGTGGCTTCTCAACGCGACATGTGCTGATGAAGCTCGAACACTTCAAAGTGAGTGACGTGTTCGTGGCGGATACGTATCTGATACCGATACTTGCCAATACATATTGAACAGACCAAACTGTATCAGACTTTCAGAATCCAAAAACTTACATGTCAGAGCCATGTCTACTTTGAAAAGGTTATACAAATCGCACATTAGGGCCGTAATAGTTTTTAGAAAGTCAGAGATTGTGTATTAGTTTTTAAAAAGTCTTAGAGATTGTGTTTTGAGTATTATTGGTGTCATATATCGCCTAAAAAACATGCAAAAAGTTCTCTTTAACCTAAAAGGGAAACTATGGTAATTAGTCAAATGCCTTGTAAAGATATAAGCTTCGATTATTATATTGAAGGTATTAATCCATTTGATTAAATTCATATTTTTTCTTTAATATAATTACTTGATTAGAATATATATTTGAATCATTAATATTTTTTCTTTTTCTCTACTTCAATAAGAAAGCATGTTTTAACAATTACAAGTTTGTGTGCATAATATATATCACATGCATAAGTATGAGCATATTTATAGTCGTGGCCCATTTCCCCATATTTTACTTTTTAAAGGTTTGTTGTCTCCCCATGTCAATAATATCTCATATCTATGACCAACGTTTGTCTCTGTGCTTTATAAACTTATTGTGACATAAAGGTTTTCATGCTTAGCCTGAGCTACAGTTCCACCCATGAACTCTTGTAGTTGAAAGATCGTAAAATTGGGTAGGCTTTTATCCTAAGTACTTGGGCAGGCTACATGAACCAAAAAAGAATAAAGCCGGATCGATCACATGAATGATCCTTCTTCTCTCATTCTTATCGAGCAATATATCTTCATTCAAATCTCTAATATCTATATCTTTTCATATCACTTTCATCTATGTTATCTTGATCTTCTCTTTGTTTTTTTAACTTATTCTATATTGATAACCTTCACTTGTCGAACTGGTATATTTGTAGGTTTATGTACAGTGGTGGACCTATGTAGAGCTCGGGGGTGGGGGGGGGGGGGCATTGCCGCCCTGAATTTTTTTAAAACCTATTATTGCTTTAGTGAAATTCTTTCTTAGACACCTATTATGATTTAATTTTCAAAAATTTTTCTAGCTATTCCTCCTAAATCCTTAATTTTATAATTCCTATGTCCCAAAATTTTTAGTTTTCAATTATGAAGATTATAAAATTGTGAGAAATGAATGACTCCATTAAGTGAAGATGATCTCTTTTTTTACTGAATAAAATATATTTTTTATTTTAAACTCTAAATATCAATGATAAAAATATTTGAAGATGATTTTTGCATTGTAATGTCTTAAATTTATGTAACAATTATAGAGTAGAATCATCTATATTAGTATTGTAATACCATAATTTTATATGTGAGCTATTCAACAGAAACATTATAATTTTTTGGGGTCAGGGCTCTGCTCTTGCACGCCTGGTAGGGATTTTTTGCCCTTGCACCCTAAAGAGCTGTTCAGACAATTCGACTCTCGAATAACTTTGCCTCCCTTAAATCAAATGCTTGGGTCCACCCCTGTCTATGTCGTACATAACCAAACCATGATAAGTGATTTTCTTATATCTTCTCTTTAAAAGGGGCATACCTACCTTAGCATGAGTATTTTCATTTATTATTTTATCTCTTCTAATATTACCGCACATCCAACAAAACATGCGCATCCTTGTCAAAACTTATCTTTTGTAAATGACACTTCTTTATAATTAAGCACAAACAAAAGTGGCCCAATAGCAGTTCTGTAAAGTTTTTTCTTCAGCCTTAACAAATTGTTACGATCACATAAAACTCACTTTGCGCTCTTCCATTTCTACCAGTCAGTTTGGATCTTATATTTGACATCACTATCGAACTTTCCATTACTTTGAATAATAGAATCCCAAGTTCCTAAGCTGATTGCTCATATGTATCTCTTTTTTTTTCAGTCACACTATTATAGTATCAGGTCTTTCATTTACTAAATTTGCTTTTCATATATTTTACTTTGGATATATTCAATCTAAAACCTCTAGATTATAATGTTTCCCTCCATAACTGTAACTTGATATCCACACTTGCTCTCGTCCCATCGATTAAGAAAATATTATCATTAAATAATATACACCTAGCTATCTCATTCTGAGTAGTTCTAGTAAACTCATCTATCACTATAACGAATAAGTGAACTCAATACAGATCCTTAATACAATCTAATTGTGATTGAAAATTATTTGTTAGGCTTCCATAAGTTCATACATTTGCCACTATTCCATCATAGCATATCCTTAATTATGTTAATATATTTGATGGAAACTCTCTTCTTCATCAATATCCATCGAAGCATCTCTCTCAGTGCCTTATCATAAGTTTTTTTCTAAATTAATAAATACCATATGCACATTTCTATTTCTCTTTCAAAATAGCGATGAAAGTTGACGAAGAAAATGAATAGTTTCTGTCATCAATCACCCTGACATGAACCTAGACTGGTTCTCTAATATTTTAACAGTCTAAATTAATTTATATTCAATTATCCTTTCCTAAATTTCCCTAGTATGACATATTAGTTTTATTTCACGATAATTAGAAAAACACTATCACCCTTATTTTTATACAAGGTTCTTTACTCTTCAACCATTCATTTGATATCTGTTTAGTTTTCTAAATCTTATTAAAGAGGTCTGTCAGTCACCTCACACTTATCTCTCCTAAGTATCTCCATACCTCAATAAAAATCTCACCTGGACTAAATTTTTTTTTTAATTTTAATCTCTTAAAATCCTTTTTTACTTCAGATTTTTTAATTTTGCATATAAAACTACGATTCGTATTCTCACATTGAATAGTAAAGTCTCCTAAATCTTGAGTAAAACTATTATTGTACAGTTTGTCAAAATAATATCTCCATCTTTCTTTAGATTTCTTTGACTCCAATAAGAACCCTCTGTTCCTCATCGTTTACATAACTTTACTGTACATAAGTCTCTAGACTTTCTCTCTTATTCAAATAATTTTGTATATGTGTGTGTATATATATATATATATATATTTCAGTCTCTTTATTATCCAACTTCTCGTACACTTTTTTGTATAATTTAGCTTTGCATCCTGAACAGTTTTTTTTTAACCTCCTTTTTTACTAGTTTTTACCTCTCAAACTTCATTCCATCACTATTCTTCTTTAAATCTCTTTAAAAGTCTCAATAGTATTTGTTACCTCTTCATTCCATTAGGTGTGTCCTTATATGGTCAAGCGCTACCCCTCGACTCACTAAATATATTTTTAGTTACCCTTTTAATACAGTTAACCATTTTGTTCCATATACCCTTTTAATACAGTTAGCCATTTTGTTCCATATATATTGGGATCATAATGAGCCTTCCAATCTGCTTCAATCTATCTACAAAAATATTTTGATTAAGTTTTAATTGTCACCACTTAATCTTATGATCTAACTTATATGCTTAATCATTCTAAGTCTCATTCTGTTCCTAATGTTTAAAACTAAGAGTTTATATTGAGTTACTGTACTTTCACCTGACACTACTTTATAATCGACGCAACTAGCTCTACTTACAATTGGTGCTACTAGATCTATTTACCCTCTTAGTTACAAAAAAATATTTGACTCGCATTCAATCCACTTCTAAAAGTAATCAAGTCAGGAACTCTATTTTTAAACCAAGTATTCATTGAAATTAAAGGAAAAAAACAGAATTTAGAATCGAGTTACTTGCTTCATTTCTTTCTTCAAAACCAAATCCTCTATATACACTATCAAACTCATTACAGCTAGTTCCTATATGCACATTGAGCTTACTACCAATAAAAAGTTAATCCTTTAACGGATATTACTTATACCATCTCATCTAGATCCTTCCAAAATTGACGTTTATTAGATTTATCAAGTGCTACTTGTGGTGCATATGCACTGATAATTAAGAATTTTCTTATCTAAAATAAATTTAATTAATAAAATTCTATCATCCTTTCTTCCAATCTTCACTTGATACTCAAATAATTGTTTATCTATGATCATACTTATATCGTTATGTTTTTTATCTCTGCTCGTATACCAAAATTTGTAACCTCATGGCTATGGTACTTTAGCTTTCTCATCATCCGCTTAGGTCTCCTACACGCACAAAATATTAACTCTCTTTTTAATCATAGCATCAACTAACTACTCTATCTGCTCATACAAGAATATATGTTCCACAAGGCTAACCGGTTCATATGTTCATGAGTTAATTTCTTTATCCTCACCTGCTCATTAAGGTGTGAAAAACCCTCTCACATTTGACACCACATCTAGGTCACCACATCTGAGTACCGACGTGGCGCCACTTCTGGGTAACGATCTAGCAACCCTCACACATATTTCACTATACCAGGACTCCAATGTAGTGCGTCACTAAGTAGGATATGCCCCCGATGAAATTTAATTTTTGGTTCATGTCATAGTATGCGATAATGTTATACGCTGGCTATCACAGACCTACCACAATCCTCTTTAATTATGGCTTGGGATAGACAGTAAAAAGATGAAAACTTTAAGTATGGAACTGGGAGAGATAGAAAAATGACTTCCATATATCCTTAAAAAACCAACCTTATTGGAGGTGCATTTTAAGCTTGTGCAAGGAGCTTCAATCCTATTATAAAATAAATTACAGAACTTTTCATTGCCTCAGTATTACTCGCGTTGGAGTTCAAGGCACAGGCTGCTACTCTCAATAATATATGAATATTTATATGTAAGCCCATATTTAGCAAAATCCATAACATTCTGTTTTATTATAATGCTGATGTTATTCAATTGAATGTTCCCCCAATACTGAGCACTAAAAGTGATAAAAAAGATGTCAACCTGTTGTGATTTCTAAATATATATCACTTCAACAGATCCACGCCTAACAGATTATGACACATTGCTTGAGAACATTCGTGACTTGAGGGAAGGGAAATCTGCTCGAGTTCCAATATATGATTTCAAGTCGAGCTGTCGGATAGGTTACAGGTAAATTTCTCCTAATGCTTTGATAATAATATCTTTCCTGGTGGTGCATTTTTTTTTTTTTTTTGCCATCCGTGGAGTTCCATTAAATTCTATGGCAGTCTTAGTATGTCTTTTTTTTTTTTTTTTTGTTGTTAACAGGACAGTTGATGTTCCTAGTTCTCGAATTGTCATTATTGAGGGCATTTATGCGTTGAGTGAAAAGTTGCGACCTGTACTAGACCTCCGTGTTTCAGTGACAGGAGGTGTACATTTCGACCTTGTGAAGAGGGTTTTGAGGGACATACAACGAGCTGGCCAGGAACCAGAAGAAATCATTCATCAAATCTCCGAAACGGTTATTTTACTGTTCATTCTGTATTACTAGTTGTTAGTAGTTTCATCTACGAGATTGCAAAATCTTCTTTTTCACATGATCACTGACATATTAGGCATGTGGCATTTATATTTTGTTGTTGAGGTTATGGTTTAATTTTAATTTTTTCTATTTATGGTGAATGTTTTGATTCATATCTAGTAACTTGATTAATTTGTGCGTTCAGGTTTATCCCATGTACAAGGCATTTATTGAACCAGACTTACAAACTGCGCATATTAAAATAATTAACAAATTCAATCCATTCTCTGGCTTCCAGAATCCTACATACATTCTAAAGGTTAATACTCCAGCTGTAATTCTTTAAGAAAATGGTGGAATTATCAAAATGTGCCTTTTACTGATGAACTTAACATTGTCTGTTTCTAGCACTAAGTGCTTTCTATTATTGTAGTCACCAAGGATCTTGTCAGTTGACCAAATTAAGGCTGCTTTCGCCAATGAACACACAGAGCATACAGAGGAGACTTATGATATATATCTACTGCCACCAGGTGAAGACCCAGAAGCATGCCAGTCATATCTAAGAATGCGAAATAGGGACGGGAAATATAATCTTATGTTTGAGGTTTGTTTTTTTTTTTAGTTTCTGTTGAAATATAGACATAGATGTTGCTTTATTTACTTCTTTTTTCTGCCCTCTAGTTTTTAACAAGTATGAAATTATTGTTGCTTTTTCTATCTTCTTGTTTTTGTTTTTTCAGTTATTATAGATTACTTTTATGTGGATATGTGAGAGATTCTAGATATAGAAAGTCTGAGTAAACTGGATACTTTAAATTGACATGATGTGAGCAGTTTGTCACATTTATATTTTTTTTATTCTTAATTCTTATGAATTTTTTAATTCTTCACATTTATATTGCTTAACTGAAATTGGCTGCCTATTACCTGTTTTAATCTTACTAGGGGCGCAAAGAACTATAGTACTTACAAAATTGGACATGATTCAATATTTTGTGCTTTGACTTGTGAAACTAGAAAGGTCATAGAAACTCAGTCATAATACTTTATTTGTTTGAAGTAATTTATTTTAGATCATTCAGTTGATTAGTCAAAGTGTCGAGTGCTGCTGATAGTTCTGTAGTCAGGTGCCAATTATTCAGAAATTGGATGACTTTAATATTTTGAAAATTGGTCAACTCCTATTAAGCTTATACTGACTTGGTTTACAATCAATATAGTATTTGTTGGGAATTGAGACCCCTGATCTGACCTCGAATCACCACGAGATGAAACCGTCAAGGTCACATGAATAATCAAGACACAAGAAGAACCAAGCATAATATGGTTCGACGGACCAAACTCAACCTACTGTCATGGGGTAAACATATGGAGATTAATATAGTAGAGAACATGATTACAAGGGTATTTGAGAGAACTAAATTTCTCGTTCACCTCTCACTGTTTCATATCTAAGTTTCCATTCACCTTTCACTGTTTCTCTCACTATTTCATCTCTAAGTTTCTCGTTCACCTCCCATTGTATCTCCCTCACTATTTCGTCTCTCACATAACATACCAAGCCACATATCTCTTAACACGTGCGCGCGTGCACACACACATATATGTATATAAGCCACACATCTCTTAATATAAGATATGTGTGTGTGTGTATTGTGTGTGTATAAACATATATATGTTGGTTCAAGAATCCTAGTACTACCCTCACTAGTGGTAGCCTATGTAACTCATAAAATCCAGCTTATTTGGCCAAGTTTGATGCAATCGGATACGTAATACAAACTCAATAATTTCCACCTTGGCTTGAATATGAAGCCCAAACACTTGGAGATATATTGTTATTCTCATCTTCCACTTTGCAAATATATATTGCGCATGCACCGTACTCCACTTATCAGGAACAACCTATGCAATCGTCTTTTTTCACTACACGAGCACTCATGGTCACTAAATCATGCTCTCCACCACTCGCTATTGCTACTCCACCACTCGCTATTACTACACCATGCTACCACGGTCAAAAGTCCAGGACCAACTAATTACTCGTAATTATCCACATATTACGCACCAGATAAATGTAATTGCTAAACGCACTCCACCTTGGTCCAGAACTATGTCCGTCTCCATAGAAAAATATCAATAATTGTATAACACCATGTGCTGTTATGTTACAAAGCAATTATATCCATCACTATGAAGCACTACATCATAAATCATCCGTACAATTAGCCAATATCGGTCGTTGATCAATCCAATCATTACCAACCTCTTTGATCACCATCGTTCACTGCTGATTTGTGCAAGATTTGCTCCAACTAGTAAATTTTACCCAATTTTCATCCACCACTGTGTATGGAATATTGAAAGTATAGGATTTGAATGTTGGGAATATATTTGAATCTAACAGTGATTCATAGTTTCACTAATCTATGCTTGAATCAACCTCAACTATTGATTGCACAACTTAAAACCCTTATCATATTTTTAGCCATTTCTCTTGTTTTTTTTTTTTTTTTTTTTTTTTTTTTTTTTTTGGAGCCAACAACAAATCTAAGACTATCACATCACCATTTCTCCATGCGTAGCAGCCCACGTGAATTCTTATAGAGAACAATTATTTGGTGTTTGTTTTTTTATGCAACACCAGATTTCACCCCAGCACTTTCTTTTTACCCATCATGTGTAACAAGGCTTTTATGCGAGATTTTTAACGTGACTTTTATGTCTCCACCTTGAGCTGTGATCCAAAATTCCCTCAGATATGAACAATATAAAATTTTCGTTCCCGTGACCATCAATGATGCCTATATGGGAACTGCCACCCATACCTGGCCATTCACAAACCACCTTCGACTGTCGTCTGAACCGCTGTGTAACGTGTTGCATTCTCAGTATCTCACTGCATCGACCACCACACATGGCTAGCTCTGTTGTTGTTTCTTTCATGGTCTCAACACACGTGTCATGCTTGAGCTCTGCATGAGATTTGATTACTGAAAAACCACCTACCAACAATGCGTCCCTGCACATACTCGACCACCACTGTATACTGCCCTTGTGTCCCTTCAATAGCTACCTAGAATCACCACAGCTTGACTTTGCTGCTAATCAAGATCTGAACTAGATCTGAGCTCAAACTTTTTTTTAGTTATTATGATTACGGTTGCCCGTGCCTCCGCATGCTGATACAAATTGACAGCACTTCTATCACCAGAGCTATGACTGCCCATGCCTCCGCCAACTGAACTCAGTTGAACCAGATGGTGGAAATGGACGGGATTGAATTCCCAACCATTCCCTGACAATATGTACCAGAGCTATTGGCTGCCCATGCCTCTACCAATTGAACTCATTGGCTCGATACCATTTCCAGAGGTATAATTTTCGACATATTACTCAATAGGAATGAATGAAAAAGGACTATCAGCGTGAGCGATCCGGCGAGATTCTCTTTTGGTTCATGTAATCTACTCCAAGTACTTGAGATAAAAGGCTTAGTTGTTGTTGTTGTTGACTCTATACCATTTCCACCATCTCGTGAGCTTAATCCCTGAGTATGACTCTGATACAATTTGTTGGGAATCATTTGTTGGGAATCGATCAGATCTAGAGTCACCATATGGTGAAAACATCAAGATTCAATGATGAACAAATAATGCACTATTTCCAGAATAAGTCATGCTCTCTGAAGGGAGCCTGGTTGCTAAGTAAAGGCCTAGCTAGCCTCCATAGACTTTGGTACGGCAAACTATGAGGAAATATATCATGTTTACTTTTATATTTCAGATGTTTATTTGCTGCATTTCTACAGTTCTACAAACATTTTGGTTCTGTATATTAACCTAGCTTCGACAATGAGTTGGATGTGCTTTTCAGCTTGCAAATCAAAGATTGGGTAGACTAATAAGAGAGGGAGTGGGGTGAGGTCTGTAGGGTATGATGTACTTCACTCATTCCCTTAGATAGTTTGGCTGTGATCAAGTAGTTAGTTGAAACCAAAAAATCCTTAAGTGGTACCCAAGTGGCTATCTATTAAGAACAACAATAAAAGTAACTAAGCCTTTTATCCCAAGCACTTGGGGTAGGCTACATAAATCAAAAGAGAAGCACGCTAGATTGACCACATGAAAGATCCTTCTCTACTCATCCATATTGAGCAATATATCTTCATTTAAGCCACTAGTGTTCATATCTTTTTGTATCACCTCCATGGTTCCATCCATATTTTCTTCAGTCGTCCCTCCATTCTTTTAACTTGTTCTATATTAATAAACTCAATCATCAAATTGGTACATCTGTAGGTCTCTGTTGCACATGACCAAACAATTATAGGCAATTTTCCTACATCTTTACTTCGTTGGGGGCTATGCCTACCTCAGTGCGAATATCCTGATTTCTCACTTTATCTCTCCTAATTTTTTTTGCACATCCATCGGAATATGAACATTTCTGTTGCACTCATCTTTTGTGGGTTACAACTCTTTATAGCCCAACATTTTGTGTTATATAGCAAAGATGATTTAATCGTAGTCCTGTAAAATTTTTCCTTCAACCTTAATGAAATGTTACGATCACATAACACTCTGTTGCGCTTCTCCATTTTAACAAACCAACTTAGGTTTTATGATTGACATCACTATCAATCTATTAGGAACATAATATAAATTTTGTATTAGCCTATTAGGTCAGTGAAATATGCTATGAGAAAGGAGATCAACGCATTTCCACCTCTGACTCTAGATATACCCAATATTTCCATACACCATGAATTGTTTACATTAATCAAATGGGTATAACAATTAAAATTTAAATGCATCCATAATATGATTACGAAGAATGGTTTTTGTCACTAGAAATTTTTTTAACTTGTAGATTGCTTTATGTTGACATATTGCCTTCTTCTGGGTTATGACATTACTACATGACTTTTGACGAATTTCTCCTTTCACCAAGCTCAGTGCTTTCTCAGTTGGTCTTCTCATTAGTTCTGTTTGTGAGCAACAAAATAAATAAAATTATATGTGCATATTTGTTCTTCATCTTTACTCTTTATATAATTGCTCAGTTCTTTTTGTGGTAAAATCCTTTGACTCCTATTGACACATGCCCAAATAAAAAAACATGGTCTTCATTCACATTTTAATTGTGAGTTTCCAGGAATGGGTAACGGACAACCCCTTCATTATATCTCCAAGAATTACTTTTGAAGTTAGTGTCCGGCTTCTTGGTGGATTGATGGCGTTGGGCTATAGCATTGCAGCTATTCTGAAAAGAAGTAGCCACGTATTTTCTAATGAAAGGGTGACTGTAAAAATTGACTGGTTGGAGCAGCTGAATCGACGCTACATTCAGGTAAAAGATCGTTGAAGGCTCACACATACTTTAGTCCTAATGATGGTGTACATAATTTTGAGAATGTAATTTCATAAATTACTTTAGTATGGTTTGAATCATTCTACTCTTTTTTAAGTGCTGAACAATCTTTAAGATTAATTAATTGTACTTTGGACTTTCTAAAATCTGGTTGGTTAAGATTTCTCTTCTGATTGCTTTCTTTCCATGAATGTTGGGGACAGCCGCAAACCATAAATATAAGTTATGTCGGAAATTTGCTTATAGCAAATAACGAATGGTCTTATGTAATAAGATGACATTGCAGATATTTGCTTGTAGAAAAAACATTATTTAGCATATTTGTAAATTTTCCCTACTGTTATTAGAATGGATCAGCTTGTCAAGTTTTTAAGCACGATGGCAGTTCAAGAATGGCCTAAATGGTATCTAGGTTCACTTGGTCGATAGGTTTGTTATGATAGAATCAGTGATCAGTTAGATAATTGATCCCCATTTCTCAACAATCACTAATGCTGCAGGGATGAGAATGGGCAGGTCCATCGCCTGCCCTATTCAAAATTTTTCTTTCTTGCTTTTGTCACCTGACCACACATCAGGAAATATGTTATGAGCTTGATGGAGTCTTGTGTGTTCATTTTTTTGGATAATACTAAGTTCACTTTATTTGATTGTAAACTGCTACAAGCCCATTAACACAAGTGATCTTAAATTTAATGAAGGTGCAAGGTAGAGATCGGTTGTATGTCAAGTATATTGCAGATAAGTTGGGCTTGGAAGGCTCTTATATTCCTCGCACTTACATTGAGCAGATACAACTAGAGAAGCTTGTGAATGAAGTTAAGGTATGTCGTCCTCTATCTATGACATCTTTTGTTAATGCTGTCTCATTGACTCCATCGACTGTTCTGCTAATGTGTTTCGATATACAGCCTTTGCCAGATGATTTGAAGACGAAACTTAGTATTGATGATGAACTGGTATCAAGCCCAAAGGGAGCACTTTCCCGAGCCCCTGCTGATATAGTTGCCATGAGGAATAAGAATCTTAAGAGGTACTCTTTTCAAATCATTATCTTGAGAGAGAGAGAGAGAGAGAGAGAGAGAGGTTGGACTACTATCAATAGTATTTGAATATGGATACTATCAACCAAGATTTAGGAACAGACAACCCAAAATAAAAATTTATTCCGATGGATGCGATTTATTATTCATAAACTGTCTACAAATAAAATTTCATAAGAATTTATTCTGATTTAACCATGAATCAAAGTACAAACAAACAAACGCATCAAAACTATCATAAGATTCATTAATTTTCGAGTGCTTGATCCATTAGTAAATCAAGCCAAACTCTAATGAAATTTCGTTTGTAGATAGTTTATGAATGATGGTTTGTATCTACCGGAACATATTTTAATTTTGAATTGTCCATTCTTAGTTCTTGGTTGATAGTATCACATCTAAATAGATAGTATCCCAGCCTCTCCCTCTCTCTCTCTCTAAATAGATAGTATCCCAGCCTCTCCCTCCCTCTCTCTCTCTCTCTCTCTCTATATATATATATATATATATATATGAGGAAATGGGAAATACACCGACGGTGAAGGGACTTCCTTCACCACCGCTTAGGTGGCCCAATAAAATTATTACACGTGGCATTATTCAAGGTAACAAATAAATTAATTCCCTTAATCCCCCTTTGAGTGGTGCCACATGTAATAATTTTATTGGGCCAGCTAAGCGGCGGTGAAGGAACTCCCTTTACCGCCGGTGAATTTCCCGTTTACTCTCTCTCTCTCTCTCTCTCTCTCTCTCTCTCTCTCTCTCTCTATATATATATATATATATATATATATATATATATATATATATATCTTTTTTATTTGATAAGGATCCTAGGTCAAATCCTATTGTTAGGAGCCTAGTGAAATTCCTTGTACGCTTGCTTGTTATTCAGATACTTGAACTAATCCTTTCTGTTGCATTGTATGTGATGTGTCTATTTCTCGCAGAGTTTTCTTGATTTGCAGTTTGCAGTGGCTTTTTCCATCGCTATGATGGTGATCTTTGTTTCTTGCAGTGGCCTATCGCACTCATATTCAACTCAACAAGACAAGAATACAGCTAAGCTAACCAGCCTCACAGTCGACACCAGAAGATATGAAGGAAGAAACCCCGACTCACCTGCAATCAACCAGGTTACTTGTTATCTGTACACACAGCCTACTGAATGCTATACACTCTAAAACTTTTCTTTGGGTTACGTGTAGGGTGTGATTACTCAACTCTCAGAACAGATATCGACGTTGAACGAAAGGATGGATGAGTTCACTTCCAGAATTGAAGAACTAAATTCAAAGTTTAGCGTGCGCAAGTCTTCAATGAGCCAACAGAATCTCCCTCATCAAGGTGAAGCCTGCAACGGCTCTGCACCCACTTCTTTATTCTTGTCGAGCTTGGGCAATGGAACGCTGATACCGAATTCATCTTCTTCTACTCAACTGAGTAAAGATTCTCCATTGCTGGAAGAGGTATGAGTCCGTGCATCTTATTTTATTCTGTCTTCATATATTATGTAACTATATACCAGTGTCCATCAGTTTCTTAATACATGATTTTGGGTAGGGGTGAGCGTTGGTTTGTTTCGGTTCAGTTTTCGCCAATTTTCCCATACCGAGCCAAACCGATTAGGAATGCCAACCAATGTTGAACCGAACTAATTCAGTTTGGTTTGGTTATTTGGTTCTAACTTTTTGATCACATAACTTGGTTTAAGATTATGATTTTAATCATTTTAGTAAGCATATCTCTTCAAGTTATTAAATTGGTATTAAAATTATTATCTACTGTGTATATGTGTGTGCGTGTGTATACACACACGTGCGTGCATGCACACACACGCATATATGTATGTATGTATTTATGTATATATGTATATATGTGTGTGTGTATATATAGAGTAAACGGGAAATTCGCCGGCAGCGAAGGGAGTTCCTTCACCACTGCTTAGGTGGTGCAATAAAATTATTACACGTGGCGCCACTCAAAAGGCGGTTAAATGAATTCTTTTATTTGTTACCTTGAGTAGCGCCACGTGTAATAATTTTATTGGACCATCTAAGCGGCGGTGAATGAACTCCCTTCACTCTCGGTGAATTTTCCATTTTCTCATATATATATATATATATATGTATATGTATATATATAGAAGAAACGGAAAATTCACTGGCGGTAAAGGGAGTTCATTTACTGTTGCTTAGGTGACCCCATAAAATTATTATAAGTGGCCCACTCAAAAAGCAGTTAAGAGAGTTTTTTTATTTGTTATCTTGAGTGGCGCCACGTGTAATAATTTTATTTGGCCACCTAAGCAGTAGTGAAGAAACTCCCTTCACCGTCGATGAATTTTCCGTTTTCTCATATATATATATATATGTGCGTGCGTGCGCGCACGTCAATTCGGTATGTGTACACACACACATATATTATTTGGTCAATTCGGTTCTGTTTCGGGTTTCAAAGCTCAAAATCGAAAACCAACCAAATTATTTCAGTTTGGTTTGATTTTGCTTATTCGGGTGGTTTCGATCGGTTTTTCCAATTTCAGCTAAATTCTGCTCGGCCCTACTTTCGGGTCAGCTTTTTTCCTCTTAGCCTGGATGTCAGATATTTCCTCCAGAACAATTATAGTAGATAAAAGTACTGGACCAGCAGTAGACATGCAAAGAAAAAGACAATCTAATAAAAGATAATTACTCTGGAAATTGAAAATACTGATACCCTGTATTTATTTATTTTTCCAATAACAGATCATGGTGATCTCAAGGCATCAGCGGCAAATGATGCACCAGTTGGATAATCTCTCAAGCTTGGTTCACGAGCACTTGGCTCAGCTGAGCCACCAGAAGAGAAGCGACGCAGGCCGAACGCTTGATCTAGAATCGTTGGGAACCCCGCTCGCTATTGCTGTCGCAGTGGGTGGCCTCGGCTTATTACTTTTCAAGGGTTTTACTCGAAATTGAATCAACTGAGAATTAAAATGCAGCATATCACCCTTGATTACGAGTTATTGAGTACACACATAGTTCTTTTAGTTTTTTTTTTTTTTTTTTTTTAAGTTAATTACACTCAGATCTCCTATAGAGGTGTATAAACTCTCAATTAGATGCAAAAACAAAAAAAAAAAAAAAAAAAAAAAAAAGTTCAGACGAATATATTTTTTCTCCGGTCCAGAGGGTCTAAGTGAAAGTTTAAAAGTGAAAGTTTAAAACTTTAGGGATGATAAGTTATATATTTCCACAGTACAGGGAGTCTGAGTATAATTATTTTTTTTTTTAGAAGGGCCACCGACCTGAATGTAATTTTGAATATTATTTTATTATGTATGTGAAGCTCAAAAAGTTTGCCATGCGCCAATTTTGAAAAAAAATAATAATTATTTAGCTGGTAAATATTTGAATTTGAACTATTCTACATCATGAGAAACTAAATTTAAATGGTATATTTGTTTATGCGGTAACATTAACTTTTAAATATTAAAAAAAAAAAATCGGATTTATGTAGGTAAATTTTTACGAGGTGTTACAAAGTATTGTCGTGTTCTAGAAAACTAAGACAAAGTTTATTTATTTCAAACATTTACGAAGTAGTTGATTTTGTGATCAATTTTTTGTGAAAGATCAATGGAATTTCATTATATTTTTAATTTCAAAATAATTTTTTAAAATTTTACCTGAAGGAAGAAATTTGTAAGGGAAATTCTATTTACACATGAAAACTTTTCATGCACAATTTTAAAATTTGTAAATAATTACAATCTTGCCATTATTTTTTCATGCACAGTTTTAAAATTTGTAAATAACTACAATCTTGCTATTATTTTTTTGACTAAGTTATTTTTTTTAATTTCAAATTTATGTTTTGCAGATTGAATGTTGAGAATAAATTGATTTCGTTTCATAATAAGAAAATGGTGTAGAGAGTAATCTGGATATAAACAGTAAAGTTCCGTGTGAATTTCCCAATTTGTAAGTATCCAATTGAACATAGGATTCTCCCAAAATACACACATAGAGATGATTGGGAATTTCTAAGGGAAGATTTCTCAATGAGCACACTTCAAAACTTGGTTAGTATAAATATAACAAGTTAGTCATCGTTTATTTTTTATTTTTTTAATTTAAGCCTTTGTCTTTAACTTCTTTTCGATCTCTCACCCATTAAAGAACAGTTAATTTCTCCAAAAAATAGTTTTGTTTGAATCTTTAAACCCACAACTACTTCAATTTTTATTTCACTTTACTAAATTTCTTCATTTTACTAAATTTTCTCACAAATTAAAGTCAAAAACTGACTTTATTAATACATTGTTTCTCTACTAAATTTTTTGAATCCGTTGTTTTGGAGTATTCAAGATTGAGAATAGTCGTCCAAGTTCTAGATCTAGATAAACTAATGCCTATTTGGGTGCTAGGATCCGAACAACAATACAAAAAATATTAAAAAGTTACTAGTGGGGGTTTAACCCCGACCAATAAAAATTCTATCTGGAATTATGCCCGAGTAGGAATCTAATTGTCCGGAGTTTAATCTTGGGTGTGCTCAGGTGTGCTCACGAGGGGAATAGAGGAGTGCTCACTAGGGGAATAAAGAAGAAAGACTATTTGGGGAAAATGTGGTGGGCTCACGGTGAAACCCAAGAGGGGCTGTGGTCATACGAAAAAACTGGTCACCCGGATAAGTGGTGTGCTCCGTTAGAAGCTCCCGACGTGATTCAAGCCGCCCCCGTCCGATACGTAACCGACACGAGTGAAATTATCGGATCCCCTCTCTATAAATTACTCCTCTCTCTCTCCAAAGCGACTCCTGTGCTCTCTCTCTCTCTCTCTCCTCTCTCTCTCTCTCTCTCCCGCGTTTCGATTCCCTTCGATCTTGTCCGCTCTCGATCGATTGGTCGCTGATGGCGTCTCTGGACACGGACGTCAACATGGTTCCTGTCGGCGAGGGGTCGAGCAACGCCGCCGGGCCGTCGTCATCGACGAAGAAGCCAAAGCGGTTCGAGATCAAGAAGTGGAACGCCGTCGCCCTATGGGCCTGGGGTGAGGCCATGATCTCTCCCTCTCTCGAAAGCCTAGATCATCGAGCTTGCTTCTCTTCGCATCAAATTTAGGGTTAGGGTTAGGGTTTTGGATGCGTGGATCTGGAGCTGATTTTGTTTTTTTGTGTAGATATTGTGGTGGACAACTGCGCTATCTGCAGGAACCACATCATGGATCTCTGTAAGTTGATCTTTTGTTGCTTATTTATCGCTTTTAGGTCTGATTAGGGTTAGGGTTTTGGTTTTGAGATTGTGATGTGGTCTTGGGGATTGTTGACAGGCATTGAGTGCCAGGCGAATCAAGCGAGTGCGACGAGCGAGGAGTGCACTGTGGCTTGGGGTATGTTTTGGACTTTATAATCATTCAGTAAAAGCACTAAGTAGAAGTAAAAGGAAATTTTTGCTTTAGAATTAGAATTATTTATTCGAAGTTGAATTGTTTGTTTGGATTGTTGATTTCCCCCGCCGAAATAAGAACCTAGGAGATGTGATTGTGATTATAGGAGTTAAATTTTATTGGAATTTGTGGGTATTGATTTTGATTTTGTCAAACTTAAGTGCACATTTATTAAATTTTGCGACCGTTCTGTTCTTTGTTTAGCTCTTGAGACAAGTGGATATTCATTGGAGAAGCTTTTAGAACATTCAAATGTGTCCTCTTTGAAATATGTGGGTAACTTAAACTTCATTGTGGGTCATTGAATTGATATTTAATGGAAAGTTAATGCCTTTTGTAGAATATGTTTGTACTTGAACGTATAGTGATAGTTCCCGGCATTAGTTTTTTTATGTGCTGAATTCAAATGATCATTGTATTTTACTTTTTTATTTCTAGCTTTAGATGGAGATGGGGGTATTTTCATGAGGTTGTTTCATCATCGTTTCTTATATATTGTGATGGTAGTATTGAATACATACATTGATTTCCAGTATCCATTGAGATTATTATAGAAAATTGTCACTTTCCCTGAAGTAAAATTTTTGAGAGAATTGATTTGGGGATTTAGCCTGCCAACGTAGTGTGTATATAGTGTAATGACCATTATAAAGTTTCATGGGGTCTTCTTACCAACTTTTTCACATGCATTTGATTTGGCAGAGCATATATCTGACATTAATGAAGTATTGCTGATTCAACTGATATTAATATAAGTTTGAAAATCACAATGGCCATGCTCATTTGGATCATACTTGGATTCGGCATCCTGTTTTTCATTTCTTTATAGAAGCTACATACAATGATAGAACTAAACGTCAAAGGCACTTAAAACTTGTGAGCGGAAAATATTAAAAACTGAATAGTTTATGTTTGATATGCAGTTGAAAATGTATGTTATTCATGGTATATGCCTATATGATGCTCCTAAGTCAATGACCTATTGATTTCTCAGGAAGAATATCAAATAATTGATTTAGCCACAAACATGGTGAACAAAGTATGTAACTGATAACTGACAGATATATGCTCTATCATATCCTGGATTTAGACATAAACATAATGAACAAATAGTATCAAATAAATGTTTTAGTCACAAACATGGAAAAAAATCAATCAAAGAATAAACAATTTCTTCTATTGTAAAAGACTTAATTTTGTCTAATGATACGGTCTAGTATCCGATGCATTAATGTCTTATAGGAAGGCTGTTAAATGTTTGTTATTTTACGTTGAGTTCCAAAATATGTGGGGGGTTTTGGAGTACACAGTATTAGTAGGTCCTGAGATTGCTAGCCCTGAAAACAGCATGAGCGCCCTCTCTGCAGAGCAAAAATGAGCTTATGTGTCTTCTCAAATGTGCATCAAATGTGCATAATATGACATTCATATCCTTCTAGATGCAACAAACTGAATTAAGCCCTCTTTAAGGTGAATTTAGAAAATATTCATCAGTTGGAATAGTTTCAGCAGGATCTGTATGGGTTTCATGTTTGAGTGGACGCTTAATGCAAGAAATGATGATTTTAGCAAGAAGTGATTCATTTTTGACTTGGATGAGGTTACTACAACAGACAATAACTTGCTTCTTGTTCTGGAAAGAGGGTTTCAACTTATAAGAATCATTTTTTTAATCACGAAGGATTTCCATTTGTATCATATATGGTAAAAACAATTGATATCGCTAGGGGATATTTTTAATCGTGGGTTTGCTTGCACTAGCCATGTACATTTCTTTTTCCAGAAATTCAACTGTTATGAACTTAGAGGAGGTGGGCTTCGAGTTAAGTATGATGTCATCTGAATTATTTGCTTAAATTATCTGCTATGGTGGTTATTTTGACTCTTTCGAGGATATATTTAATAGGGTTTTAAACTTGGTGAAATATCAATCTGTTCGTGAAAATATATTCACCATGGATTTTCTTTATCTTTTTTTTCTTTTTTTCTTTTTGCTGGTGGGAATAGACCTGAAACAACAAGAGGTTATCTAGAAAATTGATTGTTGTTGTGTCCATCTTTCTTGCTGTTTGGTGGCTATCAAAGTTATGAATAATAACTGATTTCCAAATTTCGGATCTTTAAAAAAAAAATATTAACATTTTTTAGATTTTTTTTTTAAAAGGGGAAATTGGAGGTTGTGGTCTTCTTCCTCCTACAGGGGTGATATAGAGATAATCTTTATGAGAATCGACTATCATTTAATTGCTTCCATCACGTGCATGATCAATTGATTAAGACGTGTTGAAAACCCCAAGTTGTTTTATGCAAATTTATATCTTAAGACATCTTATTAGGATTGTAACAAATTTGAGCCATAAGCTGATGTGAGACATCAATTTTGTATTTATGTCATCTAAAGTTATAATTTTCCCATTATGTAGTTGATTTTGGCCAACTCGGCTTGAAAACTACTCCTTAATGTCAATAAGGATTTTTTTTTTGCTAACTAGTTTTACTGGCCACCTCAAAGTACAAGTTGCTTAGGCAAGTGATTGGCCACATTTAATACCCTTTTTTGTCTTAAAGCATATAATTAGATATCAAATAAAAATACATGCTTCTCTTCTGATTCTAAGAGATAAAGAGAAGAAGTGATGTTTTTTCTTGGGTTAGGAGGCTTATTTACACAAAGCAAACGTGCATGTGCATGATGGGTTAAGAGGCTTATTTACACGAAGCAAACATGCATGTGCATGATGTATCATGTATGATAGGTACAAAAAGCAGCCTTGTATCAAAAGATATTAGAAATTCCAGTAGTGTGAGTAGTGATCTGCCTATCATGTTTTCAAGAGTGAAATATACAACAGCGGTTTTTATTTTTTGGCCTCATTTTTCATGTTGAAGACTGACTTCTTGCTAGGAGATAAATATTGTGCTTTTGGAAGTTAGATTTGAAACGCCATAAACTATCCTTTATGATAATAAATTATAAGCATTTGCTTGAACTTATACGTTGCTTGTTATGACATAGAGCTTCATTGACCATTTAATTCTTGCATAAGCAGATTCAAACTAGAATTAGATGTATGGTTAACTTATTAGGATGACTGTTGGTTATTTTGTTTTACATTTAGTACTAGAGAAATAGTAAATAATTACTATTAGTTCCGTTGTTCTTTTTATTTAAAGGGTTATTCTGATATATACCCTTTAAATTTTTAATATTTAGAAAATTACCCCCAAAATATCATATTAGTTAATTGATCCCTCAAATCTTATTTGTTAGTTGCTTCTTATATTTGGGGATTTTTTGTTCTCGTATTGTTGTTTTTGATATGTTCTTCTAGTCCTTTCCGTGAAAACCTTCTTAGTGCTGAGAACATGATCTATCGTGATTCATTGAAATCCCACGTTGGATTATCTGATGTATAGTTGGACATTGGAGAAGGGAAGTGTGATTTGGTCGTTTCAGATATGGAGCATTTCAGGGATCCAGTAAAGAGTGAATCTTTGATCACAGGTGAGACTGATGGAGTGTTGGATCTAAATGAGAGGGAAGAAATGGATAGAATTAAAGTTGTAGTGGACAAAGATGGAATTCTTATGGATGAGGTGAATTTAGGTGAGGTTGATGAGTTGCTGGGCTCATATGAGTCAATCAATGATGAAATCTAAGTTGTAGCAGAAAAAGACTAAATATTTTTGGATGAGGCTAATTGTTAGGTGCTAAAGGTTGAGGAGAGGAGAGAAGAGCCTGTCAGTTTTTTTGGTCTCTCGAGGAGGAAGAGTAGGGAGAGATATGGAATGATCAAGCAATTGAAAATTTCAGTGTATCTATGGAAGATCAATCTTTTTCGTAAAAGCATTGATGGGGACTAATTCAATAGAGGAGGCTTAAGATGAGGAGACTGTGGGGGAAGAAAGAGGTGGGGGTATTTCGCTGCAGAGACGGGGGAAGAGAGAGGATGAGGAAGAGAGAGGAAGGAGGAGAGGATTTGATCGGGGAGAGAAATCACAAGTGACGAGTAATAAAAATGGGATTGTTGGGTTGATGATGATGATGAAGGGGAGCAAGAAGAACGGGAAGAATTGAAAGATTGGAGGTATTTTGGAGTAAAATAACATTTTCAAAAGCAGAGGGTATTTTGGGATTTAAATGTGTATTTTTAGAATATTAAGGGAATATTTCCTGCTGTTAACGGCTGACTAAGAGTAAAAGGGTGTTTTTTGACTTTCCAAGTTTTGGGGGTCGATTAGCTAATATGATGTGGTGGGTAATTTTCTAAATATTAAAAATTTGAAGGGTATAGATTAGAATAACCCTTATCTAAAAGATAAGTGTAGCATGTCTTATACATATGGGAATGATGTGCTCTTGTATGTCTTTGATTAAGCTTAGCATCTTAATTAAGTGTAGCATGTCTGTAACATATGTTAATGTTGTGCTTCTGTGTATGTCCGTAAATTTCAACTGTGGAACTTGAGACCTCATGAAATTTGTCATAGTATGTTATTGTTAAGACAATGAAAGGAATTTCCTTTTGTGGAGTTTAGTTGTCAGTCAGTTATCTCTTTGATCTTGTTATATATGTGTTGCTTTTTTAGAGGTTGGGATTTTATTTTATTTTATTTTATTTTTTCCTTTAGTGGATCCTTGTGTGTTGGAGTCCTTATTGCAACACCACTTTAATGTAATTCTTACTTTGGTCTTGAAAATGCCAAATCATGCAACTCATCCAGCGTGACCACATAATTTGAGATAGGTTGTAGGGGAGTTTCTATTATCACTTGAACTGGGGACTTCAGAAACTCTGCATACTCGGACTCTGCTGGAGAAAATTTTTTTATGCTTTCAGCCATGTTATTATGTTTCCAGGCATTTTTTACTACATCACAGTTTGATATTATATTCTGGCATGAGATTTTCCCTACTTTCCATCAGTATTAAGCTGTTTTTGCTTTGTTTGATTTTTTGATTCTTTTCATTCTATAAACTGTTTATGCGTGTTTGGTCTTTTGATCCTTTCTGTTTTCCTATTTAGCCTTTTTTTTCCTACTTTCTACTTTCAGCTGATTTCTGTTAGCAGCTAGCGTACTATTTTCTCTTAACAGAATAGTAATTATACAGACACTTGTGAGGCCTTTTTGTCTGGTGGCTTCCTTTTAAAAGAACAATCTGTAACCTGGAGCCTTTTAACAGTAGATAGATCAGATTTGAAGCTTGCTTAATGAACACCAGGGTCATTTTTTTTAAAAAGAATTTTGCGATGCAAGCCATTAATTTCTACCTGAATTCTTTCCCCAACAATCTTCTCTTGCTGAGATTTCTTTATGGCCAATCTGTTCAAATCTAACATTTCAATGCTTATAACAGGAGTGTGCAATCATGCCTTCCACTTCCACTGCATCAGTAGGTGGCTCAAGACCCGTCAAGTTTGCCCTTTAGGTCAGAAAATAACTCCAATTTGGTTTTACTCTATAATTATTATTATTATTATTATTATTTTGTTGGCATGTTTCTAACGTGTGATTCACCTTTTTTTTTTTAATTCCTTCGGCATGAAATTGTTCAGACAACAGTGAGTGGGAGTTCCAGAAATATGGCCACTAGACTTGCTTGCTATGCTCCTTTACAGGTGCAAGTATTTTAATTTCCTGCCATGTTTACTGCAGAAAACTAGATCTTGTATCGTATCTCGTTCGTTACTTGCATATTTCATTGTGGATGTGAGAATGAATGAGATACCATCAGTATCATCATTATGAATTCAGTGTATTTGATGCTTCTCTAGCAAATCTATTGTTATGATTTGCACTCTAATGCAAATATTGATCTCATGTCTGACCAGCAGTCACCCCTTCCATTTTCTTGGATGTCGAAGTCTTAGGGTTGGATATGGAGGGAATATTATTAATTATCATATTTGTATTTATTGTTTCTTTCATATACAGATGCAGATATTGATATATGGATTTGGATATTGCTTGAATTTGCTATTCATATTTGTTTAAACTAAAAATGTTTTCTTTTTTGATCTGCATGCGAAGTGGATATATTAATGGCAATAATTTTGAATATCCTAATCGGATAACAATAATTTTGAAGGAAGAGTGGTATTAATTCTTAATATATTTGCTTTTACCATGGAAAAAATTATTTTTTAATGCATCACGTAATGTTGAATTGATTTTATTCATTATATTGTTATATAGTATGTTATATAGTGACGTAATAATGTTGACATTTTTGTCATTCACTCCATTAAATATGTCTAGTTTGGCATCTAATGTTTCCATTGCTAGAATAAATCCATGTCAGGCCTGCCATTGTCAGTCACTTGAAGGTGCTGAACATGTGATATGCACGTGATCATCTTGACAATCTTTTGCCCTTTTTCAATTAGAATAGCTAGGATGTCCTCATAATGAGGTATATAATGCCCCAGTGTTTCCTGTTCCTCACTCAAGATCTAGGGTTAGGGTTTACTAGCAAGTCAAAATTTGAGGGGAACAAAAATACAGTTATCAAAATTTGAGTTCTACATTTGAATGAAGTCAAGAAATCGAGATTATTAAGATAGTGGCTTTGTAGTTGTGAAGGCAACAAATTTGGTATTTTTTAGTTTCATGGATCATCCATTATATCCCAAGCTAGCTATTTTGATGCTTTTGGATATCAAAAGTAAATTAACAAAAATACAGAACTTGGAAACCAAGTACTCACATTTTTTAAGCTCAAAATAGTAAACTTAAAGAGTCTATGTTGTCAAATCATATTAATAGTCTTTTTTATATTATTATTAGGAAATATTTCAATAATTTCTCACTTATTTACTGATAATAATATAAAGGGATAATTACACTCAGATCTTGTATAGTACTCAGATTTTGTGTAGTATGAAGGTGTACAGCTTATTATTCCTTAAATTCGAAACTCTAACTTAGCCCGGTTGGAGTTGGATCACACACGTGTGGTGAAATGTCAATTTTGCTCCCAACTTCTCCTCAAGTCAAGCGCCACTGTGAATCAGTAGTCCGAACCCTAACCGGAGCTCTACAATGCTGGGCCATCCCCTTGGCTCTACGCAGCCTTCGGCTCTCCAGGCTGGACAGACATTACATTGCCCATCTGTGGAGGCCTTTGGCCGATCCCCCTCCCCCGCGTCCCTCCTCTTCCTCCTATCCCTTCTCCTCCTCTCCTGCCAATGTCGTCTTCTCCTCATCTCCCGCCAATGCCCTATCGGATGCCGAGGCAGCCTCTATCGCCCGTCGCCAGCTCCACGCCCTCAAAGAGGACGGTGACCTCCCAGACAGAGGACGGTGACCTCCCAGACAACTACAACTACGAAATCCTCATACCACAAGCTAAAGCCGCTGCTTCCAGTTCTTTCTTTTCCTTGTGCGCTCGTTCATGGTTTGAGAAAACGGGGGTGGGTGCGTGAGGCTTTGGGGTTTTTATCCATATAAAATTTTTTGAAATAATAAAAATATCTGGTTAATTCAACCTTCGTTCTTCTAGCCATGATTTTGAGATGTTTTTCTTTGTGCGGTTTTCAAGTCCAAGCCATAATAATGAGTAACGACATGACGATACAAGAGGTCACTGGGACCTTCCTTAATGGAGTTTAATTTATCCCGTCAGTCTGGTGTTACCTCCGCTGTCCAAACAATTCATTCTCGATATGGGAGGAAATTCACCTGAGAAGAAACAAACTAAGCTGTCTCCCACAAACACCGGAACCCTCCTTCAGACTAGAGTCACTTGTGACATATTTTCATCGCCATCTAGCCTGCTAGGGTGCCAGTCCTTCCCATATAGTAACTGACTGACTAGAGTCATCCAACATGTACCGGTGCTGATTTTGGTAGGGAAAAAAAAATACTTCTCCATATATCATGTTCTCTTTTGTTTTGAGCCAGGACCTCCTGTATCATGAGCCACTCATATAGCAAGCCCACTTGTGCCATGGACGACGACCAACTCTTTCATTCTCTTTTATCAGACACCCTGCACAATTATCTATCTAGATTAGTTCTCAAGTTTATTTACCTCCCACTGGATTGTCCTATATTGTTGCTGGTGTATAGCGGAAAGCGACAAGTTGCTAATTGATGTCGTACCTGTTAATTGTTCCTGCCGAGCTGTTCGACAAGGAGCTGGATGCATTGTTCTTGAATGACAACAGATTCAACTCCCCACAGCCAGAGAATTTCGGCAACTCAGCCTGTGTCCGTCATGGTTCCCCCCCAACAACGAGCTTGGCTGGTGCATACCGAGCAGAATTGGGAGGATGGGCGCAACGCTGAACGAGATCGTGATGGTGAACAATGGATCGGTGGGATGCTTGCCACCTGAGACAGGGCAGCCGGGCAATGTGACGGTGTTGTTCTAAGCAGTGGTGCTGCTGCTGCTGCTGTGCATGCTGCCTTTGCGCATGCACAACAGCAGCAACAATCCCTGTTCTTGCACTTTCTGAAAAATAAATTGTGCATAAACTCTTGTGTTCATCCATTCATCCACTGTTTCATGAGATGCACAATATTATCCGAATTGATTTAACAATTTCAGTGTCGATATTATCCATCATAAAACACTAGACTGGATAGGATTAATGAAGGGAGGGTTGGGAGAGAGGGAGTTAAACTCTCAGGGAAAATGTAATTAAATAAAATGAATGCAGTTTTGTTTAAAGAAGTAACTGTTGACTAATTTTGATAACGGTCCAAAGTTATACATTTTCCATACTAAAAGGGATCTGAATGTAATTAACCCTAATATAAATATAAAGCAAAATAGAACAAAAACAGTCCTCTAAAATTTATATAGTGCATGCATTCATTTTGGACTAGGTCTTGAACCTTATGCTTCAAAGGTGACTCCAGTATTTTAGTATATGAAACATGTAGAGTGAAAATTAAATTATTTATGTTTCATATTTGAGAATAATTCAATGTCCAAACCATTATATTAGTACATTATAGGCAAGATGGGAGTATATCTAAAACATGTCTACTACCCATTAGAAAGAAATTTGCTTTTAGATGTATGTAGCCTCCTCTCTAGCTTCAAACATAACTCCATTTATAGAAATCATACTTAAAAACTCCTTATTCAGAAGAAGTTGTGGTAATACTTTCAAAGTCAGCAGTCAAAGCAATGACTTTAGACTTCTTTTTCTTAAGATGATTAGCCTTTTAATTTATCAATATTTTTTGTAATCACTTTCAGTTTGCATGCAATGTCATTTAATTTTCCATCCACAAAGATTGTCAAATGTCTTATAATCATCTATATTTAGATTTTCAAAGTTTCTTGTTAGATTTAACACTTCCAACTGCATCATATTCATGTCTCTTATGTCTACATTCAGTTGAGTGTGCCCTACTAAAGATATATATTTTTGAAGTTTCAGATCTTATTCAGCAGTAATCCAATCTTTTTTCAACTTTATTTGATATCTTTGCCAACGAGGGGTTCCCAACCATTACATATAGACGCCCAAGCTTTCATAGATAGGGACAAAACAAAAGTGCTCTCATTTTGGCTTTCCAGTATGCATAATTATATCCTTCAAGTTGGGGTGCTCTATGATAGACTGACCCTCTCTGGCAATATTCAACGAAATTAATTAAAAAGATATAAAAAATAATAATAATAATTAAAAAGATATTAAAAAAAAAAAAAAAAAAATTTACCTGATACCAATACCAATTGAAAAAGGTAGCATGAGCTCAACTTAGAGTTGGCACGATATGATTGATATGATTCGATATACTAAACATGCAATCAAAATGCAATAGGGGGGTTTTTGCATATCTGTTCCTTAAATCTTTAAAAATTAAAATTTAGTTTCTCAAATATGAATATTTATAATTTAGTTCTCCAAATCCTTTAACTTACCTTACTTTAGTCTCTCAGCCATATTTTTTACCCGAATTCTCCATTATACTCTCGATTTACTTTACTTTAGTTCTCCCTTCACTCTTTGTCCTCTCCTCCTCTTCTTATTGAGTTCCCCTCTCCATTCTTCTCCTCTCTCTCTTTCTTCTTAGTTAATCTCTAAAGTGAAGTAACTCAGGAAAACTCAATAAAAAGAAAAAAGATACAGAGAGAGAGAGATAAGAAGAATTAAGAGGAAAATCCAATAAGAAGAGGAAGAGAGGAGGAAGAGGAAATCGAAAACTAAAGTGAAGTAACTCAAGAGTACAACGGAAAATTCGTACAAAAAATATGGCTAAAGTGAGGTAATTTAAAGAATTTGAAAAGCTAAATTATAAATATGAAGATTTGGATAACTAAATTCTCATTTTTAAGGGACAGATATGTAAAAACCCCAATGCAATAATAAATCTCAACCAATCAGTACAAATCAACATAGAACTTTAAATAAGTAAAATTTCACGGATGAATTGCACTATGAATAATGAGTTTTACATCTCTCTCTCTGTCCCAAACCCTCATAATGGCATCCCCTCAAAGATATATATATATATATATATATATATATATGAGAAAACGGAAAATACACCGGCGGTGAAGGAAGTTTCCTTCACCGCCGCTTAGGTGGCCCAATAAAATTATTACACGTGATGTCATTTAAGAGAATTCATTTATTTGTTATCTTGAATGACGCCCTGTGTTATAATTTTATTAGACCACCTAAGCGGCAGTAAGATATATATATATATATATATATATATATATATATATATATATATATATATATATATATATATATATATATATATATATCCCCAAAAAGAAAATTGAAAACACAAATGAATACGAGTTACCAAGTTCATAGTATGAATCCTCGTACGTATGTAAATTGGTAATATTGATCAAAGTTAAATCTCCGACCATCAAGAACAACAACATATTGTTCATCAACTTCTAATCCACCTTCATCATCATCCAAGAGATGTGTCAAAACTTGAATGAATGGAATATTTATAGAGTTTCTCCACTTCTTCAAACATAAGTCCAGATCTTCCTTTTAATCATGTTCATTCATCCTCAAACCAACAGATCAATATTTGGTTTCCTAATAATCTCAACCAATCAATACACAAATAAACCAGAGTTCTTTAGCAAATGAGATAATTTCTATGTGAATAGGATGCTGATGTCTACCAATGAAACAATGTAGCACTACCAATGAAACAATGTAGCACTTACTACTAAAGCTGATGCAAAGCTTGGGGCAAAATTTATAGTATAAGAGTGTAACTTTATCGTTCCTAAAATTTTAAACTCTCACTTCGACCCGCTGAACCGTAGAAAAAAATATCTTCATATGAGCTTCTTTTGACAGTTTTTTTCTGCAGTTCAAGCAATACAAGTGAGAGTTTTAAACTTTAGAGATGATTTATACACCCCTCATACTACAGGAGGTCTGATTGTAATTAACCCTCAAGGCAAAGTCGTCTCCAAAATGGATCACTGCATAGAATTTGCCACCAATGTGACCATGTTAACATGCAAACCATCCAAGCAACCAATTCCATTACCCTAATAACTTCAAAACCAACCAAAACTCAGACTTCATAAAGACTATACGACGGGGCTATTTACCAACCAATTTCAAGAAGAAAAAAAACCCATCTTGCAGTCAAACTCCCTAATTGTTAACATGCAAGGATTGGGATACCTACCATGTAGAAAGTTGGCTTCAACCACTGCTGGCCTCAATGCCACCACCTAAGACCTCGCTCCTCCGACACCCCACGAAGAGAAGACACCAACAGGCGACCACAATCGGCCCGTTCAGGGTCTGGAGAGGTAGAGCATCAAGCTATAAGCACCAAATATGATACTTGAATAGAGGGAGAAAAAAAAAAAGCACATTTTTTGTCCCAGGAAAAGAAAAGACCAGAATATAACTGATTTAGTCCTTGGCAAATCAACTAATATAATCATTTCATTACAAGAAAAGAATTATGTAGCTCATAGAGCCTGGACAATCACATATCATGGAGTAAGGAAATCTAATAACAATCCACGAACAAGCTGAATCCAATGGACACGACTGAAACTGCTATTATAACAACAAATGAACAATATACAGATAATTACATAAAATATCACTTACCCCAAACGACGACACACCACTTCATTTCTCACTCTCAAAAATTGTGGGAGCACTCCATGCCTCTCCCTCTTCTCATACTCGTTCCAATGAATTTTACAATATATTGGTTGCGCAAGTGTAAATGTGTGTGTATATATAATGGATAAGCCCAAGTAAGGAAACTCACAGAATTGTGATTGACATGCTCATCAGCACCGTCATCTCTCGCCTTGCTACACAAATATTTTTTAGCTTTGTGCATCCTTTTCTCTCTCTTTCCTCCTCCCCTCATTCGACAAAGCATTGATCTGCCATTCTAGCTGCAAAGCCATAAGAAAAGGAAAAGATATCAGAGGTTAATCCAGATTCAAATGTATAGTTTTGGACAATTATCTTCATTTTTCATTCAAAATGAAAGCACATATTACAACACATAATCAAAGTTATTTTACTATACTTTACCTTACAAGATTTGCCGACTTATTCAGAAATGTGCTCAATGTAAACACTGTATCTTAAAACTTAATTTTTATAAAATGATTTGGCATGGAAGACATAAGCTCACTAATTGTGTTTAAAACTTAGCCCCCAGTTTGGAACCACAACATCTGATAGAAACAGATAGGATAGAGTTATGATTAAGATAGAGTTTTGATTTAAATAGAGTATTGATATTATCATTATTGTTAGGCTTTTCTTTTAAAAAAAAAAGATTTTGGATAGAGTTTTGATTTCTTCATTATTTTTAGGAATTTCCTATAAATGAGCCCTGTAAGCATGAATTGAAATTAATGAAAAAAAATACTAAAATTTCATTCTTGCATGTGATTTGCTTGAGTTGAAATCTTTCTTCGAAAATTTGTTGAAAGTGGGCGTAGATTCGCCTTGGTGTTGAGGCCCATACCCGATTATTCCTTTCCAAATCCACAATTTGTACCTTAAAAAGCCCTAATTTCCCTTCCATAAACCCTAATTTAGCTTCTTTATGATCAAAATCCTCTTGTGCTTTTGCTTAAGCAGGAAAAGTAATAAATTCATGGGTATTCTTTTGATGCCATATATCAGCTCATCTGATGGGAATAAGTTTAACATGCAAACCCAGAGCATGCAAATAATATATGGGGCAATTCTCGTAAAGATAACACAAGACTAGCTTAGAGATGCACAACAATATTACACAAATAAATTGTACAATAATTTAATACATGCAGTCTACCTGTGCATTTTTAGACTTCAATCTTTGAACATCGTCACTGAGGCTTCCAACGCTGAATCAGAACAAATTTTCAGTCCAATGCCCAGAGAGATAATCATAGCTTAGCAACGAAAGGAATGGATTTAGTACCTCTGTTGCAGTTGTACCACATAGTTCTGCAGTTCCTTCTCCCTAAGCTGTAATTAAAATTATTCATGTGAAAGTACATCAGATTTATGAGAATTGGCACTAAACAAGATTACACTTATCTCGGGTTGTCTGCTTTGACAAGGTTAACACAAAATGAAGAGGGACTGGTGGTGGCTTTTGCTAGATTCGACAAGGGTTCATTCATCCCACAAAACAATCTGCCCCCTTTCATCTTTCCTTTTCTTACTGTTGTTTGGGGAATAGTAAGAGTGGAGTTATACTGTGGCTATGGTAATCCTTGGACAAGCATTTAACCGAAACAAAGAATGAGTGGACTTTGAGATGTTCTTTTTTGTAGAAGTGGAGATGACCTATAACAGAGCAGATGGGACACAAGGAATTCACAAACACAGTCTCAAAGACGTGAGATAAATGCTTAGTTGTTGTTCTTCGATGCCTATAGGGTTGGGCAAGAGGATGACTGGAGTGAATAGGGCCTTGCCAGTCATAGACTGTAGAATGCTCATGATGTTGAAGAGAGATAAAAAGGACAAAACTTTCAAAAAAAGGATTAATAATAATATTACAAACTTCCAAATTATTGACATTACCTGTGATAAGTCACTAGCGGCAGCATCAGAATGCTCTACTTGTTGACCTGCCAAGAAAAATGTAAAACAATGTCATGACGCTTTGAAAACCGAAAGAGTTGAGCGACAGGAACAGAAAATGTATTGCTCCCGAAAGTACCATTTATTTGCTCCAAACATTTGATCAAATTTGTAAGTGATTCCTGTAAACATCAAGCAGGTAAATCGAATGCAAAAAGCATAAACTGTTATTTATGGAGGAATGGTTTGGAACTGACCCTCTGCATAGCATTCTGCTGGAGCAAAAACTGTAACAATGGAAGGACGAAAGCGGCATTTACAGAAGGATTTGTTGATGATCCACTAACAGAGTTTGCAGTACAATTTGCTGATGGTGCGGCCTAAAATGATATCAAGAGGGGGGAAAAAATGTTACATCCTCTTAAAGATATTAGAACTGCTTTCTTACTCTACTGAGAAAAAACAGTGTTCTTTGTTCTTTCCTACATTTGTGCAGTTACATAATCCCAACAATTCAGATGTCTGTAGTGAGGTATCTTTATAATGTCGCACAACATTTTTCAACTAATATGGTGATCATACTACATTTATTTCCAAAATACCACATCTGCAATGAGTTAACAGAGGTCAAAGTTTTCTATACTCTAGCGGTTATGGCTTATAATTCACATATGCATCAGTCTACACATATAGTATTTACTCATCACAGAATGTTAGAGTTCTCCAGGCACTGGATGTTCCGCAACTTTCAAGGACACTCCCAGGACCCTTAAAAGTTATAGATGATGATACTACCAACCAATTCATCACAATGGTAACACATTGATATAGAAGATGCCTAGCATACATTTCATAAGTGTAGATGTTATATTTATTTAATTAATCTATGACCAACTTAATAATTGGCCTTGCCATTGCACTACATACTTGCACAACACGCAAATAGAATATAGGTATGCCTCACTGTCAGGCTCTCAGAAGCCCCCTCACGCTCAGTCACCGGACAGCTGACACCATGTATGTCGTGTCCAAATAACATTGAGAAAACTTCATTTGTTTGTTTTTGTTCCAATAAATTACTTAAATACCTTGTTGCCAGCATCGGCTGATGTAATCTTGAACCGCCCCTTGCACTGGATGACTCTTCCTTCAGCTGAATCATCTTGCATGCTTGCTTAAATGCCAAAAATTTATTGCAAATTATTTCAATACAATTTCATTACTGATATGTATGAATGTCTTACACCTTATACCTGAAGCAGAATTGTTGGAGTCTCTCATTTGACGATATAAAAGCGGACCACTGAGATTCCTTTCACCTTGAAACCTCTGATGCAGATCATCCCTACAAATGTATATAACTCACCAAAATAAGCATTATATCACGTACACATCCTAACAGGCCGATGAAATAAAGAAATATCAAAAACCTCTCAGGAAGGGAAATGACATGGCTATTACATTTAGAAAAAAAAATGAAATGCAACTAAATTCACAAGCATGAGAGAGAGATTGAGAGATATATACTTAAATCTTTAAAATATGCAGCATCAGTAAGTCTAGCTCTCAGATATTTTAGCAACCACATGTTCTTGCAGGGTTATACAATTGTGTCCTGACTAGTTACAGGAACTGTATGTTGGGAGTGTAACACAATGCATTGCAACCATCACAAAGTCCTGTATGTTGGGACAGTAACCCAATGAGCTGCTACCATCACAAAGTCATCTTCACCATGGGTCACGAGAAATGCATTGAGCTACTATTCTTAACACAGTTCTGCTGTGATAGTAAGCAGTCTGCTTACAAAATTGTCTAGAATCTTTTGATAAACTCATTCAGAAGATATGACTTGATGATACAGCTGATTATATCATCTGAACAATACATAATTAGTTTTTGACGAAGAAGACAAAATATTTGAATTAGCTATCATAAATAAGTTTTATAGCCTAAATCATATGGATGCCATGTAACCCAACAGTGCACATCTACGAAGCATAAACACGCCAAATCTAGCCTCGTGTCAGAGTCACACATATCAAATACAATTCGTGCACGACACATTCATGTGTCGGATGCGGATTGGCGTGTCAAACTCCCAGTCAATGCAAAATGTTCATGTCTGATTGTTAATACGAAATGTCTTACCGGCAATCAATGTGAAACATGCGACAATGCTTTAGCTTACTTCATATTATTTCATACAAAATCTTTTAGGTGTTTAATTTGGCTAACATTTAGATATAGTTAAGTAGTTCTATAAACTTGTTTTCAGGTACTTGTTTGAACAAAAATAAGGACTATTGATAATGGTGTGAATGAGCCTAAATTTACTATTTTTTCTTTTCAGTTAGACATTTAGTTGTGACCTGGATTCAGCCGTGACATATGGTAATTAAATAGTCGTTTATTGTTACAATCTTAATGTTCACGATTCCTCTTGTACTAATATATAGCATGAGGTCTTGCTGTGTAGTTATAGGAAGCCTAAGAGTAGGGAAAAAAAAAAAGACTAATTAAATATTTTTACAGTTTGAATTGAAAAAATTATACTACCTAAAATATTCTTACTTTAACTTGATTAAGCAACCTGCTAACTCAATTGAGTTAATGGTTATGCTTGCAGTTTGAATTTATTATAAGTGAATACCTTATGATAATAGTACATTAGCTGATATTTTATATTTTTTATAAACATAATAATAGTAATAATAATAATAATAATAATAATAAACATAATAATAATAGTGAAAACAATCATGCTTGTCTTGTCCCTATATCGTACTTTCTAGGATTTAGTTGTTATCCCTATCCATGCCCGTGTCATATCCGTGTTTTGTGTCCATGCTTCATAGGTGTATCCAAAATAAAGAAGTGATTTTTAGCCTCAGTCACTCAAGCACGACAAATAAAACTTAATAGACATATATGGGTTGGATAATTCATGATTCATAAGCCTATCCAATCATGTGGGATGCATCACCTTAGTTGAAAACCATCATAGGCATTATATTGTTTGTATGTGTTGCAATGAGGAAAAGGAATAGAGAGTTCAGAGGCGATTTCTAGACGAATGCAGCATCAGCAGGAGCACCAGTCGACTGGTACAAAGGCAGCTGAACAGCACCAGTGAACCAGTATACTGGTATCTGATGTTTACTTCCTGCAATGGAAGGATGCTATTGCATCTGAAAGATTCATAAGACAACAATATGAATATCACGGTCCCACACAATCTCATCATAGTGTGCCCTCAATTTGGCACCCACTTCCATAGGAAAGAAAAGTACAATAGCAAGACAAGCAATTGGACATTCTTCGTCTTCCATGTAAAACTCTTGCAAAATTTGTACACTTCTACATGATAAGAAAATGATGAAATACTATTTGAATAGACCCATCAAGTTTAAATGTATAATTCCTACGACCTATCAGTGATCACGAACTACTAATGGAGTTGAAGGAAAAATACCATAAGTCAGGTACATCACCAGCAATGCATAACAGGTAAAGGTGTTGGACAATTAATGAACATGCCCAAGAAGTGAATGCCACGGAAACGAATGATGGATGAGTTGTACGATAATAAAGACACAAAATGGGGGAGAACTGAGCCTGTCTAGGCATGTGCTGGGAGGCCAATAATTACACCAGTTAGGAGAAATGACTACTGGTTAATGGAACAGTGAGGACCAGAGGTGGGCCAAAATGAACGTGGACAGAGGCAGTAAATGAGAATACAACAGTTATTTAACTTAACCGGGGATATGGCTCTTAGTGGAGCTGCATTGAAGAAAATGATTCATGCAACCCACCCCAAAAACTTGGGATAAAGTTTTTCATTTCTGTATAACCTACATCTTACCAAGCCAATTAAGCCATAAGAGGTATCAATCAATAAATGTTGAAAACTTGTCCTCTCTTTAGTAGGTACAAGGTATAAATAAATGTATGTATAAATAAATGTATAACGGCATCTTCAAATGAGAATTAAACAAAAAGAATGAAGTCGGAAAAAAAGGAATTCAAATATAAATGTACAACAAATACTACATTCTCCACAGTAATGTCCAGATGCAAGTTTTCAAGTAAACAAACTCTACCTCTCTCCATCTCCAGCAATGGGCTTATAAGATGAAAGAATGCGTTCTGGTAGAAGTGAACCGCTTAAGAACTTCTGGCGTCCAACGGCATGCATATTCTTGGGTATGGAGGAACTTCTTTCTATCTCACCATTATACTTTCTAGAATCAAGGTCCTCTACATGTGATTGTTTCGGGCCTTTCGGTTGTGGAAATATGGATTCTGAATTTGACTCTCCACAGTTCTTCCAACAAGGACTTGTAGCGTTAGAATCATCCTCACAAACATCAAAGCAACCCCTGCATAAATTTAGGATGCCCAATAAATTAGTAATATTGCACTGCCCATGGTTTTATTTTATTTCCATCAAAGACGTTATAGGAAAGGAATTAAACCAATAACAAAATTATATAAAGAAGGAAGATGGAATATAACAAAAACCCAACATGTTTATGGAGAAAAGGAGGAAATGTATAGATTGCTAGAATTGCACGCTAGTGGCACTGCTTATAACATGGTGAAAGAGTCATATAAGTATAACCGTTTCAATACTTCCAATAAGATTCAATAATTTCTCCACATATGGCAGATTTGAATGCATATCCTCTCCAGCAAAATACACGCATTTGAATGCATAACATATGAAACACACACACATTGCTCGAGTTTTAAACAGATACCTGAGTGCTTCAAGAGGACATATAGGAAATGCAGAGGCAAATGGACCCTCCAACTCTTGAATATCTTGCAATCCAACCTAATACATCAGGAGGCATCCATCAGCACATGCTGAAGAATATGACAATAGTTTTGTGGGAAAACATAAAGAAAACTATATATTAAGGCAGTCAAAGAACCTGGAGAAAGTTACCTCTGCAGATGTTTCAGCATTGGCCTTCTCAACCTTTTCTGGGGACAAATTCTGTGGTGCAGAATCAACATAATCGCAGCCATCATTTTGTTTATGATTGTTACCTAGTTCATCTAAATTGAAGCCACAAACTGTAGATGGAATCTGAAAAAGAAAAAAGAATCTAGAAGGGTAAGGAGACTAATATTGCTGTGTTCTCTACAGCAAATAATTTATTACACATATGATATTATTCAATTTCTCATTGTCATTGGAAATTGAACCTCCTTACAAGGGCAGCCTGAGCTTTCAAGTCCTCCAGATTGAAATTCCACGCACTGATTCCTCGTATGTACTCTTGCTGCAAAGGCACAGCACCTTTCACGTTATTATAAATATCCTAAGTCCACACATGAAAACCTTTGTTGACAGTATTATATTCAACATGAAGAACTAAAGGGCACAGCAAATAGGTGACAACGATAAATTTACTATGAAGAGACGAACATGGAGAAGTGTTAAATACTGAAATTGCAAAATAGGTTAAATTACTTGAGTATAATGTTCTTAGCACATTCAATTTTTAATGTCGGTCAATAATACCAGTACGTCGACTTATATCTTAATAGTTTTGCCCCTAGCCGTTACAATGTGTGTTTTGTACCATTTCTCGTTTTGGACCAAAATGAGTAAACATATCGGCTCGAAAGAGAGATATCAGACAATATTCACCCTCAAGATATCACCTGGAAATCAGTAGTATCAAATTTTCTTTTATTGATGCAAAAAAGGGGACCCGACCCATTAATTTGTAAACATGACAACCTACATACATGAGAAAGAAGTAGGGCTCGTTAGTAATCTCATACCCCATTCATTAACCGTTCCTCCATCGCGAGTAAAGACTGCGAGATGTAACACCAGTACTAGTGGCTAGCAACGACATAAATATATATATATATATATATATATATATATATATATTGAGTTTATTTTTGTATTTGAAGATTGGATATTCGGTTAGTATCTGTCTTGACGCATTTGACAATATACAAAAATGATAAATTAATACATAGGTTGAATGCAAATTGTTATGCTAAGTATATCTTAAGGTCCTAACTTATTTTAAATGGGTTATACGATTTATGTAGGCATGACATGTATAATATTAGCGGAAAAGACTTCTAATATGACACCCGATATTTAGGAAATGTCACGATATATAACCCCATTTACAATATAGTGTAGAATTTTGTCTACCGATATTTAAAACACTAAGCACATTGCCAAATGTTAAACTCATATGAAAGAAAAGAGAATCTGTCCAACATAAAAAGGCTCTTTTGATATTTAGAACATGAATTTGACTTCCACGGCAGTGATGTTAAGGTCAAATAAGATGCACGCATGTATGTGCATGCACGCATGTATGTGCATACACACATGCAAATGCAAACACACACATTACTTTTCAAGTTAGGAAGATACAAAACTGGATTAAGTATGAAGGGTATGGTGATGCCTCAAACCAGATTTTGATAGATTCATAGGCTGGTTCTTGTTTGGTCTTCTGTAAATAATTTTCAGGGTTTGCAATGGTTTTATTTTTATTTTTTCCCTTTGTTTCTTTTGGGTCCCACAGGGGATGTTGAGATGCAAATACAAATTTTCTCAGGATTAGCTTTGCTTTCTGTTCATTCTTCCTTTTTCTATTTCAGCTTCCACAGAACCCACAAACCCTTCTCTCTTTCTGGTACAACCCTTCTTATTCCTCGGTGGAGTGCAATAGCTGCTGAAATTCTCTCTCATGCTGACCATTTCTTTCTACACAATGTTTCTTCATAAAAATAAACAGCAAAACTCTTTGTTGCTCCTTGCTTCTGTTTTTTAAATATTCTAGAGGCAAAATCTACGAAGATTTACATCTATTTCATCCTTATCACTTGAATCAAGGGATATAGCATCTTATTTTTTTGTCCTTTTTTCATTTGTGTTTTAGCTGAATCTTGAAGCCTATCTTCCCCAACACTAGTCAAGCTTTCAACATCACACCTTTAAGCTGCAACTCAATACCTCATCATATTTATCATTAACTAAACTGGGGGGGAGGGGGGGGAGAAAGGAAAAAAGAAATAAGTTTCAATCTCATATCACAATCTAGAATTTTCACTAAAATGGCAAAGGAAGTCAGAAACATTGGCACATAGCAATCACGTTGGCAATGATTAAAGACTGAAATATAAGGGAAGATATTTGTCATATCATATCCAGGTGATGTAAAGACATGAATACAGATGAAGTTATTCTTGAAAACAGTCATCTGGCTATTTGGTGAAAATAGTTCATGCATGTTCGATTATTACACAGAATGCAAGTGCCTGGCTTATCCAGATTCCAGATATCATAATCTAAATTAAGTGCCAGAGCAAGAAAACACTACAAAATTGCATGCAATTATTGAGGATCACCTGTGACAATTGCTCCTTATCTCCACCTCCAGCCTCGTTTTGTGGAAGAAGATTAGCTTCTTTCCCCTAGAAACAGGAAGAGTAAGACCATGCATAACAATCATATTAGGCTATTAGCAGCAGCTCAATTAGAAAAGAACATATTTCAACCTTCAGTGTCCTAAACCGTTCGCCAAGGGGAGCAAGACCATCTAGAATCGTCCGTACTAAATAATCATTTGATCGAGTATGTTTAAAGAAAGAATGTTTCAAAAGCTTCTCTGAAGTGGGACGCTTTTTTGGATCCTTCACCAAGCAGGTAGCTACCAATTCTTTGAAAGACTACACAAACAAAGCAAATTTCATTACAAACAACACACCATTAGATAGATTTGAAAGATGAGATATGTACCTTCGAGAATCTCCTGTCCCTTTCATAGTCAAGACCTGGAGGTGCATTTTGCAGGGTCATAAGCAACACCTATAGTGGTAAGATATTATATTCAGTACACAGATAGATGCACGTTTCAGAAACTGATACATCGTGAGTAATGTGTTCAAATGTTTATTTAAAGGCATACTTTCATAGGAGGATACTTGGAGAATGGTGCATGTCCATGGGCAAGTTCCAAAGCTGTTATGCCAAATGACCAGATGTCTGCCCTGTTTACAATCGAACAAATTAACACAAGAAAAGCAGAAATTAAAAAGAACAAGTCTAAAAATTCCACAGGTCTCATTAACTTACTTAAAATCATATCCATGCAATTGCTGCATAACTTCAGGAGCCATCCTGGAAAGCACACAACATAATAAGTTATGCATGTTACTAACAAATTAGAACGTGTTCAATTCATCTAACATAAAGCCAGCAAAGGGGCTAAGTTTTGAATGAAACAAAAAAGAACGAAAATGCACCAGCATGGGGTCCCCACAAATGTATTTCGCGAGCGTTGCCGATCGCCAGTATCAAACATGCAAGCTGAGACTCCAAAATCTGCTAGCTTAACCGCTCCATCACCATCAACTAGGATATTGCCAGCCTGCAAAAAGTAAATGGTACATAAAAATATCTACTGCAGATAATGTAAGCATCTGTCACAGTAATAAATTCTTAAGTCCCCCCACTCCAAACACACACACACACACCCAACCCCTCTGCAAATTTTAAGCAATATACTATTAGTCTATCCGAAGTAGGATCCTGTAAATGATGTATAGCAGCTCAAAAATATGAAACGTGATGCGATAGAGATTAAAAAAGCCTATTCAGGCAGCTCAGAGGATCACATGGTTCCAAATGCCGACAGAAATCATATGCGTGACTTAAGAAAAAAAGATATTATGTCATAGATGAGCAAATGTTACAATGAAACACGCTTAAATTGGAGTACAGATGGTCAACAAAATTTAATTGGGCATCTGTATCAAACAGTCATCCTTCATCTCTAACCATGACTAATGATGCCTTGTTGATTTGTTGGTTAATCCATCTTGTTACATATAGTGGGGAAAGTAGAGATTCAAATTACAGGATCCAAGAGAATTGTCATTATCCATCAATTATAGTCCACAGAATTCCAAGAATTCAAATACAAGTTTCTATTAAGTATCGACACAAAATATGTGAAGACAGATATCAAGATTCTCAAGAGAGCTTACAGGCCATCACATGCCCTCAATACTATAATTAGTAGAACCGGATAAAGGTGTTGTGCTCCGACACAGACTAGGTGTCGGACACGGCAATTGTCCAAAATCCAGAGATAGGGAGACGGCTATGTATGTACAATCCTTCACATAGTTTCCTCACATGAATATGAGTATTGTTTGTTGTTCATATAAGAAAGAACCAAATTTTCATAAATGATCTATAAAATTTAAATTTTTTAAAAGATATATAGTTTTAAAAGTAAAGAGCAATTTACACATTTGTAAGTTTCAGACACAAGTGGACACACATGTTGTTGCGAGGTGCGCTGTCACCATTTTTTTGTTGGGAGTAATCTCTTATGTAGCATAGTGGAAGCACCAGGAATTAAAATCTCAAACAATAGGAATTAAAATCTCAAACAATCTAATGAAGCAGATTCAACATCTTGATTAGAAGACACCAAACAGTACGAATTTGGTTCGCAATTTCATGATTTTTTATTGCAGACGTAACTTTACTGCACATAACCGAAATGGCTTATTGGAGGACCCACTAAGGTAGAGACTATGAGCTCCTGTCAGCAGAAAGTTATATTTGGTCTATGACAGCAGGCATTTAATTACTTCTACAATCCAAAATTTAAGATATTGTAGGTCTAAAGTGTCTAAAATAGACCATAACATTTTCTTTCACAAAAGCATGCTTGGATATAATTCTCATTTAAATATTTATCACTGTTATCCAGATTTAACAACCTCAGAACACGTTTGATTCACCCCTCGGCTTTCTTTTGTGCCCTGAGAGTTGAATGCAGACTCTCCAGGATTTTAAAGACATTTGCTCTAGACTCTTCTTTAGTCCAGGGGAATTTGGAGGGTTTCTCCATCGATGCATTTGTTTAAACTACAAAGCCAATAACTTACAAATTTTCTCCAATCTACAGTATTCTTGGTCAGGAATATAAAATTAACTTGGGGGTTGGCAGTAAGCTATAAATTTTGCTCAACTCGCCTGCAGCCTTAGGCTCCATAGCTGACCTCATTTGATGGGAAACAAATTAAATCACAATGAGATTATTCAGACTGAACCACCACAAAAACGTACAAAACAAACCAAAAGAATCTTTTAAGAAATGCTTTAAGATTGTGTTTGTACTTTCTAACATAACAAAGATGACAAATTTGATAATGTACAATCAATGGTAAGATACAAATGCTGACAATATGCATTTCCATTAACTCATTTCTACAAAATTTAAAAGAAAATAAGATTATTGCTCAAAAATCGAAATCACAAAGAACTCACGAATATATGAATAGTAAATCCAAATGAATTTTATAAGGTAAAAGACATTCATAAATAAGGAAATGTGATTTAAATCGACTCATTGGCTTATATTGTGATCTACAGAAATAATAAAAACCCTCTATAGCCAAAATTTTCAGCATTCTTATCTAGAATCTTTCTTAGTCTAAAGTCGAACGGTTGCTCTGCACTTCACATGAGATTTAACTACATGACCATTGACCAATAAGATAGATATCCCTACTCGCCTATCAGCCTTAAAGGTTTCTATGGAAAGGTTGTTAAAAAGAATGTCATCTTTGCTTCTTTAACCAAAGAGATGACCCTTAACTTAAACTGAATGGAAGAAACAAAGTCATGTAGCCAGACCAAAAGTTTAAGAAAGACTTTGACAATGATGTTATTGCACTGTTGTAAACTACTAAACATTGATTTCCTTATCTAACATAATTTCAAAATATGTGCTTATTTTCATAAAAGCAGCAAACCTACTATATTAGCATAACACCTCTCCATTGAAATTGGCCCAAAAGACAATAGTTAACAGAATTAAACATATTATTCCAGTACCTTTACATCTCTATGAATATGTCCATGACCATGCAGATAAACAAGAGCTTTAAGAACCTCACGTAAAAGGGTTGCAATAACTGGCTCCTCAAACCCTTCTGGAAAAGCAGTTTTCATTATATGAAGGCAAGATCCTCCAGACATGTAAGGCATTACAACCCAAAGACAGTGATCTGCTGTAAAGGAGCAGTGTGCACGCAGTAAATTTGGATGATTAATCAGGGTCATCATCTGAACTTCACGTCTGATTCCATCCTGTAAAAAAAATAGAAATAAATTCCAAAATACAAGAAGTTGGCTGGTTGCTCAAAAATTCATGATTATCATTAGCTATGCCTGTGTGTGTCTCTGTATATGCTTGCACCTGTCCGTGATAGCAGAAACATTGTTCGAAATCGTTCAAAGTTACATAAAAATAGAACAAGGACTCTTAAAGACTTGGATAAAGGATAAAAAGACTATTGCATGAAGACAACTGGATATAGTCACACACAAGCAAGGAACAAAAGTTTCCAACAGCAGATAGAAAAATATCACATACCAGGTCATTGTTGCACTTCTCAAGGTCTAGGACCTTAATAGCAACTATCTCATCAAGTGGAATGCATAGAGCCCTGTATACAGTAGCACTGACCCCTTCACCAACTTCCTCATATAACTTGTAGTCTTTAGGATTGGCAGGAAAGCGTCTATTATTGTGGTGATCCATGTTCTCTTATATATCATCATTTAACAACATTTACACTTCCATGTCCAGGATATATAAATAAAGGCAGATACAATACTAGAACCACCGTGAAGGGTGCTCTGATTTACAGGTAATTCTGCTCCTTTAAAAATGTTTTCCCTCCATAAGCTCAGATGTGCCATAGAAAGTGATTAACCTAGATATTAACCATCTGTAAGTAAACAACACAAATCAACTTAGAAATATCTTCCTCAATATAACCAATTAAAAGGCCATTCTGAAACAGGAGCTAAAGGAATGAACATATCCAAAAGGAGAACCAAAACTGTCACTGCTAGAATAATGGAAATTTAACTTACCCTTCCAGTAGAAGTAAGAGTGAGGTCTGTTCAGTTGAAGCCAAAGTCAACCTTGACTGAGCTTACAATAGTCAAGTATCAAAAGGTAAGGACTTTATCTGTAAAAAAAGGAAATAAATATTATAGTACTACTTAAACAAAGGTAAACATGATTGAGAAACTCAAAGTGAATTGATATTAATCAAGTGGAAGCACTCTTGGATAACTAACATACTATAAGTAATGTAGTTTTTTATAATGTGCATACCAACTTAATTAGCATTAAAGATGAAACAATAAACAAGGGAGAAAAGGAGCAATACAGGGAATAATATATAGAGCATGATGGGACCAGCACGAACGGACAATAATATATACAGAAGAGTGAATAGTTTTTAAGTCTGTGGCAGTAGCAGAAACACCAGTGTAGCATAAAATGCTTCAATAAATATATCAACCATTATGCATCAGTCTTGACGTGCCACATTTCAGGATACAGCAGAAAAGTGGATGCAGTAGCAGACATTTATCTGCTCTCATGAAAACAGAATGTACAAAAGAACACAGCAAGAACATAAAACATAGCCAACTATAGAAACCAAACAGGGATTTGCAATCTCTTCTATCAGCTGAACCAATGGAGATATGTGTATACCCTCCAGGAAGGAAACAGAGCAGCAGATTTCTTAGCTTCATAAGCTATAGGTATGGATAAGGATGAGATATGGTGCTCCAACTTCCCCATTACACTGTCAACACTGTCAGGAGGATCTTTGCACCATGTACATCAATCATCAGACATTATACTTCCATAAATGTTTGTTGTTGGTAAATATTGCAAGTTCGGCTGTGGCCCTTGACACACAAGCGCATTTGCATATGCATGCACTCTCGCAAGCACCCGCCTTTGTGTGAACGCAGACGCGCGCGCACACACACAAAAAGGTACTATGCATATATGTACAGGCACATGCCCTTATGCATATGGCAAGTGGATAAATAACAAACTTTATACCGAGTGGGAGTTTACTGGTTTAGGTCCTATGGTGAGAAAAGAAAAAATTAATGCATGTAGCTAACCAATTTCATGGGTTAATCATAGTACCAACCTAATACCTATGCCTTTGGACCTCCTACTACTTGCACCTACATGACAATTCTTTGGCTACATGACAGCTCATGCCAAAGAGCCATGATAGGATTGTATTATTAAGATGGGATCTTTCTCATGTGAGAGCACAGCCTTCTTCACCACTCCAAAAGCCGTCACACTAAAATGGCATTCCAAAGTTCCCCCAATTCTTCAATCCAGCACTAAATCAGTTGTGAAAACTGTTAAAATACAAAATAATTTCTCTTAACTCTCACCACAACTTCGGAGTTTTTGTGCAATGGAAGGATCTTTCAACATGATATCAGAGCAACTCAGTTTAAATTTCTGTCGAGCGTGCATTTAATTGTGAGTTTTTAAGAAAAAAATTATACCTATACCGCTGCGTAAAGTCCAGATTTTTCCCCAAAAATGGGCCTTCAACATGTCGGGGCGTATTAAAATACAAAATAATTTCCCTCAACCCTCACCACAACTTCGGAGTTTTGATGCAGATCTTTCAATAAAAACCAATCACCTAGAGAAGAGAACCAAATTGAGCAACTAGGGTGACCCCGCTATTTGACATTCTTGACATGTTAAGACTTTAGAGTTCTTGTTCTCTGTCATAAAACAGAAAGTCAGGTTCCATTCTCTCTCATCATAGTATATCAGCCGCAAAGATCATACTAACTAAAACCCAAATACGTTTGTGCTACCGAGATATTTAAACAAGCAATCTGCATGCTTTTTTTCAATAAGCAAATAAACTGCATGAGAGAGTAAACATATACAAAACTGGACATACTTAAGCAATTGCCTTATAATTCAAAGTTCTAAAACAGCTCAATTTCTTCTAAACCGTGGTCCATGAATAAAGAATTCACTGCAAGCCAGCAATATCTACTAGATGCTATTATTTGCAAGCAACCTATCTACTTGATATAAATACTTGGCATCTCCAAAATAGGTCAAACTTGAGCAACTGTCTCCAAATTTGTAAGTCAAAAAAAAAAAAAAAAAAAAAAAAAAAAAAAAAAAAAACTCACTCTCCTTAAACCTGGCCTAACAATAAAAAGAATTCACTGCAGGCTGAGAAATATCCACTAGATGCAAATTTACTTCTGACAGTCTAAATAAATAAGCCCTACTATCTCTAAGCAATATGTCAACTCTTAAGCCTTGCAACATCAAGGCCTGCACCACTCTTTCCCTGCTAGCTTGCACAGACAAGCTTTATACGCTGTTGAACAAGCTGTATACCCTGTTGAACTGACACAGACACACTACCAATGACACACAACTAGACAAGAAACTAAAGAACCGAGTACAATGTGTGTTGACATGTGTGCAACTCGACATGATTTCACAATAAAAATGGAAGTGGTACATAATTTTTGGATTGTTGGTCGTCATGATAGTTTGATTCTCATAGCGAATGACATCACAAGCTAGCAGTCATCAGACAATTTAAATGAAGATGTCCAATACTCCAACTGTATCACTAAATGATGCATGGAGCCAGTTTCATGTGTTTGTCAATATCGTTCAAGATCATAAGGTGAGATCAAAGGACCAAAACTGATCAAAATTTGGAGAACCATCTAATTTGGGGGGAAAATTCAAACCTTATATTTATTAGAGGCTCATTATTGATAATTAAGTCAAACAAGAGTATAACTTGAGGCTTTAGTTTTCGTTCTAAGATGCTCCTTTCAGTAACTTTATCAAACGTGCTTGCCATTTTCAGTAACCACCAGGTTTATCACTTTTGTACATGTCATCTTCGCATTCAACCCAAGATATCAATCCGAAGCTTACTACCAAAGAGCTTCTTATGCACAACATACACAAACACATAATAGCTAGAGGCATGTCTCTAAATATTTTAAAATGTTTACTCATCTATATAGTCCACATTCAATCTCATAAGTGATAAAAAATATAAAAAGAAGTGGGACCAACACAGGTTAGCTACAATTCATAAACAATAATTAGACCACACACAACATGGGCTTTCTAATTCTATTATTGCTTTCATCTTCATTAGGTTGAAATAAGAAATGAACATTTAGATTTAGAATAGATGTAAAGAGAAACCTCAAAAAAAAGATCAAGTTCAAACACCAGAAGAGATAAACAGTCGAAGAAGACAGGAACCAAAGAAATTTGGTAAAACCCTTAATTTTACAAATGTCAATTATAGCACTACAGACTACAAGAGATAGGGATGGCTTTCCTTTCTCTTCTTTCTGTGAGGTAGGGTGGGTGTGGGGTTGGAGTAATGTGGTCAGATCTTGAAACTTGTTAGGATCAGGGAGTGGGTAAATGCTTGAGCTTGAGAAAGTGACATTTTGCATTATTGTCAGTCTAAACGAGATTAAAATACCCTAGTTATATGATTCTGATTCAACTATTTGGATGGCTATCATACCCTGGTCATGTTATTCAGATTTAACAATTTGAATGACATAGATTTAACCCATGTGTCCAAGAAAATGTGCAGCTAAGAAATTATTAACAAGGATGGATAGCAAAAATACTACAAATAAGAGAATATTCATCTATAAGTCAGAGATAGCTCCAAATGAGGATAACCTAGGTGGGGATAGAAGCAGAATGCGAGAATGCGACAATTGAGATGTTGGACATGTATGACAGAGACAAATTAGTTTACACATTGCTAGGATTGTACTCGAAGCGGGGCACAAAAGCCTAAGGACAACCTGAAAGAAACATGGATAAGGCAATTAAAAGGGTTATGTTAGTTGTTAATTTATCAGAGGACATGGCCTTAACAATACTAAATGAGGAATAGAGAGTAGGCTTTATTGTTGTTATTGAATGAGTATTTAATCCAAATGTATGCAATAAGATCAAATGCCAAGATTTTATCTAAAGAGGAACTCTTAACTTATTAGTGTAAACAGAAATAAAAGGATATGAGGCTGCTGTGCAGGACTCTTCTTACAATGGTGGCTCATAATCACGTACCAAGTTATCCTAAAGTATAATCCAAGTTGCTCATAATGTAGCACAAAACTTTCAGCTTCCATAATGGTGCATGACAATGTACTACATAGAGAAAAGAGAAATGGGGCGATGATACAGGGATCTTCTTGCATTTGTGCATAACAAACACATGGCAAGTTATCCTAAAATATAATATGAATTTATGAAAAATTATGAACTTCATTGCTCATTATGATGTGATATACCAGGATAAGAAGATTTGGACTGCTTCACTTAACTTATGGGTCAATATTGGCCCTTCTTCTCTTACAAGAAATAGCTCACTTAACATCCGTTCAATGCCTGAGAAAATTTGAAATTGCATGCATCCATAAATATTTTACAGCGTGACGCATTTTATGTTCTAGACAAGGTTCAAGAACTCAAATTCAGTTTCAAAACTTCATTTTAGAAGAGATTTTGACAAGTTTTTGTAGTTTAAAAGTTTTCTTTGAGTTATAATTTTGGCTCCGGTCTATATAAACATGCTTAATTAGTATCCACATCCACTAGTTATGAAGACATCCTTGATTACTTCCATCCATGTGACTGGAGAATATAATATAACTATTTAAGCTAACTGTGGGTTAAATCAAGAGAACTTACAGTTACAGCGCAGATTAATCTAAATCAGTATGCATGTCACTAATTTAAGTCAAATTATAATTATCATCATACCTAATTAAAAATACATGAATTATTATAATTTATAATTATGGGTATGAGTTTGCTACAGAAGTTGGAAAAAAATAAATTAATAATTAGGAACTTTAACCAATCTTTCACCCTTTGCTTTTGAATTTTTAGGATGTGGCAATAGCTAAGACAGGCTGCAATAAGTTTCATCTGAAACAATCCTATCTAAAAACTAAAATGAAACTGAATAATACAAATGCATACCAACAGAAACTTAATAAAACCTAAATTACACATTAATTTCAAACACAAATGCACCGGGACTGGGATGAAATGAACAAAACCTCGGTTCTTTGGTTTATGGTCAACACTTATGTGATGTATGCAATGTCTCTACTCTGATAAGATGTGATTCTACCTTCACACTACTCCTTAGAGAAGTCCAAGTTCCTTTCACAGAATTTCATTGACTTCGACTATCAACGGGATGCTTTCTCTATAGGACTTTTATGAAGGTTGTTTATGTTTGCATGCGCTTAAATTGTATTGATCAACAAGGCAATTACATTCAATGTTCCTAACCTTGCCTATACATAACAATACTGAAAATTTTTAACCAGTTCATAGATGATTAATCTCAATCTCAATGTTGCCTATCTCACTCCATCCCCCTCCCCCCCTCCCACACCCCCAATCTCAATGTTGCCTATCTCACTCCATCCCCCTCCCCCCTCCCACACCCCCAAAAAAAAAGAAAAACAACCAAACTGCTTCCATTTAGTAGTATGTCCTAACCTGGGTTGCCAAAACTGGTAACCTGAGAAATAAAATCAAAACACTAATTCAGTCAACTCTTTTGATATACCAAGTGTTAGTTATTTTACCTTTCGTGATTAGCTACGATATGGACACTTCTCCTCAACAGAAAATTAGCACGTCCGACTATATCACATAACACCTATGTCACTTGTGTTCAACAAATGCAAATGTCTACCTCTTTAACCAACTCAACAATATATACAAGATTAAGTATGTTATTCCATTCTCCGATAAAAACTGAATGTTTTAAAGTTTACCTACTATTTTAACTTTTATCATATGTGAACAATGACATAATACACGTATTTTGTGACTACATATACCTTAGACAAAAATAACACATAAAGCCATTTTCCTTGTCAAGAAATAGAATGTTTATGTTATTGTGTCATAGTTTACAGTACCGCTTACAAGTTCAGATTTTTGAACTCCAATTTAATGTAATTAGCATTGTGATTCTCCAATTGAAGTTGTACCAGGTCATGGCTTTCTTAGTAGATATTAAAGGAAATTTTCTATCATTATAATCTTTAATTTTACATGTCCGTTAGAAATATGTCTCTCCCCTATCCAGATGGACACAAATAATCCATGCACAATTTATCAAAATGGCCCTAGAAAGTGCTCTCAGGCGAGATTCAACAACACCTAGCCCGTCATACTAAGTGTGATCCAAGCCAGAGTATTTTGCACTTAAAGCTTACTATGAATCTATCAACACCGGTCAACTCCTCAATTAACGTTTAAAATTATGGTTAGCACTATAACAAATCACACCACATAGCATCCAAATGTTTAGCAATTTCTTTGATAACTATGATTACAGCCATTCATCAACAAGTGAGCTAGCCAACCATTAAGCATAAAGTTCCCATCTTTAAGCTGCCGACATCACTCCAACTCCTAATCATACACTTCTCACTTCTCTAATTCATAGAATTGCTGAAACGAATCATCCATTAAGCACCAAGATCCCTTCTTTAAGCTCCCCACATCACTCCAGCCCTATCGAACTTCTCAAAAATTCAATTTTTCAAGCGCCAATCAATAAATCCACTACAAGAAACAACGTTTCTCTAGTCTCAATTTATAAATTCCCATAAACTTCTTTTTTTTAAATAATAATAACAAATTCTTTCAACATCATCGATCAAACGAAATACTCAAAGGCAGCAATCGCACTTGAAAACTACGATGAATCAAATCGACTTATCACCTGAAGAAGGAGAAACCCTAGGAGGAGGTGGGTACTGTCACCGCCGCCGTGGATCCGGTCACCGTCAGTGATCTCGAGCTCGAGGTTTCTTCACACTGTCACGCTCTCTCTCTCTCTCTCGTCGTCGTCTCTCTCTCTCTCTCTCTCGCTCTCTCTCTAGAGCTCTCGACGATCGAGCTGCTGCTGATTTTTCTAGCGGTTATCAATAAAAGAGTCCCCTTTTCCTCCCCTTTTGGTCGATTTTATTTCTTGCGAAAAGAATATAGAAAATGGAGTTGATTTTAGCATTTAAGCCCCTATACATTTTACTTTTGCAGTTGAATCCCAATATATTAACACACAATGCACTGTGATCAGTACATTTTCCTACTGGCGGTTCCAAGTGGTTAAAATAAGAAAGAAAAATAATAGCATCTTTCAAAATGTGTGCTCTTAAAAGCGTGGAATATGAAAAATATTATTTTATTATTAAATAAAATACATAATAGTGTTAACATATTTGTTACTTATTACTTTAGTAGAACTGGAAGTAATGATGAGAAAGTATAAAGAAATAATATCTTACATTATTCCTTAAGCTTAAAAAGTACTTTCAACCCAAAATAAGAGAAAGAGGAAAGGAAAAATAGAGGTGCCACATACGATCAATATCATCTTAGGTCCTGTTTGTGATATAGGAAGTAGTGGAAGTAGCTTACTTCCACTACTTCTACTGTTTGTTTGGTTTAAAAGTAATTTGAAAGTTATTTTCTTCTTGCTGATTTGGATCCTACGTGGTAATATAATTCCTCAAATTTTCTTCCACGCAAAAACTATTGGAAGAGAGAAGGATATCACATATCGAGGAAAAAATAATTTAAAAATCAAAAGATTCATTTTTATTTCCTTCTATCTTTCAACCTAATTTGTAGACATAAAAAAAGTATGCACTTTTTACTTCCGATATAGACCAAACAAACAAAATAAAATCAAGAAGTAGTTTTTTTTACTACTTTATTTTTAGAAAATTACTTCTAATTCTCTTTCTTACTCCCTACACTTCCAAATAAACAAATAGGGTCTTAGTAGAAGTAACTTTCAGTTCTATTATTGGCTAAGCAAACAAATAAAGTAGTGAAAGTAATTTTACTTCCACTACTTCTATCTTATTTCCACACGAACAAACACACCCTTAGATTCACCGTTTCACTTTATTGTATTATTATAATATTTAATGACTTTCTACAATTCATTACTAAATTTTTATAGCTCATCCATATTATATATACATGTGAAAAGTGTATATAAGTTATTTTCATTACGAATTATTTATGAAAACTTTCTTAATCTCAATATAAAGATTGTGTGTAGACAATTTAAACAGTTGGCTATGATATCCATATTCTTAATAGTTTGTGTATAAAAGATCATGTGATTTGGCACTTTTTTTCATCGATTATGACGTATTATTTGTCATTTATAGTTGTGTACAAAAAATCATGTACTTTTTTTCATCGATTATGATGTATTATTTGTCCTTTGTTAAAAAAACTGTTCTTTTTTTTATATATCCAATATACAGTCAAAATATATACAAAGTACATGATTTTTTGTACACCACTATATTTTGGCATGGACGTCATAACTAACAATTTGAATTATCTATATAAACCTTCCATATTGAAATTTAAAGACGGCTCTATAGTTAACTCTACGTAGAGACACTTGAGTACACTTATTCATTTACATGTTTTGTGTGTGAGAGAATAATATAAATGTGCTGATCACGTAAGAAATTACTTGAGTTCTACTTTGTTTTTGCTATCGTCAATAATTTTTTTCAAAATATCTATTTGTCATAGGGTTTACTCATACCCAATTTCCTGGATTTTAATTTTAGTACGTCATTTATTAAGTAAATATAAAAGTAATGTTTTTATGAATACAATATATTTTATCAACTTGACCATTTAACCTCGCTAAATCACTAAGGCACCATTTGGTTTAAGGGGAAAAAATGAAGGAAAAGAAAAGAAAATAAGAATCAAATTGTTTTCGATTATTTGGGTCGAATGGTATTTTGAATGAAAAGAAAGTGAGGAGAATATGTTATGTGATGTTACTGCCAAATGAGATTATGATACGAGATAAATGGAGTTTAGAGTAAAGTTTTTTCTTAAATTTTTTACTTTCTTTTAGTTTCTCTTTTGAATCCAAACAATAATGGAAAAATCTATTTTCTTATCAAATTTTATTTTCTTCCTTTTTCCATTTCTTTTTCTTCCTATCGGTTCCTATATGACCCGGCACATTTCTAATGGAGGGAAAATTCTAAATGAACACACAACTTGACTTAGCAAGCACATTTACTAAAATTGTTAAAAAATTACAAGTTTGTCGTAGAAGTCTGTTTTTTTTGCCATGATCGGAAAGTCCCCTAAGTCACGTGGCGTGCTCATTGAGCATATCCCCTAAGGGAGGGTCTACGTGACAATTTACCAAATGGGAATCAAAGAATATTCCTAGTCAAACTAGAGGGCTTTCCCATAATTTTCCTCAAACAAGTGTGCGGGTCAACGGCACCTCTGAGATGGACAAAGCTTCAACTAGATCCAATCCTGGCCGTCCATTTAGCCATCAAGCTCTCGTCGTATATACGCCTGAGGGCGAGGCTCCTCCGTTGACTAGTCAGCCACTCGATGTCAAGCGGTAACTACACCTCCGCGGTCACGCTAAACGCAAGTTCCGATTTCGTTGAAACAATGACGGAAATGTCCCTCTCTGCGGAGGGCGTCAGTACTTTCCCGCCAACAATTGGGGGCGTTTTCGTCATTTAGGGTTAACAACAAATTTGACGCGTGGCTGGAGCTGTACTCGAGTCTTGGGCCGGCATTTTCTTCTTTTATATGCCACGCGTCAATTTTTGGTTAGAAAATTCTCGTGTTTTGTGTTTGTTCAGAGTGAGCTGATCAAATGACCGGCCTATTGGGGCGAGACTGGACAGCGAAGGGACAGACCAGAACATGCTGCACTGTCTGGAAAATATAAATAATATAAAAGGTTTTTTGCATATCAATACCTTAACGATGTAATAATTTAATATCGAACCCTGAAAACTACGCATTTTGATAGTAGCCACCCAAAATATTTAAGTTACTCCGATTTAATTCTCTATTAGTTGATCCGTCCAAATAAACTGTGGTTTATAATTTTATTATTAAATAAATATATGAAATGACATGAATGCCCTCATATAAGTTAGAGAGGATTTACGGATTAGACTAATCGCATTATTCTTCTTGTGGTAGGGAAATTCGTGGCTATCGAAGGATCAGAGTGTCCTCGGCGGGAGGATCTTGGCGAGCGAAGTTGCAATAGTGAAGAATCTTGGTGAGCGAAGAATAAATCATCGAATGCTAGGATTAGGCAAAAGAGACATCATTAGAGGATAGGGGTAGAGTGTGATTACAGTCAGGCGAAGGAGGATCTTGGGGAGGCCGAGAGGGAGGCAAGGTTGTGGTGGGGGGTTGACGAGGGAAATCTAAAGGTAAAGGTTTTTTTCTTTGTTAAAATCTGGACAATGAGGAATTTGGTAGAGTTAGGGTTTGCAGATTTTTGAAATTCAAATATTTGGTAGGGTTAGGATTTGTTAAAATCTAGATATTTCCCTTAGCAATGTCAGGATATCTTTTAGCTGTGATCAAAATGGATGAAACTTGGTTGTATAACTAGTCCTTAGTATTGTTTGGAGGAGAGAACATGGAGGGAGAAATAGAGGAAAAGAGGGAGGATTTGCCCACAATGGATAAAGTTAGGGTTTGGGTTTGGGGGGAGGATTTAGAGAAGTAAAGGTAGAGGAAGAAGAAAAAGGTTAGGATTCCATGGAAAGAGATTAGAAATTGAGACTTTAGGGTTTGCGCATTTTAGTTTGAAAGAGAGAATATGGGGGAGAAAGAGAGGAAGATATATGATTGAACTCATCTAGAGGAAGAAAGAGGAAGGAGGGAAAAAGAAAAAAAAAGGAGAGAAAAAACCGTCATTTCCCTCTATTCTCAGTTTTAACCCAGGGGTATAACTGAGAGAGGGGCAAAATTTTAAATTTCTTAATTGAACTCACGCAAAGGGATTAAACCGAAGTAAGTTAAATATTTTGGAAAACTAATATCAAAATACGAAGCTTTAAGGGATCGATATTAAAATATTACAGATTTAGGAAATCGATATGTAAAAATCCCTAATATAAATAAATATAACTTTAAGATAATTCATGAATTATTTATTTTATATTTGCAGGACCAAAAAATATATATCTTGAATATTTAGGGAAATTCTATTTGAGCACACTTTGCTCGGAGAACTAACCTTTCTCCATCCGGACTTGGATAATTTTAGACGCTTCTAATAGTGTCATAAATTTTAGAATTATGTTAACATTAATTAGGAATGAAAAAGGGGTTCTATTTAAAAATTTGAATTAGAAAAATAAAATTATTATTTTTAATTAAAATTTTGTAAAAGGACGAGCCAAGAATTTATCCTTGAACCAATCCATTCGCATCCAAATATAAAGTCAAAATATTTGATTGTTGTGGTTGTTGGAGATATCCCCACCATTGACTCTTTGGCCTTAAAATAAAATTAGTAATGCAACAATGCAAAATTCTTAAAAGTTCTCATTTTTTTTTTAGATTTCTTGAATTGACTCAATATATTTTATATTGAAATGGAGGAAAAAAAGGGGGGGGGGGGGAAATAAGAAAAAGACTAAGACTAGTTGTTGTTCATTCTCCTTCTAACAAATCAAAACAAAGACTAATAACTCAATTAGAGGAACAAACAATTCAACTAATCCAAATCAAGGTGTATTAGGTGTATGTATTAATAATTAATTACTTTGCCAAATTTCTCCAAGGAATTACAATTTTTATTATTCAACAATATTCTTTGACTTGTATTTCACAAAAAAAAAAATTGTGTGTGAATGGTCTATCTCTTTAGCTGAAGAGAGAGAGAGGATTTTTTTTCAATATTGTTAGCTCCTTAGTTCTTATCTTCTTATGCTCAATGGTGGGCCCTTTCATTTTCCTTCTTTTAGCTACTTAGATGTTTTTGTTCGCTATGTTTGAAAAGTCCAAAAAATGCAGACTAGCCATGGAACTCGGATATAGTTTTTATTATTTTAATTTGCCAGTTGGTTGCCTAGCTCGTTATTCTTTGAAATCTAGATGGAATTTCATAGAGCATTTCCGTATGAGGCACCGGTGGAAGTTGGTTTCGGAGATCGTAGAAATTATTCATGATAGATTTTCAAGAGGGAAGTTTGATGAATGTTGCGTAGAAGGCGCTAAACCAAAAGTAATATTTATAGATCTTTACATGGAGCATCATGTATAAAAACGTTTATAACCTTAATTGATGAAAATAGTGGAAAAGTTTATAACCTTAATTGATGAAAATAGTGGAAAAGAGATTCAGTTCTCATGGATGTAGATACATCGCTTAGCTACCTAAATTCTCTTGTGTTCTTCTTCTTCTCTCTCATTTTCTATTGGTTGTATGATCCAATAATTCAACAATATCCTTTGACTTATATTTCACTAAAATGGAATTTTTGTGTTTGGTCTATCTCCTTTAGTTGAAAGGAGAAAGGCCTTTTTTCAATATTGTTAGCTCCGTAGATCTGGGAGTTTCTAAAGGAGCACACCATTTCTTCTAGTGAGCTCACTTTTCCTAATGAGCACACCTTCTATTATGAAAATAGAGGATTTTTCCTAGTGGGTACACCACAATTTCCCTCCATATCCTTCTTCTTCCTTCCCCTCTCTCTAGTCTTTCTTCCCCTCTCTCTAGTTTAAAACCCTAGAATGTCAAACTCTCTCTCTCTCTCTCTCTCTCTCTCTCTCTCTCTCTCTCCTTCCTCCTTCACCCGTCCTCGTTTTCTCTACTTCTTCGAAGAATCCATGGCACGCGGAGGCGGAGCAGATGACCTTGAAACCCCAATCACCGACAAGAGTCACGATAAGAAATCTAAAAAAGAGATGAAGAAGAAAAAGCACAAGAAGATCGAGGAGGGGGAAGAGGAATCAAGGAGAAAAAGAGGAAGTCTACCAGATAAGAAAGAAAACTCCAAGCAGAAGACGAAGAAGAAGAAAGATGAGGATTTGAATGGAGAGTCAGAGAGAATGATCTGAGGTTGAATAAACGGTAATTTCGTTCTGAAAATTTAGGAACAATATTATTATAAAGGATAACTTTTAAAGTGGGCTCATTAAGAAAAAAAAAAAAAAAAAAAAAGGAAGGTGTGCCCTTTTAGAAACTCCCCTCAGATCATATCATCTTATCCTCAATGGTGGGCCCTCGGGCTCCTTTAGTCCACCACTCCTCATCTTCTACCAATGGCGACCCACCACCAATGATAGCTACCCACCAAAGCCATTGGCCGCACCTTTCTCAGTTTTTTGTTCTCTGATGCGTACTTTTTTGGTAAGATGCACAAAGAAGAGACAACAAAGTGTCATTTCCTGCATTCTGAATTTTTTTATACAAGTGAATATATACATAAAAAAAGTTGGAGTAAAAGGCCCGATGTAAGGATCAGAATGGACGGTTCTTGAGTCAATTTTTAATCTGTCATATTCAAAATTCAATTTACAGTACTTGCCTAATTCATAAATTGGTCAGGAAAACTTTTTCTTAAGGTTGTCCCAATCTTAATTTTGTAAACTCAAATATTTTGCTAATTTATCATCCTTACTTGTTAAGACAAAGTTTTAAGATGAATGTATTCAGCTTATGAAGGTTATTAAGCTAAAACTTAGGAGTGATTTTAGGGGAAATTATAAAAGCACACCCCCACTAAAAAATTATTTTAATTACAAGTTTACTTCTTTTTTTATTTAGTTCTAAGATATTAGTATAGAATTATGGTTACGTGAGGTTATAGTAACTGAGATGGGGTTTGGAGTAGGGGTTTGTTTTCGGAAAACGAGAGGTGCCCTTAGAAAATGATAATGTTATTAAAAAAAATAAATGGACGTGCCCTTAAAAGAGATGCCCCCCTAGTTTTTTGGGGGGGTTGCTATTATAATTTCTCTGATTTTAGTGTCAATTGAAGTTAGCCCCAGAAAACATAATTGGGTCTAACTTTAATAAGGGGCCTAAGTTTCCAAGTTAGGCCCATCAACAATCCAACATACTGTAGCCGCGAATTTGCACTTATAGTAGCCCACCTTAGCAAGCAAGGGAATCTCTCGCCAATGAGCCTCGGCTCAGTGGTACTATCTCTCTTCAATTTGCGAATCACGATAAGAACTCAATTTGAATAATATTGTTAAAAAATATGTATCTGAGAGTTTGACTAGCAGAAAAAGAAAGAAAGAAAGGGAATCTTGCTATTAAGAAAGAAACCATTTTCTTGGTAAAATAAAAAATAAAAATAAAAATAAAAACGCACATAAGGAACTCTATAATGGAGAACGAAATTCTACCATCGTGATCCTCCATATATACTTCTTTTGTTCCGACACAATCTAATAGATTGTTATATCGAGTACTTGGATCATACTCTCTTACCATAAAAATAACTATATGTGCAAATGGCTATAGAAATTATGGGGAGTTTCTAAAGGAGCACACCACTTTTCCTGTTGGGCCCACTTAATAGTGCATTGTTGGTCTGGCCTTTTAGTCTGCCCCGTTACAAATTGGGCTCACTAGGAAAAATGGTGTGCTCCTTTAGAAACTCCCAAATTCTTAGTAAGAATCAGACGATCACCCATATGTCCTCTAATCCAGTCTTTCACGAGCACACAATGTATATTTCAGTGCCCTATCTTTAATACACTTTATTCGGAAAAAGTCACATACCAGACTCGACTATTTCCTCCTTACAAAGATTGTCATGACCCTTTCTGGCCGAGCAAACGCACTTTACTAGTAGTTTCGAAAGGGGTAGATAGAGTCAACACATACCATATCCATTTTGATATTGTATTCATGCAACAAAGACTATAACTAATTAATCTTAGGGAATCAACCTAATAAGATATATCATGAATACAAAATTAAGGCTAATACACCAAGAACCAAGAAAGTTCTCAACCAAGTTGTTGGCGGTGAAAATTTCTAAGTTAAAAAGATTTTCCACAACATAACGCGGAGTTAACTCCGCAGCCCCGCATTTGGCTATATTAGCCTCGCGTTTGAACAAAACCGCGTTCTGGTCTCTTAGCTTCGCGTTTTGATGAGTTTAACTTCGCGTGAGCAGATAACCAAAATCTCAAATTGATTGAGATTATGATTTGGGCTCATCCAAATATCCAAATTAAGTCAAATCAGAACTCTAAATCAAGAGATTTAAATCAAGACTAAGATATTTGATTGGAATCCTTGATGAGAACGAATTCTATTTAGATAGAAACTCTCAAATCATCCTAAGACTATAAATACCCTGTTGGGGAAGCCCTAGTGGTCTTCTTTTCGGTATCTTGGAGAATTCAAGTTATGCATAGAGCCTTGAGTTCGTGAAAGACCAGAGAAGATTATCTACAGTCGGCCGTCATCTTCAAGAGAGAAGATTTCGACGTCAGATCGTCCAAAGGAGCTGCATGACAGATCCCATCGCCACAGATCCCACAAATCATTGTAAAAGAGAGAGATTGAGATAGAAAATCCTCTCGTTTGTTCTTTTTCTCTTTCATTATAATTCGAGTTTATTCAATGGAAGGAAGGCGAGGAAATTCCGCTGCGAACACAAGTGACTCAATCTAATTTTATAAATGGTACAAGGATCATGAATGTGATACTCTCCAAGATATCATTGATGATAAATAAATAAAATTACAATAGATTATAAACAAAGGACAAGCAAGAAGATTGGTTCATGTAGAGGCATTATAATTAGCATCTCCTTCTTGAGTCTTGTAGTCATGAAGTAAGTAATGGATGAGACTAAGACTTGAGTATTTTATTTGTGAAATTGATAGAGAGAACAATAGAATATCACAAAATGTTTCTAGAAGAATCAAGAGAAAGCTTCAACTCCATGAGAAGCCCTCTTTCATGAGAGAGGCTTGTAAGGTTCTAACAAACTCCCCCACTTTGGTCTGAACTTTAAGTGTTGAAGCTCACAAAATGGATTTAGATCCATGAAGAGAAATTTATTAAATTGTCCAATATATATCTTAAGATTTGAATTAGAATCTATTTTGCATTAAAAAATTTTAATTATCCATTATTTTGATTGACCGTTAAAATTGCATATTGGACCGTCCAATAAATTCTCGTTACTGGTGAGGATCCGAAGCCCAAATTTAGAATTACCAATGAGCAATAGTTTTTTGAGCTTTTCTCAAATTGGACTGGGTTTGGACATGTCCAAACCTGTCCAAAAATTAATCCAAACTATCAAATCCACAGTATTTACTAGCCATCCTAATTCTCAAATGATCTCCGCATTTGCTCATCCCCATCGGGGCATCACTCTCCTCTCTCTCGCTCTCACTTGAGATCATTTGAGAATTTTATTTGTATGAAAAAGACTCAAACTTTAGTGTATCTTTTGATTGATTTTATTTGTATGAAACTTGTTCTTTTTTTATAAAAAAAAGACTCAAAATTTAGTGTATCTTTTGATTGATTTTATTTGTATCAAATTTGTTTGTTTGTTTTTTTTTGGGAAAAAAACTCAAATTTTAGTATATTTTTTGATTGATTATATTAGTATCAAATTTGTTCCTTTTTAAAAAAAAAAAAAAAAAAACTCATCTTTAAGGTTCATCCATGATTTATTTTATTTGTATCAATTTTTTTTTTTGGCAGGATGGATGCATCAACTACAAGAGTTTTTTTTGCAATAATGCATAAAGAAGCTCCTGATTTTGGTAAGAAAGGTTTACAAAATACTATTATGTTGGTTTTAGAGATGCATTGAAATTTGGTTGAATTGGTAGCCGGCAAAATTTTTGATCTTTTTTCTGGTGTTGTCTGAAAAATTGTTGTAGACTTGTAATTATAATATGAGTAAGAAAAGTACAAGTTTTCTCAGTAAATTATTTTCTCTATGCAAGTGTTATCATTTGTTTTCTCCCTCTTAGCCAGTTAGAGAAACTTGAGATGGTCACTATCAAATTATATCCTATTTTCCAAGTTGTATTTCATTTAATTCACAAAATTTGATAGCAACTATGTATTCTATTGTTGGTGAAATTGATAACATATGAAAGGATTATATGCTTATGGGTAGGTGGATTTGTGTTGTTAAAGGCTTTATTAAAAATTAATTTATTTATATGGGTTGCTACTGCTGTTGATTTGGAGCATCTGGTTTAATTTCTTAGTGAATCTCTTCAGTAGAGAGTGAATAAAATAAGGTTACTGTTGAAGTCCTATCTATAGAAAAATCTCACTTGAATATAATAATGATGGGCTGTCAAAGCCCATTGGGCTAGGCTCGTTTTTTTTCATAATGGCCCATTTCGGTTTCGGATAAGTCTAAAATCTAAAATTTTAATTTGGACAATGAATGGATCCGACCCGGCCCGACTCATTATCATCCCTAATTGTACGTAGGGTGTGTTTGGGTATTTGGAAGTAACGAAAGTAAGAAAGGAAATTAAAAGTTATTTCCAAAATGAAAAGCTGGAAGTATAACATTTCAAATACTTCTAGTGTTTATTTCTTATTTTTTTAAGAAGGAAGAGATGGAAGAGAAATAAACTATTTATTTTTTGGAAGAAATAAAAGGAGGAAAAGACTCAAGATAATAAAATATTAATTCCTTTTACTTTCAAATCTTCTTCCAGTTAAAATCCATGTGAAGTACAACTGAGAAGTTGGGATGTTATATAGGATCTACAGTATCATTGCAAAAGTTATTTCCGCTTTACTTCTTGTCTAAACAAATATATGAAGTAGTGGAAGTGATCTTATTTCTACTACTTCATTTCTACTTCTATACAAACAAACACCCTTAGATTCTCTCAACATCTTTGGAACTCACCTTCGTTCCTCTGTAAAAATCGCAACCCTTTATCTTGTTAATAACATTGCCCTTTCGTGTGATAGCCTCTGCACTAACAATCTCCCGCTTCTAACTACAAGCAGTCCAATTCTCAGAGCATCTTTGTACATTTGGGAATGAGAAGGTATGGGTGTAAAGGTCAATTTTTAGTCTGCCTATTCAAAACTTCGAGTTAAAAATGAAAATCTTATTAATTTTTTTTCTAATTCAAAAATTTGAATAGAGCAGATCATAAATTGGCAAATGGATACAAAATTAAGGCTAATCCATCAAAGCCAAGAAAGATTACACATAAGATCAATAAGTTGTCAACCATGGATCATGATGTGATATTTTCCAAGATATCATTGATATAAAATATCAGTAAAATAAAATTAGAATAGATTATAAAATAAATGATTAGCAAGAAGAATGGGTCATGTAATAAACAATCCACTTGCTCCTTCTTGAGTGTTTTAGGCATGAAATAAGTAATGGATAGGGCTAAGACTTGAGTATTTTGTGAAATTGATAGATAAAACAATAGAATATTATAACATGCTTCTAGAAGAATCAAGAAAACTTCAACTCCATGAGAAGCCTCTTTATTGAGAGAAAGGCTTGTGAAGTTCTAGCAAACAATTGCATATCAAAGTGTATATCACTTGTTACGGAAGCGTTAGGTAATCTAAATAAAAGTATACACTACGCGTTACGAAAGTATTAGGTAATCTAAGTAGAAAACTAGGGATTATTAAGATAAAAAAGATAAGTCGATAAAAAAAAACTTTAAGAGAGAAATCAAATAAGAAAATTAAACCAAATAGCACTAAGGATTTACATAGTTCAAAACGTATTCCTACGTCTACTGTCCGAGTAAAACCTCACTGTTAATGATATTTGCAAATTACAAAACTTGAAATTTCTCAAATCTCTTTATGTTACCAAAAAAAAAAAATCACTCTCATATTAAGAAAACAACCAAAACTCTTGAAAAATGCAAAAACATTTTCGTCTGACAAAAAAACTTTTTGAATCTCCCAAAGATATCAAAAATGCAAAAGAGATATATACCTCTAAAAGCCAAACCAAATCACTTATATTTTTGGATGTGTGGCACGAATTCTAAATCAAATAGGATTAGTTTAGTATAAACTCTAAATCAAAGAAGATTGGTTTGGCAGATACCCTAAGTTAAGTAAGATTCCTGGAAATTATCCCAAAATTCATTTTTTGGGTAGAAACCTGGACTTTACGCAGCGGTATAATTTTTTTTAAAACCCGCAATTAAATGCGCGTTTGGCAGAAATTGAACTTGGATTGTTCTGATATCATGTTGAAAGTCTCTTCCACTGCAAAAAAACTCCGAAATTATGGTGAGAGTTGAGAAAAATTATTTTGTATTTTAACAAAACCAATACTATAAACACAAATTGACTCATTCCACTGATGGGTTTGGAGCTGGGAATGAGATTTAATACTATCAAAACCTAAGCTGCTACCAACATAGTGGATATGGATGGACATATGGAATTTAATAGGCAAGTTGATCTAATTAATTAAGTAGCTTAATTAGGATTAATTTTATCTTCAAATAATCATATTCTCTTAAGGCATAAATAATTAAACTTTAAATGAAATTGTTAATTACACATGCTAGTAGCTTTGTGAACATGTGATTAAAACCAATAGTTTTAGCTAAGAAAGCATGCTTCAAACATCAAATATTCATATTAGGGCCTGAAACTAAATTAATAATTGGATGTTAATTTAGTTTTCATTAGATTTTTATTCTATGAAAAGACTGCATGATTTGTGTAGATGTCTCACTTGTGATTTTGACGATAACATATTATTATTAGGGTTAATTACACTCAGACCTCTTGTAATATAAGAGGTGTATAATTTATTACCTATAAAGTTTAAAACTCTCACTTAGACTCTCTAGACAGCAGAAAAAAACTGACAGAAAAGTTCAGATGAAGATATTGCTACCAGCCAACTTTTGATGGTAGGATAACGACATATTTGATGATTCAAGTGATTTATATGCTACTGTTATAGTTGCTACTCATCCACTTCAAAGTAATCTATACTATTGAGGAGAAAGGCAATATTTTCGAATATGTGTGACAAGTTGCATATAATTGATATGTATATTCCAATCTGAGCGGGAGTGTTAGATTATAAAACTATTTTGTATCTGAGTTTATTTTATATTTAGTCCCACATCGCTTATTAGATTATTTGTCTGGTTTTGAGATATTTATAAATATATATATTCTTTGACTCATAATAAGCAGATTTGTTTTGGTTTTGCCTTTATTTTCTACTTTAAGATCTATAGAGGCATAAAAATCAAACCAATATTAAACCTAAGTTACTATCAATATAGTGGATATGTGGAATTTAATAAGAAAGTTGATCTAGTTAATTAAGTAGCTTAGGATTAATTTTATTTTCAAATAATTAGATTCTTTTAAGGCATAAATAACTAAACTTAAAATGAAATTTGTTAATTACACTTGTTAGTAGCTTTGTGAACATGTGATCTCTTTCATTAGGACTAATCATCAATTAATATACTTCTGATGATTAATGCTTTTGGTATTTTATTTTATTTTTTGGGTAGGGGCTTGTCCTAGTTTACTAAGTCTTTGGTGTTAGATATGGATAACCTTTAGAAAAAATAAAATAAAATAAAATAAAAAAATCTTATTTTGCCAAACAGGCCCCAAACTAAATTAATAATTGGATACTAATTTAGTTTTGATTAGTTCTTATATACTAAGATGACGCCTATATATCACCTTAGTTCCAAGATTTTCTTCTAAACAAGGCAAAAAAATTAATTTTTATTTGCACATCATCGTCATTACAATTCAAAAAGCTATACTTTTATACATATAGAACAAAAAAAATTATATAAATAATATTTTATTTAATCAATTAAATATAATCGCATTACTTCCTACTACACTTTTTTTCTTTCAAAAATTAGCAAACAAACACAAAAAAAACTGTCTTCTCCAGCTTCCATTTTGAAAGTTACTTCTCATTTTGTTTCCCATTTCAACTGACTGTACATCCACCACACAAAGTGAGTTGAAGATCAACCTCCCATGCCCATAGCCCATGCCCATAGCCACTGTGTTCATTATGACTGCTATTAGGGATGAGAATAGATAAGTTCAAGAATCACCTCTTGGCTCGTCACATTCAAGAATTTAAATTAAAAATAAAATTTTTAAATTTTCTAATTCAAATTTTTAAATAAGACTGTCTAGGATTGACCTCTCGACCTGCCCATTCTCATTCCTAACTTCCATCGCATTCTGAGATCCACACCCGAACTTGAAACAAACCAAACTTTTAACCAACATACTTTTTTTTAATCTAAATTGGGTTGGGTGAGACACAATTTCGAGAGTACTGGTGCCACTAGAGACGATACTTATTGGTATCAAACTGTAAATAGTTATTTATGGAAAAGAGCAATTGCTATTTTTAAGAATACAATTCTATTTTCTAGTATAAAAAATAACCCTTCCATAGATTTTATAAGATTCTTATGGGGGACTCATCAACAAGAAGCAACTTGAATATTAATTCAAGTAGCCAAAAAAAGTGTGCATGAGTATTAAAAAAATCTATAGCCCTATCCAAAATATCATCCATTCTTAATTTCAAATATATTAATAATAACAAATTTATGGTTTAATTTATCTTTTAGTGACATCTACATATATATAGTAATGGTCTCGCCACAAGAGTAGGAGTAACTTATAGTTGTCAAATTATTATAACATTATAGGCCAAACATCCATTTATCCATTTTATTGCATTAAGCACATTTGAAACGATTATATGCTTCTACATGTAAATATTTGTCAAATAATATTTTAATATACGAATTGCCAGAACAATTGATATTTCGGAGTCAAAATCCACGTAAGATCATATCATTTATGTCCTATTTTGAACTAAACCTAAGATATTAAGATTTCATATCATGAAAATAAAAAAGAATTTAGCCACCAACATAGTTGACCTTGTTTTTTTTTCCACCCTAATTTAGTCCTTCACCTCTAAAGACAGAAAGCAAGTTTAGTGGGAATTTCTAAATGCGCACCACATTGACTTAGGGAGCACGATTTTCCACTATAGGATGATGTGCTCACTGAGTAATACGGTGCGCATTTAGAATATCCGAAGTTTAGTTAACACACCAAATCCAAATAGCAAGTCAACTCCCCTTAAAACTCGTGGATCGGGTCCAACCCAATCCGAACCAAAACAAAACCTAACCCACTAACCAACTCAACTCGGCGCTGCCCACGCCACGCCTCCCTTTTCCCGGGAAAGCGACCTTCTAGAAGCCCGAAGCTTCCCAACTCGCCGCCCGCCCGCGTGGGCCCCGCCCGCAACTCACACGTGCGACCTTCGGCCCCAAGCAATCCCGCGTCGCCTCTCAAGTCTCAAGGCCCAACAACCCCTATAAATTCGCTGCTCTCTTCGATTCTTTCTCCCCAAAAAATTCGGACAGAGTAAAAATTCGGCGAACGGTAAAGAAAGGGAAAAAATGAGCGATCAGATTCGAAAGCTTACCCACTCACCGAGCTTCGGCGACGCCGAGCGCTTGCAATCTACGACCGCCGCGGCTGCCGATCTCCCCTCCTCCGGCGACTACGACTCCGACGGCGAGTTCGAGTTCTCCGTAGGAGCTCCGGCCGCCAACTCCGGCGACCCCGCCGACGACATCTTCTCCAACGGCCGCATCCTGCCCGTCTATCCCGTCTTCAACCGCGATCTGCTGTCTAGCAAGCCGTATCCGGATCCGGTTACGCTCCGATCCGGATCCACCTCGTCCACTTCCTCGGCGGAGTCCGTCGAGATCGATGCCCCCGCCGGGACCTACTGCGCGTGGGCCCCGCGCTCGGCCCCTCAGTCGCCGGACCGCGCCGCCTGCAAGAAGAGCTCCTCTACGGGCTCCGGATCCGGATCCGGATCCACAACCTCGAGAAGATGGAGAGTGAGAGATCTGGTCGGAGGGAGGCGGAGCCACAGCGACGGGAAAGAGAAGTTAGCTTTCTTGAGCTCGAATGGTAATGCGGGTTCGGATCAGAAACCGAAGGCGGATCCGAACCGGAAACCCGCAAAAGAGATGGATCTGATCACCGCACACCGGCTGTTCTACGGGAAGGACAGGGCGGCGGCGGAGAAGGGGAACGGGAGGCGGTCGTTCTTGCCGTACCGGCCGGAGCTGGTGGGGCTGTTCTCTAATAGCCGGGCCCACCACCATCACCCATTCAACTTCTAGAAGGTTTTTTTTCCCTTTTTATTTAAAATAATCTTTTAATTTTATTTTTGCCGCCCCAAAAAAAAACAAAAGCACGTGTAAATTGAACATATATATTGAGAAATTGAACTTTATCTCTCCTTTTCAAATGGTTGCTGGGTCTTCGTTGGTTGCCCAAAACGTGCACATTATCAAGTCCTGAATTTTTTTTTAAAATTTATTTGGATGCTGGAGTAGGAAAATGATGGGAGTTACTGGAAGTAAGAGCGAAACTTCTCTAATCAGAGAATGGAGTTTGAGTTTGTGATGAGGGACTTGATGTAGTCCTTGAAGAATAAATTTTGTCGACACATAATCTACTTCAGTTTTCCTATATTATGCTTTTATTATATTTCTCTTTTCAAGAAATAACTGTTATGTTCAAATATTTGTCTATTTGTATTTTGCAAAAAAAAAAAGAAAAAAAAGAAAAAAAAAAGAGAGTGTCTTGGAATATTTATTTTATTATAATTTTTGAACGGGTGGTCTTGCAGTAATGATAAAATAGTTCCATTACAAGGTCACGGGTTCAAACCTTACAAAAACACAAACTAGATGTAAGGCTGCATATATCGTACTTTGCCCAGGCTGCAATGTGGTAGCCTTTTATATATATATATATATATATATATATATATATATATATATATATATATATATATATATATATATATATATATATATATATATATATATATGGGGTATTTACTGATTTGTCCTTCACATCTTTATATATTATAATTTAGTCCCTCAAATCTTCATATTTAGGATTTAGTCCATAAATCTCCAAAGTTACTATAATTTAGTTCACTTCCCTAATTTTCTATAATTTTTGACCTGATATTAATATTTTTCCCTCCTTATTCATTCTTTCTCTTCCTCCTTTCTTGTCCTCCTCTCTTCTCATTTTCTTCATTATTCCTCATCTCTTCTCCTTCTCTCTTCTTCCTCTTTTTTTCCGATGAAGAAAAAAAGGAGGAAGAGAGAAGGAAGATAAAGGAGGAATAATGAAGAAAATGAGAAGAGAGGAGAAAAATAGAGGAGGAGAAGAGAGGAGGAAAAGAGATGATGAATAAGGAGGGGTAAAATGGTAATATCAAGTCAAAAATTAAAGGAAGTTAAGGAGATGGACTAAATTGTACTAATTTAGGAGATTTGGGGACTAAATCTAAATATGAAGATTTGGGGACTAAATCATAATATATAAAGATTTGAGGGACGAATCAGTAAATACCCCTATATATAGTTTTTTGACAATATCAGCAAATTTATTTTTGAAATTAAAAACTATTCGTGCATGAGACATAGTGGCAACACAAGAAAGAAAAAGTAGAATCCCTCCGAATCCAAAATATAATTACTTTTATTAGATTACGGGTTAATTTCTTTAAAAATCTCCTAATGCCTACACCTACGTGTACTCCATTTGGAAGAGTACGAGGTTAAAAAAAAAAAGAGGTGAAAAAACAAGAAAAGCAATCAGAGGCTTTATTCATGAGATAATAGTGAGTGTTACATGTGTATAAAAGAGAAGTACATGTACATTCTTTATTTCGATGAGCAAATCCTAGGAAGTTGTTCACGGAGGACTCTTAAATCTAAATATAGAGGTTATATGTGGGCAATTCAACCGTTAGTTATGATCTCCATTCTTAGATCATGTAATTTAGACACTCTTCACTTTCGATCAAACGGTCTTATTTATTGTATTGTTGACAAACTGTTAATTCTGTACATATCAAATTTACGATCAAAATATATCGAAAATACATTGAAAATGCATACACCATTATTCTAGAGCATGGAGATTATAATTAAGGGGTATTTACTGGTTTGTCCCTCAAATCTTTATATATTATGATTTAGTCTCACAAATCTTCATATTTAGGATTTAGTCCCTAAATCTCCGAAGTTACTACAATTTAGTCTCTCTCTCTAGCTTTCTTTAATTTTTGACATGATATTACCATTTTACTCCTTATTATTCATTCTTTCTCTTCTCCTCCTCTCTTCCTCCTCTCTTCTCATTTGCTTTATTATTCCTTCTTTCTCTTCCTCCTCTTTTCTTCATTGGGAAAAGAGAGGAGGAAGAGAGAAGGAGAAGAGAAGAGGAATAATAAAGAAAAAGAGAAGAGAGGAGAAAGAGAGGAGGAGAAGAGAGGAGGAAGAGAATGAATAAGGATGGGTAAAATGGTAATATCAGGTCAAAAATTAAAGAAAGTTAGATAGGGGGACTAAATTGTAGCAACTTAGGATATTTTGGGGACTAAATCCTAAATATGAAGATTTGGGGGACTAAATCATAATATATAAAGATTTGAGGGACAAACCAGTAAATATCCCTATAATTAACGATATGAACAATCCACATATACCTAAGATATAAAAATACTTCCATAGGTAACTTCTATTGAGACTTCTATTGAGACGCACGTACGCACACACACAGAGCTCAGGTAAGTTACGTGAGTCAGAAGCAATAAAATAATTATTCCATAACTTACGAGGCTCTTTTTTATTATTCTATAATGCGCGCGCGCACACACACATAAAAGAATAGTGTCTCTAAGTTATCTCCATATGGAGTTGTTTATGGAGGCGGTCCTAAATTTCAATAAGAAAAGTTTATATGGATAAATCTGAATTGTTAATTGTGATATATATTCTCTAAATAAGTGGCATATAAAAAAAAATTATATAATTTAGGCACTTCTTCATGGCGATTACGAGATATTTCTTATTCTATTGTAAAAAAATCGTATATTTTTTTTACCTATTCAGTATATGATCAAAATATATCAAAAATACATGATTTCTTAAACAACACTATTTTATGATATAGAAATCATAATTAATAATTCAGATCATCTACATAAATCTTCGTATTCATATTAAAGCTCAGAAGCATATTAATAGCCAACTACCTTACCTTACGTGTACGTGACTTAGGTGTACGTGTACGGATATGTGTATTTAGGTGATACAACCACCTTTGCAGACCTCGTGACCGTGTGTACATGACTCCCACTATAGATAAAGTATATGTACACGTGTGTACAAAAGAGCCTCCATGCATGACATTCCCTATTGTTAAGGAGCCACACTGTGGGTCTCACGCGGGTACGAACGAGGGTAGGTCAGAACGCACGCATGAAGCGTGTAAATCATGTGTTATCTCATTACTCGTTGCTTTGCAGACAAAACAACACTTTGATGGGATATTCTAAGTGCGCATTCCACTTGGCCTACTGAGCACCACATCCACAGAGGGTGGTAAGCTTAGAATTTGCCCACGTCATATGAACACAGTCATCATCAAAAGGAATGCAGATTGTTGACAACTACACAATTTCTTTATTTGGTGTGAAATGAATGAGAAATTGCAGTTTAAAGATAAAGCAAACAGTTCACCAAAAGTCTTGCCCATTCACATTTGTTAATTTCGGAAGAAACGGTTAAAATATAAAATAATTTTTCTCAACTCTCACTATAACTTTAGAGTTTTAATACGGTGGCACGATTTTTCAATATGGTATCAGAGCAACTCAGGTTCAAATTTTATTGGACGTGCATTTAATTGTGGTCTCTAAAAAAAATTATTCTGCTGCAAGGAGCATGTTAAAATACAAAATAATTTTCCTCAACCATCACTGTAACTTCGGAGTTTTGGTGTAGTGACAGGGTCTTTCAACATGAATTATTTTGTATTTTAACATACTTGTATGTGGAGTCATATCTAACCTATATATAAGTTTCAAAGAATATTCTTTATGATATCCATGAAAAGTCCCAACCTGGTGGCTGAAAGATGATATAGATATGTGTAATATACTTAACTCGAATAGTCTCGTATTTGATTGGATATGAGATAAGAGCTGTTGGAGATCGAAACTCCCAATCAGACCTTGAATCACTAAGAGATCACAACATCGAGTAAACGAGACAGAAATATACAATAAGCATAAGAAGAATACAAAAATAACAACTAAGTCTTTTATCCCAAGTACTTGGGGTAGGCTACATGAATCAAAAAACAATCACGCTAGATCGATCACGTTGATAGTCCTTCTCCATTCATTTCTATCAAGTAATATCTCCTCATTTAGACATCTAAAATCTGTATCTTTTCGTAAAAAGAATAAAAAAAGAATTACGTGGTTCGACTGAAGAAGTTCGACCTACGTCAATGGAAACAATAAGAGAGATTTATTATGAAGCAAAAAAATAATAAGAAGATATATAATTATTTCTCTACATCTCGCATCTCTCGCAATAATGGAAACTCTATCTTTCCAATAGCTCACTCTCTTATATCACACACACACATATGTGATATAAGAGCGCACACACACATGTGATTTAAGAGATGTGAGCTATTGAAGAGATATAACCTTTGCTATAATAAAAGATTATTAGGAGTTCATATGAGTATAGTCTCACATCAGAAGTTTTTAGATTAAATTGATTTTCAGTTTTATATTTAGAGTCTATTATACTTCTGTGGGGTTCGATGTTTCTCCCCAGAGTTAGTATATTTTGTAATGACTCTCAATAATCTAAAAAGAAATCATAGATTGTATTTCTGAGGGAGGAATCTGTAGTCAATATAAATTATTTAAATTCTTGTTTTTCTATTAGAAACTTAACATATTTCTACGAGAATTTGTTGCCGGCGTTCTGTTATCCAGGTTCTAAATTTAGTACCACCCGCTATTCATTTTATCAGTTGTAAATGATGTTGCAAATTATCAATGCAGATTAGATTATAAATGATACATGAAGATACAATGAATTATTTGATATTTTCTTATCTAAATCATTGAAGTTTGAAAAAGATGGTCTAAAAAAAAAAGGATTATATATTGGGAAAAAAAAAAGAAGAAATTGTAGCTAAAGCTCAAAAGTAACATAAAAATTTGGCTTGTTGTCTGTTGGTTAGTTATCTATGCACATTAATTAGAATCCTCTTGTATATGTTAAAAATACAAAATAATTTTTCTCAATTCTCATCGTAACTTCGAAGTTTGAGTCTACATCCTCAATGCAAAGTCAATCACTCTCTTGAACGGGAAGTAACCCTATCCGATAGGAAATTCTATTTACACGTGAAAATTTACTTTTTACATACTTGTAAATAATTATAAGTTTATCATTTATTTTTTTTGACTAAATTATTTTTTTAAATCCCAAATAAAGACTTTTTAGAATTTGAAACTACGACTCATCGTTTTCCTCCTCTGTTTTTTCTCTAAAATCCTAAAAAAATATTTTTTAGTGGAATTTAAATTTTAAAAAAATATATCTCCCACAAACTCATCGATTTGATTTCTTAACCCCCTAAAACTTTTGCATTCGCGTTCCTATAAAAGTTTGGAAGCATTTTAAATTCTTCGAATTCATTGTAATAAGTGAAATTAGGGTTTGAAGTTTGAGTTTGAGTTTTTTTTATTCAAATAGAAAATTCCAAATATGCAATTGGTATCGGAGGACAAATATAAGGTACAATTTAAAATTATTCTAAGTTTTTTATGTGTATTTTTATTGTTAGTACGTTGGCTTCTGGTCGGGTTTTAATATCCGACCAAATGATTGTTTAGTCGGGTATTAATATCCGACTAATATATTTTTTGTTTGGGAATTAATATCCGACTCGGAAAATTTTGAGAAAATTTGGAATGATTCTATTTACTTTTGCAGTGTGTAAATAGAATTTCCCCCGTCCGATTCTCTGCCAACTATGGGGAATATTTATAGCAGAAGATTTGTAGGAGTATAAGAATTTGAATTTTGGCGAATCCACTTTCTTTATCTCCAAAGATTCGATAGTGTTTGACCTTATCGGGAGTTTTCAAAGGAGCACACCAATTTTCCTAGTGAGCCTATTTCTCTATGTTTTTTTTTGTCTGGGTTTTGAGTCCGAACAGTTATTAAGTGGACTCACTAGGGAAAATGGTGTGCTCCTTTGGAAACTCCCGACCTTATCCGAAATCTGTTGCCTTCTAGATGGATTAGGGCTCATGGGCCTTGTGGGCTTTATGGACTTTATAATTTTATATGTCAAGCAAAATCACAATAGATGGAGATTGTACTCGTGTTTTTCGTTAATCACACAATTAGAGATTTTTAATGATTCTCCATTAGCTTAAGAATCCAACCAAATCCTTGGCTTTCTCAAGTCTAATGACAATGAACGCAATACCAAATTAGAATATAGTAGATGGCCATGACACCTTTGCTTTGTGGTTAATGAGTAGGAATTAGCACTTTTTCCAAATGATTCAAGAGAGGGAAAGGAAAGTTCGATAGGGGTGAGAATGGGCGGATTCAAAGTCTGATCCTTGACATGTCCTGTTCAACATTTGAATTAGAAAATATAGACATGAAAATTAACCTTTACATATTTATTTGGGTACAAAGCAATATTTAAAATAGCAATAACCTTAACGTAACATTTTGCCTCTACTAATAGGTTATATGCAATTTCGTACTTATTTAATAAAAATAAATATAAACTATATAAAATAATTTCTATAAATTAAAATATAAATTTAAAATATCTAAGAAAAATATATAAAACCATTTATAATCATAATCTATTCTAATTTTATATTAAAATTTACAATAATTTTCACATTTATTTTTCATAAATTATATTAAGTCTTCAACAGTAATTCTATTCATCATTTAAACAAGAAAACAATATTTCAATTTTTCATTTCAATTCCAGTTATTATCATTGTTGTAATTTATATTTTGTAATGTTCAGTTTCTTTTTATTTGTAACTGTTGATTTCAGTTCAATTAAAACTTTAATATAATCAACAAGTAAGATATTTCAGCAATCGGAGAGGAATTACAAGCGAATAAGTAAATAACCACAAATTAACAAGTTAGCAATTCTACAAGCAATCAAATATGCCAACAACTAATCAAGTAATAAAATTACAACAATTCGCTAATAATCAAAACAATAATCAACAATAATATATAAATTACTAAAAAAATGATTGTAAATAACGTGATTTAATATAACGTTACATAATATAATGTAAAATAACAAAAAAAAAAAAACGTACTGTTACAACAATATATAGATTACTAAAAAGACAATTGGAAATTAATTTGGTCAGTATTAATACCCGACCAGATACGACCGTCTTACTCCAACAAATAAAAAATTAGTATCAATAAATTGCAAAAAAAAAAAACAAATAAAAAACTAAAAATAATTTTAAACCGTACCTTAGATTTTTTCTCCAACACCAATTGCATATTGAATTTTTTAATTTGCTTCAAAAACTCAAATTCTAAACCTTAATTTTGCTTGTCACAATGAGCTCGAAAAATTTAAAATTCTTCCTAAATTTTTGAGAAATGAGAATATAAAAATTTTAGAGAATCAATAAATCGATAATTTGGTGGGAGTTGTATTTTTTAAAAATATTTAAATAGTACAAAAAAAATATTTTTTTGGATTTTAGAGAGAGAATAGAGGAGGAAGATGACAGTATTATAAATTTTTAAAAAATCTTAGAGATTTGGGATTTAAAAGGATAATTTAGTCTAAAAAAATTAATAGCAAACTTGTAATTATTTATAAGTTTTAAATAGAGTAAATTTCCGTGCATAAATAGAATTTCTCAGATAATGAACCCATAAGCACTCTCTCCCCGCCCCCCCCTCCCTTCTTCCCTTTCTACGGGCTCGAAATTGCCTTATATCGGGCCAGTTGAATCTGGGCTTACTACGTTAAGGAATAAGCCCATACTTGATTCTTTTGGCCCAATATCTGAAGCCCTCGGCTGCTCGATACGTAATATTTCGCACGTGTGAACCAAGATGACAGCGCGGGCGCCCGAGGGAAGTACTAAATGCGCACCGAAATTGACTCTGTGAGCACCATTTTTCCCTATGTTGTAGCTCACTTTATTTTAGGATGTGGTGGTCTCTAAGTAATGCGGTGCGCATTTAGAATTTCCCCTCTCCCGCCCTTTTCTCATCCCTCCCTTCTGTCTCCTCATAAGTCCCCAAAAAAATTGCAGCTAGGGTTTTAATTTAAAATGGTAGACAACAAATCTACTCATGAGCAGTTGCATGAATTCCAAGATTATCTTGCTCATCTTAAAGGTAACTCTGAAGTAATGTTAATAATAATGCGTTATGAAATCTGTTATATTGCGTTATGTAACTTAACGGAACCTCAACGTTATATAACAACTGGAAATAACTCACTGCACCGTAACAGTACGTTTTTTTTTTTTTATGTTATATTACGTAACGTTACGTTAAATTACGTTATATTACATTATCTACAATTATTTTTTTAGTAATTTCTACATTGTTGTTGATTATTATTTTGATTATTAACAAGTTGCTATAATTTTCTTACTCGATTAGTTGTTGGCTTATTTGATTAGTTGTTGGCTTATTTGATTACTCGTGGAATTACTAACTTATTAATTTGTGATTGTTTTCTTGTTCGCTTATTGTAATTCATTTCCGATTGCAAAAATATCTTATTTGTTAATTCTATTAATTTTTAACTAAACTGAAATTAACAATTATAAAAAGATAAATTGAACATTACAATTATATAAATTACAACAATGATAATAACTAAAATTGAAATTAAAAATTAGAATTTTATTTTCTTGTTTTAATGATGACTGGAATTTCGGTTGCAGATTTAATATAATTTGTGAAGATAAATATAAAAATTATTGTATTATGGATCACCAAAATAGACTTGAGAAATAACAGAAGAGAGGGAACTAATGGCGAATTACTTTAATAACTTCTTTTATATCTAATGCTAGCATTTATCCTTTTCCTTAATATGTTTTTTTTTTTTTTTTCATTTTACTTTTTGAGGATATGCTTAGAATGCTTCCCCAGAAGGAGAAAGATGATGCCATTAATATTCCCAACATGAATACAAGTGGAGCAAAAAGATCTTAGAAACACAAGGTATTTTTAAGTTTTAGAAGACAAGCTAGAACTTTTTCTCAATGTTTACATTGTCAATATCTCCTTTTACTCTCTAGTTTAATCTTTGAAATGTAAACATTGAGAAATGTCTACAAGGCCCTATCTCACTCTTCGTGGACGAACCTTGCGGAAAAGCCCCTTGGTTTACGGAGTACTGAATTCTCACCGGTGTTTGTGTTACTCAAGCTGTCATTCTCGCTTCCGCTTCGTCCTCATATGCTTGCTCGAGCAGGACGACGCTTCTCTCTAAGGCAAAACGCTTCCCTATCAATACATTTTGACATCTTACAGTTTCGACAGATCACTTAGCCACGTTTATCTTTGATGATGCAAGAGCCCGAGCTATTACAAATTGTTTCAATGATGACTGCTTCTAGGCAAACCTTTTAGCTGTGTCTGTAGCCCTACCTCCTTTATCACTGAGCAGTCATTTATTTAAGTAAGGGACAGCTGCCCTGCCACTTATATTGGGCTATGGTGCAGTGTATTGCCAAATGTTGTAGGCCTGTGGAGTCTTGAATAAAGCCAACATACCATGCTAACAACAGCAACAACATTGGTATATTTAGTTATTAGCTGATTTAGTTTGTAAATGCACATCCATCTCAACTGTGTATGACAAGCTGTATATATGACTTTATATGGGAACAAGAACCTTCATTATTTCCCCCCCAGAACAAGCATCTGATCAAATAGCAGCGAAAGAACATCAGCTCATCTCAACACCAACTTCTCGCACTTCTGCAATCTCACTTTGGTTCGACTCTGTAACAGTAGTCGTACCCATGCTGTTATCTCCATCCTCGGACACAGTGATTTCGCTCGTCTGCTGCTGCTTTTTCTGCTGCCGAATGGCGGTTGTGGCCTCGGGGATGACAACACTTGGCGGCTGAGGTGGGACCCAGCTTCGCTGGGTAGGGTGATAAAGAGACCCTCCTCCGATATTGTTGGGGAACTGCTGCAGCAGCTGTTGCTTCGGTTCCTCAGCTTCAGGTTTCACGTCTGTTATCTTCACCGTCTTCTTCTTCCACCATGGCTCTGAAGAATCATGAGCTTTTCCGTTGAGATCAGATGTGAAACCATTCTCTTCATTTCGAGATCTCAGGTCGTAGACTGGCTTTGGATGAGGAGCCTCCCATGGCTGCTAGGCCAAGAACAAAATAATCACAAAAATATAAAATGTGAATAGCCAAGTATTTGTATTAACTCGAATATACTAGCATAAATATAACCTACCAAGGCCAATACACCTGGTCCATATATTTCAAAGTTTTTATTTTTCTAATTCAAATTTTTGAATAGGACAGGTCGAAAATTAGCCTATGGACCAGTCCATTTTCATCCCTAGTCATATGCCACATTTTATAATACACAACATACACCTTGTGAGTAATATACCCATCTTTGTAAGTAAAACACGCAGAGTGCATGCACGCAGAGAAAAACCCACACAAGCAGCAACAAAATTTTCGTTGCATGACAAGCTACAGGGCGTACATGTGTGTGTACGCCGGTGTTTATGTTGTGTGTGCGTGTGTGCGCACGTGTGATCACAATCCACTAAGATGGAAAGTCGGGTGAGATCATGTGCATGCGAGACATAAATGTGGGATGCCTGTGCATATGTGCATGTGCACAAAGTGTGTGCATATAAAATGCAAGAGTACAATAAATATCCAAGTAAACCTAATCCAAAAGTTCACATTCCAACCTTGGGTCTAGGTGCTAGAGCTGGTTTACTCGGCTCCTGATTAGGGTTAGGAGGCATGTCATTGATATCATCCTGGTAAAAGAGAAGGGTGGGTGTATTTGTTAAAATTAAATCATGACACAAGAAAGTACCAAGTAATTGCATGCATAAAATCGGTGGACGAGTTTACTCTGACGTTAGGAGGCCTCTCCCCCCTTTGTATCATAGCCATAATCTGCAAAATGATTAAAACAAAAAAAAAAAAAAAACAAATTAATTTTCTTAAAATAGTTCCTAACAAGTGTACATGTTACAAAATAATCATGTAGCTTTGTGAGAGGATGGTTAGTACTACGTAGTCAAAGTGAAGTTTTAAACACAAGTATGTTCAACATAGACGACTAATACACGGTGAACTTTATATACTCGGTACATATCCTTTCGGTAGTGCACGGAAGGTAGTTGAACATTTTTGTAGTTTTGACAGATACAGATGGAGAAAAGTCTGCATGTGCAAATTCAAACTGCCCATTTTGGGCGAATAACTTTCGGCCCAACTGATGACACAAGTAATAAATTTTGCCACTAATTTAACCGCTGTTGATAATGGAAATATGCTTTTGGATCAATGTGCGTAATACGTGACATGTGAGTGTAGAGCTAACATAAAACAGGTCTATTCTGATACGTACTGATGAATCCACCACACTTGGCAAGAACAAAAATCAGAAATTAAAAGGTTCACGAAGACTGCAAAGTAACTATCATAACATAGGAAAACCATTTATTCTATTGACCAAAGTTATCTTATGTTAAACATAATTTAAAAGATCAATAAACATCGTTAGCCCAAAACTCGAGGGCTGAAGCTTTTGATCTTATGTTAAACATAATTTAAAAGATCAATAAACATCGTTAGCCCAAAACTCGAGGGCTGAAGCTTTTGGTTTAAATGGTTTCCGAGATGTTCCAATTTTCCTCTTTGGCCTTCAACTCTTTTTCTGAGATGAGGATAACTCCAAAATCTCATCATCTCCAACACCAATACCCTCTTACTCTTGAATGATTGCTCCTGGGTCGTATGAGTTTGACCTGTGAACAATACGAACATATTTTCCTACCCATCAACTAGCTATTGAGAGTCATTGGTCAGTCCCTCCCATGCAACCCCCATATTTTAATGGTAGAAGTAAAACATATAGATAAAAAAATATATAATCATATGATAATAATCATATGACTTAAAAAACTCATTAGATACAATACTGGTGTAGTCCGCTGTCATAAGCCATATGTTTCTGTGAAAACCAAAAATGCCAAACTTGTTCTCAAACTTTATTTTGGTTTCTATGTTGGTTGAAGCTAACAGCATAATTGGTTTCTTCTATAATAAAAAAAAAAAAAAAAAAAAAAAAAACTCTTCAAATTGCGCCAGTCCATAAAGCAAAGAAACAAAACCATTTGTTTTCATGGAAATTTATTTACATGGCAGCACACAGCTTCGCTGATACCATGTAAGTTTTAGCACCGTGCAAACAGTAAAAATGAAGAAACTCATGAAAAATTAATAAGACTTCGCAAACAGACACCATGTAATAGAAAATAGCAAGTTGAATTGATGATGATACATCAAAATCAATCTTTAAACACCTTTGTTTAGTAACTTCTACTATGCATCGGTTTATTGAAACTATACAAAGACAACAATCCAGGTGATAATTCAAGCAATAAGATTTTACAGAAAAGAACTTCACTCATTGCAGTCCAAGAATAAATAGAGGTTAAAAACTAATAAACCAATAATTTGATAAATAACTTTGTAAAGTTTCACACCTCCATGTAAGATTTTGAGTGGGGTGCAGGCTCTACAGTTGCTGGAGGGGATGAAGGCCTCACTGGACAATAGTATGAATAAGGGAAATAAGTGTGAATAATATAATAAAAATACAAAATGAACCGGGAAGACAAATAAACCACCTGCAGCATAGTCAGGATTTGTCGTGCCATTCACTTTCACGTGCTGGAAGAAAAAATAGAACAAATGAGAATCGAAACAAATAATTTTAACCCTTATACCCGAAAAAAACTGATAAGCATTGATAAATAGGACAAACCTTTGGAATAGACGATGCACCAGTACCTGACTGGTGGACTTGAGGAGTACTCCATGAATTGTTAGTAGTTCCTGTAGATAATCAACAACCGGTGATGATAGTCAGCAGAGAGACCATACAAAAACGAAGGAAATAATATAAAATCAAAATTAAAATAATTCTGATTAACTAATCAACACTTAATGTGGAAATCTTTTTCCATAGAGGTGCCACAATAGATATCTGACAAGACAAATTTCGAGGTTCAAAAGATCCACAATCTAGATAAGTGCCAATAAGTATTAGAACATAAGAAAGTTGAATATAGCTTGCACAAAAAATGAGTCTTTCAAGGATGGAATCGGGCAAACTAGTGGAAAAAGAAATAGTTATAGACACAGTGATCCACGAGTGTAATTTGAAGCATGAACATAGGTATACAAGGTAAGTAGATTTAAATTCATATACACGAAGATTAAATTTCAATCGACCTCAATATTAGTTTAGAATTAGTGGATCTTTCAAGTGTTTAGAATTATTTTGCATGGAGATGCAAATTTTTCATTTTAATCCTCAACCTGTTAAAACAAAATCATTGTCCATGCAGTTGAACATCTATGCCATGGTTGAGACTTGAAGTCAGTTGAGGACATCACAGTACCTTTCCACAACAAAAAAATACAAAAGAAACTATTACCATCAAATTCCTAAAGTAAGGGTTTGCCTCATATTCGCTTAAATAAGAGGCAACTAGCATGTTTCCACTGTCATCATTTTAACTTGATAATATATATATATTTTCATTCAACCAATCCTATACAAGTGTCAAACCTCTACCTTTCTTAAATTAAGTTTAGTATCAACTTGCTCATTATGTTAATCAGAACTTTTTGCTATTTCTTGTTCGGTTGTCTGCACCATTTTTTTACACCAGTAACAGTATTGCCACATTGTAGGGGTAATGGCCACACCTGCTCAGGGCCTTGCAAATATTTGAGGGAAAAAAACAACTTAAAGTATTATTCTACGAACAGTAACAATTGATTAAGGAGCAACACTGCAACAGAGATCAAAGAGGAATAGGGATGTAAACAAGAATCAGAAAGCGAGAGAGAAAGAGGGTTTAGAGGGTTGCAAGCATTTAGATTATGGAGGTATGTTTAATCAAGAAAGAAACTGAACAAGCTCTGTATTCACTGTATCAATCATGCAATAACAACACGTTTCTACCCCTCTCCAGCCATGCAACTGTTTCTCCTTTGTCACTGGCTCACTGCAGTTCCCCAATGCCTTTTCATGTCAACTTCTTTTTGATAAGGATATATATGTCATTTTAAAGTGAGCTAACTATGACTGTAAAGACTCCTCTGGTATCGCTAATTCACTGTAGATAAACATATGGCAAGTAAGTGTGTTGAGCTAGATCAGTGGTATCTTCAGTGTCCTGAATTTACTCAATTCCTCCTATATCAAAGGCACATACACCTCTCAGATCCCAGCTTTCAGAATAAAACCAAGAAAATCATCAGGTCATTGGTGGGCCTAAAACGAATGGAAGACTTTGGAAGTCCTCCAAATATGATTGGAACACCTAGACAGGCTTTTACCGCAACTAGCAAAGGGGAACCGTAAAACTAGTTGACAGCACTCCGGCTTGAAGTTAATGATCCACCAGAAACTATAGAAAACACCAGTTTTGGCCTCTCTCAGCTTTGACTAAAATCCATTTCAGAGGCATAAACGGTATCCTGAATGGAAATACTTTACAGGGGTACTTTACAGATGCAAGGCCTTATCGGTTCTCCATTGGAAAAATTCAACCACAATCCTATAAATAAGTAGTGGTAATAATTTTACTAAAATTAAGATCTTCGCAAACAAAAGGATAAGGACTTGTCACTTCCCATAATGACTGACAGTGGCAAGATTATTGTTCTAAAAATTTCTTTACCAAGGCATAGAGATAGAGTATTATCATTCGTATTCATTTATAAAGTTAACTTACCATTCCCGATATTAGTTCGGATGTATTCTTCCATCATCTTGTCTTGAGAGTGGCCATTTTCCCTTGTGCTTTCCAATTTACGAATAGCTTCACCCATAGTTTTCATCTCCTTCACTTGGATATCCATCATATTCATAAATGCCTCAAAGTATTTTCTCTCTAACAGGGACAAGAGGGAAAATAATTAAATTAGGAAATCCCAATATCATAATAAACGAAGAACTATATGTTAGTAATAACAAGATGAAGTTAGTTGCTGAGAACCTTCACTTCTTGAATTCAGTAATTCTTCACTTGCTTTAGCAACAACCGCAGCAGCTGTTGCAGCTGCTTTTGCAGCTTCTGCAGTTTGATCAGCAAGCACTGAATTTGGATTATCTTCCTTATCAGATTCCTTTTCTTCTGCCACAACTTTCCGAATCCAAGTTTTCAACCTAGGAACAACAACATTCTACATACAACATATATAAGAATACAAAGAATTCAAAATAGTTGCAAATATAATCAGCAAAACACACGTGGCTCCTCACATCTTTTACCAGTATCAAGTACATAAACAATGACTGGTAAAAGTATTGGTACAAAAATTCATTGAAAGAACAAGATATAACATGTGTGCACAGGGAATAAATGAACACCGTCACTGAGGGCAATTACTTCATAGTTCATAGTTCATAGTTCACAGTTCATACCTTGAAGAATAGAGCTGTTCCAGCACCAGAGGCAGCAAGCACGCTTGCAGCAATTAAAGCATGGGACCACTGAAACCTGGACTGCTGCACACTTGGGACCATGGCATTGCTAACATGAACACCTGCAGGCTGTGGAGACTGAACAGGAGCTTGAGTTTGCAAGCCAGTAGACGGCTTGGGGGCAACTGTTAGCATAGTGAAAAATTGAAACATAAAACAATTATACATAGACAATATACCTTATTAATACCGTCAGTACAATGTCATGAAAAGAAAAACTAAAATCAGCGGGAAAAAAAAAAAACAGAGGTATCTGACATCCCTGAATCTTGGATCAGGAGTGGGCATAGATCCTACTCCTTAACTAGTTTGCTACAAAGATTCCATTCTAAAAGTGGCTTAGTTCAATTCAAGATTTTAAATATCGGCCAATACCAATATTTATCGTGAATATGATAACAGATTTGAGGTGCCCAACATGATATAAGACCTTGTAATATCAATTGGCATTTCCAATAGTGCTGATATTTCATTGATACATTCGATATTTCATTGATACATTCGATATTGGCGATTTCTGATATCATAAACCATCATCTGATACAGATAACGATTCCGGATTTACAAATACTGGTTCATTTTAATGTCTCATTAACGCAGCTTCAGAACCCTTATTTAACCAAAACTAGCGATGGACACATGCATTATACATGTCTTCTACCTGAAGTAACATGTCAATCAATATGTATCAACATTTATCAGCAACACATATTAACCAGAATCAAACCTTTGGAAAGAAAAGAGTTGGAAGAATTTAAGAACAGCCAACTCATGTAAATGTAGTCATGTAACCCTTTGAATTCTTGAATAGATTACAAATCAGAAGCCTGGGGTTCATTATCCCAAAAAAGAACTGGGTGTTATTTCTTATAAAGAATGCGAATGTCATTGGATTCCATAAAAAAAAATATTTTATCATAGAATCACCTTCATAGTCCACTTTCGGAGAGACAAGTAATCACAATGACAGCCTTATAATTTTAGCAGAAATGAGAATGTGTACAGTAGAAACATAAAAAAAGGAGGCAGGGGCTACATGTGGAATAGTCAGGGGGGATTTCACATTCAAAAGTTAGAGAGTAAGCAAATGTAAAATATGTCCCCCATCTCAGATATCTTTTTGCATGTGCTTATCCGTTCCTAACTTTTTTATTTTTAAATGAATACTACATGTCTTTTTACAGATACCATGTAGTTTTTACCTATACCATGTGGAATAAGAGTAGATATTGGTGGGTGCAGTCCAAGAGCATCACTGACCTTTAGCTGAAGCTCAAGGCCAAGAGGATACCGACCTGTGTACCTTAAATGAAAATTGGTCATGATTAGGTGAGTTTTTTTTTACCACTTTTTTTTTGTAGCTAGACTGTACATCCCTTCATCAAAAATTTTTAGCAGGAATTTATGATAATTCCTGCCCAAAATTATTGCTAAAGGTGGGAGCAACTTCTCTTACAAAAGGACTCCTTTGAAGATCTCTTCTCCCATCTTCATCCTTATTCTTCTAAACTAGTAACCCATAAAAAATCCATTAAAATCCAAGCAGAATTCGAACAAAGGATTTTGTATTAAAGTCTACAATGGCGAACAGTTTGGTGATTGTGAAGTTGGGGCTCACCATTGATTCGTTCAAAATCGAAGTTAATAAGTTGAAGATTCCATTGGAAAGTATGGTGCTCAAAATACGCCATGGAACATCACTCTCCTGCATGAATTGGTGGCCAAGACTTGACATGGATGAAACCAAAACTGGTCTTTCATTTGATTCTAGATGAGATAGAGTGTCCAGCCATAGATCAACTTCTCTCCGTAAAGGCAAGACCTATATATATGCTCTTTTTCGGATATAGAGCCTTTAACTTCCATGCAACTTGCCACAGAAGATCTAAAACACATGATAGAAGTCCACCAACTCTTTGGAGCCCTTCTCACGAGTGTTTTTGCCACAATTTAAAGTTACTAAAGGTATGATTTCAATTTTTTTTTTTTTAAATTTGTCCTCATTTCACATATATTCACCTACATTTAGAAAACAACATCCACTTATACTTAAAATTAACCACCTGCATTAACATGTCTATACTCTATAAACCTTCAGCTTTACTACTATGTTCACTCTTGATTATATTTTGTCAACCCTAAATTGTTGAAACTATCCATATTTAGCAGTATTCTTCCACCTACATGACAACTCAGTCTACTTTTCTGTTAAATTCACATACATTTGTACTAAATTACGGACTACATTTGTACTAAATTACGGACCTTTATATTTAATCTAACTACCTTTACATCAACAACATATCATTAGCTTTCACCTAACTTTCTCATAACAACAAAGCTATCACTGCTATACTTACAAATAACCCAGGTGTTTCACCCAAAAAAAAAGCCCAGGTGTTGAAGAGGAGTGGAATATGGATGATAGAGGATCTGGTATGCCCATGGATATTCCTCTTTGGCGGCGTAATGCTATTTGGGTGTCAAGCAACAATTCACGGATGCCAAGGAGATTAGATTGGTCTAAGTATGAGAGTCAAGAAGTTTGGTTATAAATTTGTAAAGAATGTGAGTCAAGTGTAATAATTATGTGCTCCAAAAAGGAAGAGACCAATGCTTCGTGATTGCATGCATCTCGAATGACAAACAACAATCAGAAAGCACATCGATCAACATGATTGTGGTGGACTAACCAAGGAGAGACATCCTAGGGCATCAAGGAAATTAACTGCATCACTTATGCAAACTTTCTTAAGCATCGTCCAACATACTATGTGAAGAAAGTATAAAAGGATATAAAGGCACAATTTGGTATTGTGCTATAGTACTTGAAAGTATGGTGAGGAAAGGAGAGATTGCAGAAGATCTGTATGGAAATACAAGCCACTCTTATGATCTTTGGTATCTAGAGTGTATTTTCTCTGCAATAATATCACCTTTGACTACCTTGATGCTATATTTGTCGAGTTTTATTTTAAAAATTGCCTACTTTAATATCTAAAGTGTCTACCTTTATACCTTAAGGTCCTTAACGTTGTACTTCTCTCCCTTTATCTGAAAATTGTCGTTCTTAATATCAAAAATATGTACCTATATTTGAAAATTGGTATCTCGGTTGTTGCTGGCTCTAGAGTAAGGTCATGAGCCCCTCATTACGAGTAAAAAAACATATTATTTCATTTCATTTCATGCACTCATAATCCAATTTGACCTAAAATATGTGAAATTAACAATCTTTTAGATATATCAGTCTAATTCTCCTTTTGAGTATTTTATCCTCTTGAGTAGTTTATCAAGTTAAACTAGTGTTCTGTTATCTTCTTCTAGGATTTTAGAAGTAAGGAAACGGAAACAAAAAGAGTGCACCAAAGCTACTTATATATGCAATATCTGGAAACTTAGACAATGCAGAGTAACAGAGAGCTGTTGTCGAAGTAACTGTCGAAACCGTTGTCGATAACTGTAGAGTATGACATGCTGAAGAGAGAAAGAGTTTTCATGTGGTAAAAACACTAGAGCTTGGTAACTAAGGCCTATGGAGGGTTATAAATACCCATTGTATCAACAATAGAGAGATATAGAGTTTTTTGTAGTTATTCTTCTTTATTTTACAGAGATTTGGAGATAATTTGTTCTTATGTTTTTCAATAGTTTGATAATAAAAGATTTCTTTTATCTTTTTATTTGATAACTATGTTTAGCATGAGTTACTAATTCACTTTCGGTTTTGGATAAAAAGACAAACCCTCAATCTTTATTTGGTATGGTTTTATTGCTTTTTGTGTTTAATTGATCTATATAATGTTGTTCTCGGTTTCCTTACATATTTCTTTGGCTATTGATATCTGATTTTGTGACTTTAATGATTCATTTCTTGATGCTATAGTTATTTCTTAGTTTTTCATATAATACTGACTCTTTGGGTATGGTATATACTTACTTTTAATTATTTTTGTTATCCATAGATAATGCTCAGATTATCTCTCAAATTTTATATAGACGTTAATTGAGAGATTTAACTAATAACAAGATTATTATTTAATACTTTGTACTTTTAAAGAGATATATTCCGGTTGTAAAAAACCAGGTGATCTATATAACTGCAATAATTATAACAATAACAATCTAGTAATATGATCTTGGGGACGTTAACTCATCCGAATCAATCTGTCTCTCTGTTATCTTTTAAACCAATCAATATCTGCTTCATTCAAACCAACAATTCTTCACTTTCTAATTCAATAATAACCTATATTATAGGTGCCTAGTACTAAAATTAGTATCCTCGAGTAAATGATCTTGGGTTGACTCCCGAGTATTACTTGACGATCTCCTACGTTTGGGAGTGCACGAATCAGGTTGCATCATCTCCATCAACTATCCTGCTATAGTTACAGAGGCAATTACCTTCCTGACAGTCATCCTGCGTACGCTGAAGTTGTGGGACCCTCATTTGGCTAGCACCGCTAAAATAATGAAGGCAATTTCCTTCCCTACAACTGGCTTGTATCCAAGGGGTCATGGGCCCCTCCTCCAACCTCCATGCTGAAGAAGTTGCCTTCCCTATGCTCGGCTTGCCTCCATCAAGGACGTAAACCTTTTTGTTGACTGTCCTGCTACATTAGTGGAGTTGGGTGCCTTCCCAACAGTCGATGCTGCTTCATCATCAGGTGGAGCTTTTTCAATCATCATGGTGGTAGGGGGTGAGGGAGAGAGAACTAGGTTCAACAATAAATATTTTAGGTGGAAAAAATCGGGTTTAATGAGAGGACAAAGGAGTGGAATTGTTGGTTCACATTTTTAAGAATCGTGCTTCATCTTGAAAATTATTTAAATTAAAATTTCAAAGGGGAAATTGAGAATTTAATTAATCCCAAATACATTATAAATGCAGAAAAATAAAAATGAAGGGAGGGAACCACATGTGGAATAGTCATGGGTGGCAGGGGGCATTTATACAAAAAGTTTACAAAGAAAACAAGACAATGTGTTGACTTCATGAGTTGATCGTGCAAAAAATTCCTATCGAAGAAATAAAATTCAATCAGGCTAAGTGAAAGGACAATGTCCTTGTTTTTCTTCTCTTACATTGTTTCATTTCTTGCACTCAAGGAAATAAAATTAGCAAAAGATAGCAAAAAAGATAAAATTTTTGCCCCTCTAGCATCCACACATACCAAATGCAATAAACAATTACCTTGACTTGTTGCAGCAGCCCCACCAGATGTTGCATTCGACGGTGGATCCTGGAAATATCAATCGTGTTGGGTCATGCGTATGAGCAATGAAAAGAATATTAGCAGTTTTTCATGAGAAATAGCTCAACAGAAGAACTATGAATTGCTATATATTATACAAAACCAAAAGCTAGAAACTTACAGGCACACGGCGAAAAGCTTCATCTATTTCCTCCTTACTGAGGCCTTTCTTTTCAAGAAATGAACGTCTGTATATTACTGGAGAACCCCTCACCTTTGGATGCAACAGAAATTTAACAGCATTTTGCACTTGGTCCTCTCTCATTGGTTCTGAAGGTGCGAGGAATGGCCTTTCTGAAATATCATTGGCAGCCTCAACTACTCGTCCATTCCCATCAACTGGTTTTGACGACTCAGGTTCTTGAGTTTAATAAAATTTAAGCAGCATTAGTTAGTAAAAAAGTAGAGTGTTGAGTTCTGTAGCAGCATTAGTTAGTAAAAGCATAGAGTTTCGAGTTCTGTAGGTAACACCAAAATGTCTTTTTTGACAACTCCGCACATTTTATGAGCAATTTCAACTAAGAGTTGCTGCACCAAAGGGACTAGCTACGAAGTTAAAAGCACACACTATACTAAAACACTCTCTTTCAATGATTCTCATTCTTTCCCACCAAATTTTGGTTAACTTGCCTAGAAGTTACATTCCATGAAACAAGTATCTCTATTTCCGAATGCAAGAAATAATATTTGCAAACATGCTGGAAGGAATATTAATTTCATACTTATTTTATTGTACTTGTACTGTACGTTTACCTTATCAATTAAATACTTTTACTGCTTACAAAAGGAAAATTTTTGAAAGCCAAACAGTTTAACAAATCAAATTTTTTTGGAGAATAAAGGCAATTATTGGACGCAATTTAGGTGGCAAATATGGTCATAGGAGTACTTGTATTGTTTTAAGTAAAAATAAAAGGTTTCAGTTGGATTGCCCAAAATGGAACAAACTAGTTTAGCATTTAGTGGCTTTATTAAAAGCTTAGCTATAACAATGCAATACCAATATGAATTGAGCTGATCAAAGGGTCATGGATTATTCCAACCTTTTCTAGTCGTGCCAAAGTTGCGGAGGGCATCAATAACATTTAGGGTTAAGGCAGCCGCAGCTGTGCCACTAGCGAGTGACACTAGCCTTACGATGCTAAACAATAATAAAGTAAAGTACACAGGCATTACGAAGCTTTTAACATTTTAGGTAGAATGCTTCTTTCATTTTATTCAGGAAATTTAGCCGGAAACAATACTAGAAATTTCATCTTGTTTTCTAAATTAAAGCCCTTAAGAATAAGAGTGAACTTTGTGCCAAACAGAATCAAATTAACTAAAATAGCCATTGAGTATAGACAAATCTGAAGATAAAAAGGAAGAATAAAACATTGATCCTAAATGTTAAAAACAATGACTGACAAACAAATATAGCATCTGGACCAGTAGATTTCAGATCAGAAACCCAACAAAATCAATGGATCATAGGCAAGAGATATGAGATCTTCTATAGGACCATTTGAGACAGGAAAGTATTTTCTGAAATAGGCAAAATCAAAAAAGAAGTAGACTAACTTCGGGATTGCACCCATAAGTACACCCCTCCACTAGAATGTAGGCTCAGCAACTCTTTTGGACCACACTTTCTATTTGAAGGATATTATTGTTTCATATTTTTTTACTTCAACTCCAATTTTGTCACTTTATTGTGTTAGGAATTCTTTTCCTAGTCAACTTTTTCTCATCTACTTGGCAAGATTTAACTATAGCATCAATGGTTAATATTGAGTAAGGAGAGGGTCCTTAATGGAGTTGAACTAAAGAAGAGGGTTCATCCAGTCAATCCTTGGATGTAAGACGGAAGACCTGTTGCCATCCCATAGATCATATATGGAAAACGTGTTAAGCATATTTAACACTATACCTTTATCGAATTATCCCCCTCTTTTGCTATGTTCTGTGTCAACCTCTACTAAATCCTTTGACATGTTCTGGATAAGCCTATGTCAAATCTTTCAAATTGCTTTATATTCTACGTAAACCTCTACCAAGTGACATTCACCTCTGTCGATATTGGGTTCATCCCCACATTTGATGTCAAATTCTATTATGTTTCTAATTCTAAGAGTTGCATCTCGTGTCATTTTGGTCAGTATGGTGCATATGTCAGTTAGTGCGTCCGAGGCCAACTTGGTGCACACAAATCTCACTGAAATGAGCATAGACGAGATTAAAATACTCTCAATGGTTTTGACACCACGCGAGAGGTTCAAAGTGTTTCGAAACTCACGACAAATCGCTTCGAAAACTTTGAATGGGATCCTAGAAACACTGAAAAAATAAAGTTTGATGAATGATGAAGCCTGTGCAGCAACGTTAACTTGAAACCCAGTTTTGACCATGATATGAACCAAACTAAAAAAATACGTTGAAAGGAATTGAAGAACTATAAATCATCTTTCCAACGAGGCTTGAAAAAAGTTTGAAGGAATTACTTGAGACACTACTGAACTAGAGAATCACCAGATATCGACAGGCCTACTAGTAGTAGAAAGTAAAAGTAAAAAAATAACCAAGAGTAGCTATAGATGCACCCATCGATAGGGTTACCAGTAGGTAGTGAAAGAAATATAACAGCTCCAAGGAGCTACCAGTATGGCTATTGGTAGTTCAAAACCTACTAATAGGACTATCGATAAATCAGTGCCAGATTTGAAATTGAGAGTCGTTTTTATGGTAATTGAGTTGAATTCGAGTTTGTTTTAGACTCTTTTTCAATAGTGAATTCCTACTTATCAAATCTAACATGGAGAATTTAATTGAAGTATTTGAAGATCCATAACTTCTATTTAAACCTCATGACTCTAACACTGAAAGGGTTCTGCATTTCTTGAATTTTCTAAAGAGCTCATGAGAGAGCCATCTTCATCATCTTCTCCAAAAACAAGGGCTCTATATTAGGTTCCTTGTTTCGTCTCCATCAACTCCATCACTACGCACGAAAGAGAGAACTTATGTGCTAAAGCTCACTAAGGAGAAGGCACGCATCGCTATTGATAGTACTTTTATTATGTTCTGAGTAAACATCTAGCAAATAAAATTCCTCATCTCCTCCCTCTTTTTGATCTTCTTCGTCGATTTCTGTATAAGATTGGTAACAGATTATTAATGGATTAAAGAGTCGCTTTGGCTAGGTACCAATCATTACGGGTTCCTTTTCTGAGAGAAGAGTGATTTTTGTTGAGTGATTATAGTATGAACTGTGTATTCACCGATTTGACAGGAACTGAGTATTCTCTCTCTATTGTAATTACTTGGTTTTATAAAGTCAATGCCTTTTCTCATCTATTATCGGTTTCGATTAATTTTTTAGCGAAACAAGAACTAAGTTGGATTTCACTATAGCATACATGGTTCATTTTTATTGAGGAAAGGGTCCTTAATGGATATGAACAGAAGAAAAGGGCTTATAGTTAATCCTATAAGTTCAACAATTGGTATGCTTTACTTACAAAGTCTTGGTTCACTTGCCCATAAGTTAACATTTTATGAAGCAAGTAACATTATTTCCAAACACAGGAACAAATAAATGGTTTAGTATGTGAAACAAAGATGGATCAAGAAGAACCCATTAGAAAATAACATCACAAGGAATTTAATTGTTTACGTTTAATTGAATTTGTTTTGGATTTTTAATTTAGTTGTTGAAGGGAATTGAGCACAAAACAGCAAAAAGTCAAGTTTTAAGTAAATATAAACTTATGTAGCAATTTGCATGTCAATTCTTCTAGTTTTTAACAGTCCAATTTATTTTAACAAAATTAATCTACTTTTGTAAAAAAAAGGTTAATTGTTCAAGCATGCGGTTTAAAGAGCACATTTGACCAAAAGAGAGATTTTATTAATTTTTAGGTAAAGCTTCAAATTGGATTTCTCAAGACAAAAGGTACTTGTGGTATTATAATAAGCACAAACACGCTTATTAAAGGTATTAGTATGAGTAATATCACTACTTTTGACCTTTCATAGCGACAACTATGAGGCCTTTAGTGGCAACACGGCTTAAAATGTCAAGTCGTACACCACTCAAAGTAAAGGATTCTCTTTGGTGAAGCTTTTATCATTTTTTGGTAGAATTAAAGTTGAGCAGTATTACTTTGCTATCGCTTTTATTTTAAGCATAGTGATTATTGTGGAATCAAATGATAATTAATTTGAATATTGAGGTATGCATATTTGAATTCGTCTAAAATCTTCAATCAAAATTCAAATTTGCTTCTCTGAATTTGAATTTGTCTTGCTTCTTTGAATCGAAAATCAAGATTTGAATTTCCTTTGAATATTAAAATACATGCATTTGATTTGTTCGTGAATCTGTTGATTAAAACATTTTCTTAGAATTCGACTCCACTGAGAGTATTCAAGTTTGACACTAGGAGCTCTTCATTTCAGGAGACGACATATAAGTTCTGCTTGAATATTTGATCAAAGATTTCAATTAAAAAAATTATTCAGTTCCCTTTTTTGGAATTATCCTCACATGTGTTTCAATGCATAAAAAAATCTATCGTTATGAAAGTTATATGTACTAATTAAACTTTAGGGTGAGGTTCGGGATCAGTTCGAAAGGGGTTGGAATATACACATGTGTTAACGGGAATATTAATGAATCAAACAAACAGAACATGTGAATTATCAATGTTTGACTAGTTTATTGGACGACCACTAAAACATGTTTAACTATGGTTAAACAAACAAACCATCCTAATTAAATTAGATCAATTGTTTGAATAATTACCAAAATATCTGGCATTTGTTCAGTCAAATCCATTGTCAAGAAGCACCTTTTATATTATCACTATGAATCAATTAACTCTAGGGATTTTTTTGTGAAGTCATTGCGGCAGATATAACCCTCTACATTCCATTAATTAGCTCTGGGGATTGATCATAATCAATGAGGGTGCCTTATAAAGCTAAGGACTTATGGTTCTCTATCCAAAATTGCGTGTTCAACCTATATTAGGTGTCCCAATCCTCTTCGCGATATCACAATAATTCTGTGTCAGCAACTACGGCTGCTTTATAACTAACCCTCAGTGTCCACATGACTTTTTTCCTTTTATCCACGAAAATGAACCAGAACAAATTGATCACTTAATCTCTACTTAATTAAGGAATTTCATCCCATTTTCCAAATTAAACAACAGCTCAAAGAACCTAAAACCAAGCACGAGCTAACTAAAACAAAATTAAAATTAACTACACATCAAGGATTAAAGAGAAAGAACTACTCTCATCTGGGTCCTAAAAAAAATTCATAAAAAAGAAGAAGAAATTGAGCGAAAACTGATCCCAAAATAATAAAACATGAATCAATCAACAGTCAAGCTCAAACTATCACCTGGGTTCTAATAAAATCAAGAACATATGAACAGAAATCAATCAAAAATCAAAACTTCCATTTGGGTCAGTAGATATTAGATCGAAACCTCCAAAAATTCTTTAAAAAAAAAAAAAAAAAATCAAAACTTTCAGCTGGGTCGGTTGAACTAGCAATCAAAAACTCAACAAGGATTGGAAATATCACCTGGGGTTTGGGGTTTTTGGTCGGAGGAAGCCATGGCCGGACGATTTCAGTGTGTGTGTGAAGAGAGAGAGAGGATTTTGTTTATTTTTGGGACGAACTCATCGGGGTGCGTGCGACTGTGTAGGGATCGTGAGAGAGAAAGTACAGAGTTTTTATGGGGGACAAACGTTGGGTTTTGGATACACACAACCAGAGAAAAGGAAATTCTAAGTGAGCACACCACTTGACTTAGAGTCCCCAAATTTGGGGAATTTCTAGATGGGCGCAGGTTTTTTTCCCAGCGAGACCACTTTCCCTAGTGCGCACACCCTCCTTTTAAAATCTCTTGTTTTTTCCAAGTGGGCACACCTATATACCAACTTTATCCTCGTCATCTCCATCTCTTTCTCTCCCATCGAATTCCCAAACCCATCTCTTCCCCTTCAAAATTAACTCCTCCTTCTCTAACTCCATCTCTTCCCCCTTCTCTTTCTTCATTAAATCCAAATCTCATTTCCACTCTCTCTCCCAATAACCCCAAATTTCTTATCCACGGGCTTTAGTTGGACCATCCATTTCTGCTCCCCCTTCCGGCCGCTTCCTCCACTCCGGCCGTCCGCGTCCCGGCCGACACTCAGCCACAAAAGCATATTTGAAGGAGGAGAGGAATTAGTGGTTTTCTTGATTTGAAGGTAAAGATGAAATCCTAATTTTTTGTGTTATTTTTTGCATTTTGATTTAGGAAAAAATTTGAAAATGAGTGTTGATAAGGGTAGATTTAGTTAAGAGGCAAAGAGATTGGGAAAAAAATAATTTCTTTATATTTTGTTATGGTGAAATTAAAGTCTTCATTGGTTAAAATAGTTTAGATTATATTGTTGTTATGGATTAATGTTAGTTGGAATTTGTAATAGTTAAGTGCAAAAATTATATTATGAATATTAGTTGGGTTTTTTTTTTTGCTTGGATTAGATGGTTAATTTTTTATTTTCGAATCGGGAATAAATTAAAATGTAGATCTTGTTTATTTATGTTATGATATTTAATGGATTTAGATAGGCAAATATAATTAGCATATTGTGATATGTGATGTTTGATAATTTAAAATTTTATTGTGTAAATAAAATCTTTGGTGATTTACAGATGGATCCGACGCAACCATCTCGAATTCGACCAACAACGTCGAATAGGAGGAAGAAAACAGGGATCTGTCCAGCCGTCGATACTAACATTCCTGAAATCCGTGAAGAACCGGATTCACAGGTTAATGCTGTCACAGAGACCCTTCAAGACGCCGTCAACCCACAAGAAAGCAACCCGCTCGGAAGTCTCGAAGAATCTAGAATTTGTTGTTTTTAAATTTTTTAAATGAGTCTCAAACTCAAAATGAAATTGTTAGCATGGAACAAAGATTCATTTTAGTTTGTCATTTCCTTTAAATGAAGTTGTAGTCAAGGAACATATTATATATATCAAGTTGTAGTTGCCGTTGTTTTTAAATGAGTCTCAAACTCAAAATGAAGTTGTCGTTGTTCTATGTGTTTGAAACTATGAATGATTTGCTGATATTGTGTGTTTTGATACCAAATTGGGGGTATGCAACATGAACAAGTATTGATAGTGATAACTTTTTAATTATATACCGGGTTGTACACACCGTATTTGAAGTTGTTGATATGTTGGATCAATGATACTGTTGTTCTTTGACATGCACTCTATTTATTCTGTTTTAACCAACATCAATTTCGGAAATTACTATTGTTTGATTTGATAACAAATTTACTATCTACCGGGTTGTATACACTGTATCAGGACATCTTTGGCACTGTATCCATGATCCGGATTTACAGAACCGGATCATTTTTAGGTGATCTGGGACTGTAAACCCGGATCAAAAAATCAGAGTTTGGGCACACTGTCCGGGCTAACCAGCCCGGACCTATGCATCTGATCCGGACTAGCAGCCCCGGACAGAGAGAACTGGTCCAGACTGGCTAGCCCCGATCAGTGGGGCAGAAATTTGGCCCCCTGTCCGGGCTAACCAGCCCGGACCCTTGCACTGGGTCCGGGGCTGCTAGCCCGGATGCAGGGTTCGCATCCGGGCTGGCTAGCCCAAATTATTTTTTCAATAAAGAGTTTAACATAAAGAGTTTGGGTATTTAATAAATAACCGGATATTAATGCACAGTTGTCCCATGCATAAAGAGTTTGGGTATTAATGCACAGTTGTCCCAAATTCTTCAATAAAGAGTTTGGGTATCAATATTAAATAACCGGATCATTCTTATTTGTTGTCTAATTCCATGTTAAATAACCGGAGCATTCAACCACAAAGACAACAAAATTCATGAACTAATCAAGTATAATCAAACTTATATAATTCATTGTTATTGTTGAGTGATAAAATATCTGAAAGATACAACTCCAGATCATACTCATTATTGAATTTTTTTCCCCTCTTTTTCTCCTCTCCTGCTGCTCTCTCTCTGGTTTCACACGGGAAACAAACGAAGAGGGATGGGAGGATGGAGGAGGAGGTGTGGAAGGGTAGTTTTGACCAAAAAACAAAATGACAAAGTGGTAAAAAACTTGACTTTTAAAGTGGGCTTACTAGGAAAAATCCTGTGCCCATCTAGAAATTCCCCAAATTTGGGGTTTAGGATAATTTTGGATGCACACACACAAACAAAAAAAAAACATACACACACAAAAACAAAAAGATAGAAAGGATTTATGAGATCCCATGGTCTTGAACTCCAAGTGTTTCTTTGGACTCATTTTCTAGTATGAATGAGAATAGGCATCTGTTTAAAAATTTAAATTAAAAATAAAAAAATTAATTTTTTTAATTCCAAATTTATGAATAAGACGAGCCAAAAATTCGTTCTTGAACTCGTACATTCTCATTTATATTTTCTGGATTTTCAGGTTTTAGAACAAGAAGACCTCTCTCTCTAATTAAAATTAGAAAAGAGTCAATATAGAAAATGTTTACAAATCCACTCCCCTAATTTCTAATATTCTGTTTCATAACTTACATTTTACTTTCAAACACTTGCTTTCGACTAATTCAATCCAAAATCTAAAAACATTTGAAGGGAAAAGATGCTGTAACTAGAAAGCAACTTCACTTGGGAGTTTCCAAAGGAGCACGCCATTTTTCCTAGTGAGCCCACTTCTCAGTCTTCATTTCGATCAAAATTTTACTATCTAATGGGCTTACTAGGAAAAATTGTGTGCACCTTTGGAAACTCCCACTGATTCGATTCGGTTAACTGCATGATGTGAAATAGGACGACGATTTTTGCTCAAGAATAGAATCCATCTTTCCTACTCATGAGCCCAATATAAAAAAGTTTGAAATATTTGCATTCTCACTATTCTACTAAAAACTACAAAACAAGGAATATAAACAAACGATATGCTAAATTAGTCAAAAAGAAAAGATTCATTCATAGTTTTTTGACCATAAAAAGTTGATATATTACCCTGACATTACATTAAGATGTGATTAATGAAATATCTTATTCTCCGCAAAATTCTTTTTTTTCTTTTATTGATTACAACGAAAGAGGAACAATAAAAAAACAAACAAAAGAATTTATATTTTTATCACTCTTTTTTATAATAAAAGTGAGTTTTAGTGTGTCGATGGGATCTAACTATTAGAACTTGTTGACGATCTGACGTGAAGATCTCTCTTTGAAGAAGATGATGGCCGACTCTAACTCTCTCTCCGCTAATCTCAATGAATTCAAAACTCTCGCGCGTAACTTAAACTCCAAAAAGATCTCGAAGCAAGACTCTCTCGCGTAACTTGAATTGCCAAAAGACCCCCAAAGTCTCCTCAAAGAGGCTATTTATAGACTTTAGTTGGTTATGAGAGTTCGTTTAGGGATATGAATAGAAGTTTTTTGTATTTATCAAGGATTCTAATCAAATATTTTATTTTGATTTAAATCTCTCGAATTTGAATTCTGATTGGACTCAATTTGGGTATTAGATAATCCCAAATATCAATCACATTCAATTTAGAATTCTGAAAATCTATTCATGCAGAGTTAAATACTTTGGATGCGAAGCTAAGTATTTAGCTTCGCATTTTACTCTGACGCGTAGTTAAACTTCTGATCGATGCGAAACTATAGACTTAGCTCTGCATTCTAACTGGCCGTGGAACTATTTACCATCTTTTCTTTATTTTGAAACTTTTTACCTCCAATTACACGAATTCATAGTTTTTTCTTGATAACCAGTACACTTTATGCATGGAAGTGGCAGCATCAAAAAAAAAAAAAAATTAAGAAGGAAAAGAAAACATAAGAAATCTTGGTCATCAAAATTTATTATAATGGTGAAGGGAATATTATTTGCTGAAGCAAATGAAAATTTATTATAAGAGAAAACAGGAAATTCATTCTTCACTGTTGCTCAGGTGACCCAATACAATTATTACACGTGATGCTATTTAAAGTAACAAATAAAAAAACTCTCTTAACTGCTCATTGAGCAGCGTCACGTATAATAATTTTATTGGACCACTTAGCGACTTTATTGGGCCACTTAGCGACGGTGAAGGAACTCCTTTCGTCGTCGGTGAATTTCCCGTTTACTCTTATTATAATGGTGCTACAAGACTCGGAATGACAAATTTTAATAGATTAGTACTCTTTTCTTATTTATTTTTTATATTTAAATTTAAAAAATAAATAAGATATAGTCTTTCGTACTTACATCCGAAAACATCCCTCATCCCAAAATCACAAAATTAACGAACTGATAAGTGAAGTTTTCCTGTCACAATCTTCGACACCAAAAAGAAATCCTCGTTTGCTTCCCATAAGATCAGCACATAGACAACATTGTACAGTTAAATATGTAAGCAAACAACTTTGAATTCCTCATGTATTTGAAGTTATACCATATACAATACAACCAAGAGTCAACAGCCAATTTAATTGTGGCTATAAGAATCAATATACAATCAATTTCTCTTTTGCAAATGCAAGAATCTAACTTTTTTTACCATTATCTCATGCTTGCTTCAAGGTTTTGTGCTCTTCTTTAGGATGTGAGGGTTTGCGTCCAGGAGATATTCCAGCGACCTTGCGTGCCTGCTCCTCGCCCTCCCAGCCTCCTTCAGCAGCTCGACCAGCCTCCTCTTCTCATCATCAACGTCTGGGTTCGCAGTCCCGAGCTTCTCTTCCCATATCCCAACTACATGTTCCAAAATCTCAATCGCTTCGTCCAACCTGTATCCGATATAAGGTAAGTATGAATAAATCTAAGTGTTTCGACATTTTAAAGAAGGCTAAATAGATAAAAGGGTTAATTATACTCAGATCTCCCCTAAAGTTTTAAAATCTCACTTAGACCTCCTGAACTGCGGAACAAATATCTTTGTTTGAGCTTCTCTGTTAGTTTTTTTTTTTTTGCGGTCCATGGAATATAAATGAGAGTTTTAAACTTTATGGACAATAAGTTATACAACCCTCATACTACAGAGGGTCTGAGTGTAATTAACCCTAGATAAAACCCCCACAAAGTATTATGTTTTTTCCAAAAATCCATATGAACTATTTTATGCTATGTAAACCCCATAGAGTTTCAAAAACCCCTAAATAGCATTAGTAGAAAATTAATGAATCGATTTAAAAATATATTTTATATATATATATATATATATATATATATATATATATATATATATATATATATATATATATATATATATATATGATTACTACAAGTGAGCCACCAGCTTAGGAAAAATTACGTGAGCTAGCGATCAAAATACAGTAATCCAATAATTTTTCTTCAATTTTTTTTTAGAATTAGGATTTCCACCTCTTTAATCTTAATAAGATTGAATTTAATGAATTTTGGAGTTCATTTAAACTTTCATCAAGTGGATACAAAATGTTTATTCATTGAAAACCGTTAAAAATTGTGTCAACTTGATGGAGAAGTAAATCAAAACTAAAAACCAAGAAATTGGATACGAGTGAACCCTAGGAGGTCGAGATCATAATCCAAAAGAATTTTTTTTAAAAAAATTATTAGAGAGAGTGGTAATGAACTGCAGCTTAGATAACTTGCGTAAACTGTCTGCTCATTTCCATTTCTCTCTCTCTCTCTCTCTCTCTCTCTATATATATATATATATATATATATATACTATTCGACCTTTCTAAATACCTATTTTAGTATATTTACTCAAAATATGTATATCTGAAATTGTCAGAAAGTGGGCATTTGTTGCGTTTTTAAATCGATCAGTTAATCCCTCCATTGTGCCATATGGAGGTTTTCAAGAATTTTAAAACATAAAAAAAAAACTTATAGGGATTTCTGGAAAAACTTTAATATTTTGATAGGGTTTCTTCTAAGGTGAAGGCGACATGCTATTGATGCTCAAAAGAAACTTCTATGAGCAAAGAAATAAAGCATTTATCAGATAAAGTAAGACTGCGAGTTTGTTTTACCGAACGAATAATATACTTGAGGTTACATAAAAGGGTATAAGTTTTTTTTAATAATTTGATAATTTCCAGCAACTTATGAAGGTTTCAAGCTTAATACTGTCTAAAATATTAAGGGAGAGGAACAAAGCAGTTGGTCCAGGTTATAATCAACCACTTGTGTTTTCTGAATAGGAATGGTAATTGACGTGTTCACGGACCAAATTTTAACCCTCCCTATATCAAATTTTGAATTAGAAAAATAAAATTTTCATTTTTAATTCAAATTTTGCATAGGGCGGATCAAGAATTGACTAGTGGACGCGCGTCCATTACCATCCCTATTTCTGAGAAAAGCGAAAAAATTTGTTGATAGTTTGTGTCCTTAGAAACTTCTTAGGTCGAATCATGCCCCATAGCCATACGTGCTATTACTAAATTTTTATGATTTGAATATGATAAGTAGCCATACTTGACATTCTAAGGAAACTCAAACTCGTCAACTTAGAGAACAAACTCAAGCCAAGACTAGTTAAGAGTTCTTACCTCCCCATTGCATCATAAGCTCCCGCAAGGTTGCTGCAGACACCCAGAGTATTGGGATGATAAGGTCCGTACTCTTGCTCAAGCACACTCCTCGCTTCCTCAAAAAGTTCCGCAGCCTCGCTTATAGCAAACCTTTGCACACAAACAAGTCCCATTTGGTTCAAAGCAATGCCAAAGAACGCCGACTTCTTCTCTCCACAGGCCCTTAGCTTAGCAATTGCATTCTTGAAGGAGGCGTAAGACTCCCCGTAGTTTTCCATAATATAGTACAGCACGCCCATCTGAGCCTCAATTCCTGCAACTGTACTCTGCTGACCTGGGGAGTTCTTGTAGAGCTTCAACACCTTCTGGAGCAACTTGAGAGCTTGCTCGTGGTCATTTACCGATTCATAGATGGCAGATACACTGGTCAGACCACTCGCAATCTCTTCATTGTTGGTCCCTGGAACAGGCTTTCTGTAAATTTTTAGGGCGTTCCCACATTGCAGCTTCGACTCCCTGATCTTCCCAGTCTTGTTGTACAGATCAGCGAGGCGAACAAACACGGAAGCCACGCTTGGGTGGTTCTCACCTTTGGAGGACTTGAACGTCGCAAGGGCTTTTTGGTAGGCAAGGACGGCCTCATCATATCGTCCCAAGGACAGATATATGTCTCCAATGCTTAAGTCCACTGAAGCCACTTCCGACTCCAATCCATTGGCAACCATGGCTGTACTAGCTAGGATTAGATGCTCGAGAGCAGCTTCGTGATCCCCCTTTGTTTCGCAAATAAGACCCATTAGCCTCCGGTCAGCGGTTTCTTCCAAAGAGGGAGCTTCTCCACTCTCCCTGTGGATATCGAGGGCCATTTGGCACAGCCTCTCAGCCTCATCGAACTGAAGCGCCTGCACAAAGGCCTCTGCCAAGTACCGGCAGGTCTCACCAACCCTGGGGTCAGCATCACCCAGAACTTGCTTCTGAACTTCCAAGCCTGTCATGTAGCAACGCAGCGAGCTCTCAAGCTGACCTAGCATGGCATAAGTGTCTCCCAACTGCATTACGCCCGAGAATTTGGCGAGCGCATGTTCCTGTCCTTGTTCAAGGTCAGGGATCTCGACGGACTGCTTGAGAAGAGGGATTGCCTCATCAAACTTCCCTAAACTACAATGAATTGCAGCTATAACATGCAAGCTCATGACCAAATCCAAACTAGGCTTACCATCCGAACACTTCTCAAACGATTTGGCCGCCCTGACCGCATACTTGAGAGCTCTCCTGTGGTTATCAGAGGAAATCAAATCCCGAGCCTGCTTCAGAAGGAACCGGCCAACTTCAGGGTCATTAACACCAGACTCCGGTGAATCCTCAGATCCGCTCATTAGCTTCTTCATTGTGCCACCCCTGAGGGGTGGCTTCGATGGAATTGGGGGACTGGATATGGCCGATGCATCTGACTCCACTTGGGACCGTGACGGCCTGTTTGATTTCTTGGATGGATTCTTCCCATTCTCCCTCCTTTCTCCAACCACATTGTTCAAACTATCAACCTCTTCAACTTCCTCCATCATCTCAACCGCTTTCATCTCACCGCCCACGAGGTGGTGCAGCTCCGAATCGATCCTGGACTCATTGTCATCAAAGCTCCGACGTGACGGGGACCCCTCATCACCAGAGCTCTCCATCTCGCACACGTTGTCATACAACCGATCAATCGACGTATCCACACAATTCTCATTCTCCATCGGCAGCTCAAGGGCTTCGCCGTTATGGTTCATTGGGCTAGGAGAGCCTCTCGGGGATTCGACAGTGAATGCGTGATCTTTGATGGGGGAGGGGTTCATCTCAGTGGATCCTTCAGTTCCATTAAAATCATCCACTATAATTCCAGGCATTGCGGTTACAGTTCAGTAATTTACAGGAAACTAGCCGAGAATTCACAACCGAAATTGGGTGAAGATCTGCTAAAAAATCAAAAACATAAAAATAAATTAACATTATGATACTCATCTTCTACACTTATTAAGTATAATTGAGACAGGTTCAATTCATAGGATCTCTCATCACTCATTACTGTTCTATTAATTGCAAATATAGGCATATAATTTTCAACAAAATTCAATCTTTAACTACATAGAAATATCAAAATCCAATCTTTTAAGTCTATAAGAACTCACAAAGAGTCAATCCAATAGATAACTTCCATTTAAATGACAAATAATCACATAATATCAATAATTTGATAGAAAGGTTGGATTTTTATCGGCTAACAGATCAAATAGAGTGAGAAAAAACCCTAATTCAACAAATGGAAAGAACCAAAATATCAAAAATCAAATCTTTAGGTAAGAACTCATCAGATCCAACCCAACAAAAGACAAAAGAAAAACAAAAAAAACCAAATATAATTTACATTAAAATAGGAAAAGAATCGTACCTTTGCTTAGAATGGAGCGTTGGAGAGAGCCTGAGAGCTTTAAATTCTCTGCTGTTGGGGGCAGGGGGAGAGAGAGAGAGACAGAGGAGAGAGAGTGTGTTCAGACTTTAGAATTTGTTTTTATTTTATCCAGTTAATTTATAACACTCCCAAATAAAATTTACAGTATAATAAATTTCTAAGAGAAATTCTGTTTATGCACTCTACTTTTCTTAATGAGCCCACCTTCTAAATTACTTTAGAAGTAAAAAATTACTAATTTACTATTATTTTATTCGAAGATTAATCTCCAAACATTGATGAATCTATTTGGGAAATAATTGGAAACCATTTGGGAACTATTTGTGAGAAAGGTAGGTTCACCAAGTAAAATGGTGTGCTCCAATAGAATTTCCTATTGGTAAGGGATGTAAATGCACCACTTTCTTTTTTCTTTTTTTCTCTAAGTACCCCTACTTAGAAAAGTTAAATATTGTTACTAGTTTACCATTATAAATTTTGAACTAAATTATTTATCTTTTCAGTTATATTTTATTTCTGTATAATCTAATAAATAGTCGTGATCTAAAAACTTCTTCGTCTTCTCTTTTTTGTTGCAACTTAAATTATCAAACTCAAATAAAAGTGTCGTTTGGTGTGCTCACTTAGAAATTTCACAGGGATTTAAAATTGGGTTCTCGGTGGGGAACTGACGATTTTGCCCCCGGTGAGGCCACCGGGCACGGGATGGGAACAGCTCTGACTGAGCATTTGGGCGGGAAGTCGCGGTCCATGGCCGGCAAAACGCCGACATCGGAAAACAACGGAGCCGCTACTTTTCTGCTCAGTGCTCTCGATCAATTATTAGGACTCATAGTGGAAGAAGGGGAATTCCTAAAGGAGCATATTTTTTTTTTCTTCCTAGTGAGCACACTAAACAAATTGTTTTTTTTATTATAAATTTGCTATTTATGTTTTTGGACAAAACTATTCTCTTCTTCAACTCTCCTCTCTATTTTTTTACCCGCGAGAGCTGCAGAAGGGGAAAAAACGCAAACAAACAAGTTGATTTGGTTACTTATGCTCACTCAGGGAGGAGGATTGGGAAAGGATAGTGGGTGAAAATTATGATGTGCTCACTAGAAAAAATCTTCAATGGGCTCACTAAAATAGGTGGGCTCACTAGGAGAAATGTGTGCTCCTTTAGAACTCATTTTAGCCCCCGTTTAATGTGCATTTAAGCTAGTAGTGTACCCACAGTACTCTCGAGTTCGCTCAGAAAATGATTTGAGTTGAGAGAAATTGATCAAAAACTCAAATAGAACGAGTACTTAGCCAACTCGACCGAATACTTGTCCGAGATCTGATTTTCAGACTTAATTTACTAAAAACTTGCTTTTTTTTTTTCCTCTGCTGCATCAAAAATAAAAGAAAATTAAAATAGTGTCCTTTATTTTTCGAAAACTTATTGAAACCGCACCTTTTAAGTCCTTAATTTTATAACCCAGTTTTTCAAATTTTCAATTATCAATGATTTTTTAAAGATGATATTGTATTTTCTTAAGCTAAATAAAAAAAAAAAAATTTTTAATTTTATTTTAAACTCAAGGGAAAAACTTAGGTACTGAGTGCACCACATACATGTGCGATGTAGGTGCATCCACCTGCTTTGTTTTTGTTTTTCAGCAATCAAAAAAGTTATGAATCGACACCCAGAATCAAACTCAGAACCTCTTATAAATTGGAGATATTGATGCCGCTAGACACAAAAACTTTTGATTCTAATTACAATAATAATAAAAAAGTGCTTACAAATTAATTTTAAATTCGCAATCTATCTAGATTTACCAAGTCCAGATTTGTCTGGTAATTTTTTTTTTTTTTTTAAATGAAATTGTTAATTGGGTGAATATAGTAATTAAAATGAATGAACGCATATTTTTTTTAATATAAAGTGGATGAATCCAAGTTCTTTTATTGGGTCAATTTATCATCAATGAATCTAAAAAAATATTGATTAATTTAACTTCTATTTTAATTATTTTTATTAGTTAACGTGATAACTGTAGAATGGTAAAAAGTAAAGAAAAATCTCATATGCGAGATTAACTATTGGATTTGCATAAAAAATATCTCCAACTAGTTAGAGATAATATTTAACTTTGATTTGGATATCCAAATCTTATCTAATCATGCTTAACCTGATTTTAGATATTTAAATCATAACCAAACACATAAAATCAGAGATTCCGCCAGATCTTCAAATTAAAGCATCCAGATATACCAGATATTTTTAAATCCATCTAAAAAGGGAGCAAATATTTAACCCTAACATCTACAAAGGAGGCGAAATTTCTACCTTTATCTACAAAACAGGTGATTTAACCAGCTCATACCTATAACTAGGCATCAGGAGCAGTGTTCTAAAAAAAGTTTTATGCAGACAATTATGTGTCTGCATAATCGTATGTAGACTTAAAACGCACGTAGAATTAAGAAATCACCCTATCCATGTGGTAGGTGATTCATCGTTCTAAATGTGTATTATGTGGATTATGCGCTCGTGTAACCCGCATAGTCTGCATGCGGGTTTACTTTGTTTACGATTTTAAAATTGAAATCATGACATTCAAGGAATATTACGGGGAAGAAACAAATGAACACATAAGAGAAGAAATTAAATTGAATACTATGAATATGTTCGGACCAGGTGATTTGGTTATTATTTTTTTGTTATGTTTTTTTTCCTAATATTCTTTAATTTTATATCACTCAATATGTACATTTTTTAAGTATTATTATATTAATATATATTAAAATATTAATATTCCATGTAACTTTGCATAATCCTTTTAATTTCCATAGATAATGAAAACGTATTTTAGAACATTGATCAGGAGCCTTTAAAACTAAGTACCTGCAACATTTCTTACACATAATTTTTTTATTTTCTTTTTGATAGTTAACTCTTGTTCCAAATATTACATCAAGCAAAAAAAAAAAAAAAAAAAAAAAAAAAAATTGCTGAATTGTATCAGGAGGAAATTTGGAACATAGCTGACCATGATGAGCTGGCACGACCCTTTACAGCTCCAGCTCATCATATTTGATCGAGCCCAGCCTGGACCCAATCACACCCACTCTGGAACCAGTGGCAAGCCTTGTAAAAATAATAAACTCTTAATGTACCTATTCATTGGGCCGCACGTGCGGTTCCCAATCAAATCCCTCGACTCCAACGGTTTCGTCCGACTCTTCCCGTGGCAATTGGAGTCTTCTATTCTCGAATCCGATCGGTAAATTTCGATTTTTGACCGATCGACTAACTGAATGTCCAAAAATGACCTACTCCGGCAACTTCACCCTTCGGAAAATTTTTCCAACGGTCGAAACTTCCTACTCTCGAATCTGATCGGAAAACTCCGATCTCTGACCGACTGAACATCCCTACCAATAGTAAACAGGACAAATATCCACCTTTTTGTAAGGAGTATTTAGAAGCGGACCTAGACATTTAAATCAAAAGAGACATAATTATTCAGGGGTTGATCTATTCTGACATCTCGTTGGGGTTGGGGTGTGGAGGCAGAACTTCGCCAAAAGAATTATCATGTATCGGTTGTATCACACACATAAATTTAAAGTATTACAATACTAACATAAATGTTTCAATTATATAATTTCTAATTATAATTATAATTGCAACTAAACAATAAAAAAAAACAACCGACAAAAAAAAAAAAAAAAAAAAGATTGCATAACTACTTTGCACACTTCGCAGCCAACCAAACCACCTCTTAACGGGGATTGAAATTTTATTTCGTACTGCCATTATAATCTCTCGCTTTCGAGGGGGGCCCAAAGTAAGGTGGAGGGGAGAGGTGGGACCCAGAGTAAGACTGTCCGTCAATTTCGTGAGGGACCAAAAAGCCACACGACGATAGCTTGTCATGGTCCATGTCCCATGGGCAAAATGGTCATTCGACGAAATATAGCATAGTAAAAAAAATCTGAGTTACACCACTCGTCTTATTGAGAAATAAATAATTACTTTTTCCTTTATATATATATATATATATTAAATTGGAAATTCACCGGTGGTGAAAGGAGTTCCTTCATCGCCGCTTAGATAGCCCAATAAAATTATTACATGTGGTTTCACTTAAAGAACGGTTAAGAGGGTTTTTTATTTATTTATTACGTTAAGTGATATCATGTGTAATAATTGTATTGGACCACCTAAACAGTGAAGGAACTCTCTTCACTGTCGGTGAATTTCCGGTTTCCTCATATATATATATGAAAAATGGAAATAAACTACCAGCTCACGCAAATTACCTAAGCTGCAGTTCATTTTTACTATCTTCAATATTTTTTTCTAGAAATTTTCTTATGGATTATTATCTCCATCCCCAACGGCTCACTCATACTCAATTTCTTAAGTTTTAGTTTTGATTCGGTCATTCATCAAGATGACACAAAATTAACAGTTTTCAATGAATAAAACCTTTTATATCTACTTGATTAAAGGATAAATGAACTTAAAAATTTATGAAATTTGATCTGAAAAAGTTAAGAATGTAGTAATACTAGTTTTAGAAAAAAAATTATTGGATTGCTATATTTTTATCACTAGTTCACGTAGCTTTTCCTGAGCTGACTGCTCACCTACAATAATATATATATATATATATATATATATATATATATATATATATATATATATATATATGAAAAAAATGGAAATAAAGTGACAGCTCATGCAAATTATCTGAGCTGCACTTAATTTCCACTATCTCCAATAATTTTTTTTAGAAATTTTCTTTTGGATTATATCCCGACGCTTTAGGGTTTACTCATACCCAATTTGTTGGGTTTTAGTTTTGATTTGGTCCTCCATCAAGTTAATACAAATTTTAACAGTTTTGAATAAATAAACATATTGTATCCACTTAATGAAAGTGTAAATGGATTCCAAAATTCATGAAATTTAATTAGTTAAGGAGATAGAGATTCTAATTCTATAAAAAATTTGAAGAAAAATAATTAGATTACTATATTTTTGCCGCTTGTTCACGTAAATTTTTCTGAGCTGGCGGTTCACCTACAGTAATCCATATATATATATATATATATATATATATATATATATATATGAGAAAAATGAAAATGAGCTGACAGCTCACACAAATTATCTGCGGTGCAGTTCATTTCCACTATCTATAATAATCTTTTTTAAAAAAATTCTTTTGGATTATGATTTCGACCCTTTAAGCTTCACTCATATCTAATTTCTTGGGTTTTAGTTTTGATTTAGTCATCTATGAAGTTAACACAAAATTAACAGTTTTCAATAAATAAAACATTTTGTATATACTTGACAAAATGGTAAATAAACTCCAAAATTTATGAAATGTAATCCGAAAGAAATTAAGAGGGTAGATATTGTAATTTTAAAAAAAATGAAGAAAAATCTTTGGATCATTATAGTTTTTCTGCTCGCTCACGTAACTTTTCCTTATATATATATATATCGTAAATGTTTACACACTAAGTAACAAATATATTTATATGATCATATAGATAATAGAACACGAAATTTGTAAACATATATACATATGGGATGCATATAGACATATATAGTATATAATGGTATATATAAGTATGTATGTTTAACTAAACGGTACAAGAAATCGAATTATCCAAATCCGATTTGGAATTCAAATTCAAATCCAAATCCGACCCAACCAAAGATTTGCTATTCGAATCCGACTTTGAATCGGATTCGGGTCGGATTATCCGAAACGGCCATGGTATACATCCACAACATCAGAACCCAGCAATCCAGGAGTTTCCAAAGGAGCACACCATTTTTCCTAGTGAGCCCACTTTTAAAGATTTGCCCGGACAAAAAATACACTAGATAGTGGGCTCACTTGCAATCCAAGGAACATGGACATGGGTTCTTTCAGTCATGCATTATATACTGAGTATAACAAATGTGTCCATAACTTTCGGTATTTGGACAAATTTCAAGTTGGTGCATGCCCTCACCTGTTGATGGTCCTCTTAGCTAGGAATATGGCACTATGTATCAATATCAGGTGTTTGAGTCGATGGCTGGCTGTACAAAGTCAACCATCTTCATCTACAGGCAACAACATAACAATGCTGATGTTGTTTAACATCTGATAAGTTCAAAGGTGATGGCCTCACAGTGTACAGGTATTGATAGATCCAATATGGGACTAAATGATAACATATATATATATATAGACATTTTTCAAATAAATATCTAAACCGAGTTGAAACATAAAAATCTATATATATTACGACCAAACCTTTTATAACAATTTGGTAAGGCTGGCAGCTGAAGAATAACGATATGTTATGAATTAAAAGATGAAGACTTGCAGACAGAAATGCACCTGGGGAGGCATGGAGCGAGGCACGGACGCTGGAAAGGCTTGTACCAGGAGAAGAACGAGGGATCCTCGTCGTGTGACTCTTTGTAGCTTTCCAGCACGGACACTATCTCCTCAAACTGTGGCCTCCCATCTGGGTTGGTTGACCAACACTGGTCGATGAGATGGGTGAATGCTTGTGGGCGAGAAGCGGGCAGAGGTGGCCTTGCATTCTGGAAAAAAAAAAAAACATAAATAAAGACATGTTCAGGTACTAGTTACAGTAAACACGCTCGCTTGCATATAAGGATGGACTTTGCAAAGATATTATCTTTGAGTTAGATATGCGTGTATTCAGAAGAAAAATACACATGTAGCGCTGTTCTTGTGCCTGTATTTAGGATCGTTTCAGTGTCTGACACCCAATGTACGGCCGCTGATTTCTTTTAGTCAGTTGTCGCTACAAAAGGGTATATATGTTACCAAAAACTATGAAGCGTTCACATAAAAAAGTTTCGAAGGTATATCTACAAAAAACCCAACCCCGAATTTATTATTATTATTTTTTATTTTGATTTGGTTGTCCATCATAGTTACACTAGTGTGAACAATGTGCTTGGTCAGCCACCTGATAGATTGCTTACAATCAAACTAACAATCTTGCAAACAAAGAGTTCTAATTTTCTTTTTTAAAAAATAAAAGCAACAGTATAAGAGTGATCACATAATGATAGCACATTAGTCATATATGATATCAATTTTCCAATCATAGATGACATGTGTATAAAACATTAGCATTATATACATAAAAACATTAAAAGAGATGAAAATAGCAATAACATACAATACTCCCAACTCAATTTCTCTTATTATAGCCATATCAGTTAGATCGAAACACAGTCCATGCATCTCGAAGAATGCACTCATTACGTCATCCATTCGTTATGTAGCGAAACCACATCTATCATGAGACAATGTCATGTTCGTCCCAGGCATCATCAAAGTCCCTCGCGTGTATTTTTTTTTTTTTAAATTTGCAGTGGGTGGACGTGTCATGTCTATGTCAGCATATCCGCAGCTGTACAATGTAGGCTAATGCAATCCCACCCATACTCAACCATAAAATTGTCTAAACTAACAGTTGGTATTGTAGAACTACCAATGTATGAGTAATCAAATCAGTTGGGTAGAAGTCAATCGTCAAGAAAAAGATGCAAAGCTAAGGATTATGGCGTTATGTGGCATGCTAATTTTTGCCAGAAGAAATATAATATACAAAAACATATTAATCGTTACTACTAATACCTTCTGGGCTACAGCAAAGGCAGCTTGTTCAGGAGTCATGTCATGAAAAGGGATCAACGCAGTAAGCAGTTCCCAAAGAACAATCCCAAAACTATATACGTCGACTTTTCTGGTATGATGTTTTTCCTTGATCATTTCTGGTGCCATCCACCGGTAAGTACTTGTGAATCCCTTGCTGCTGCCACATTGAGACTCTAAGCATGAGATTCCAAAATCTGCTAACTTTACTGACAAATCTTCCCCGAGCAGTATATTTTCTGACTTTAAATCCCTATGAAGTATTCCCTCGGAATGGAGATAGTTCATTCCACGAGCAATTTCAAGAGCCAATTTTAGAACTAGTTTAAGTGGCAGAGAGTATGGCTCTTGTTTATGAAGATATTTTCTCAATGAACCCCCAGCCATGTACTCTGTGATGATGCAGAAAACTGGAGGTTTCTTACAGGCTGCAACGAACTACAGAGAAAAACCAAAATACGATCATTCAAGTACATATACAGCCACATATAGCATTAGATACTAGATAAGGCTGCGATAACTGATGGTAATGAGTGCGTTGTGAAAGTTTTGGAGAAATAACACCTCTACATGATAAAGAGGCCATTTTCTACCTTACCTTGACAAATCCTTCCAATTACAATGCAAGTGCCATATACAACTTGAGCCATAAACATTAGATACAAGTTGAGGTTTGCAAGAACAAACAAAAAAAAAAAAAAGTAGACCAAGATTAAAAATAGGAGAGTGACTACGCATTATGAAAGTTGTGGAGAAATAACACCTCTACGATAAAGAGGCCATTTTCTTATCCTAACAAATTCTTTCTGACTACCTAAATTAACCATCTTATCCATTTCTGCTGAGCCTCCACTAATATTTTGACATTCAACGACTAGTCATGATTCAAAGTATTAGGTAATCAAGGAGAAATATGTCCCAACGAAGACTAGCCAAAAGGATATATGATGTGGGTAGGCTGCAATACAAAAAGAGCAGTATGAGAAATAACATGGGAAATTAGAGGTAAATTTCAATTGTAACAATAAGCTTCACCTCTTCTTCAGTAATTTACAAGAAGATTTATTAAACAATAATCTACATGACCAACACAATAAGGTTGGTACTCATTACTCACCGAGTGGCATGTAGATTTATGGCAAGTCCTTTCCGCAACAACTATGTTGGCCATGAATTTCTAACAAAAAAAGCATTTCATTAATGTGAGACAACTGGTCATAAGACTCACAATTCATAACAAGTAGCCAAACCTCTTGGATTTTTCTCGATACGGAGTTTCGATCCACAGCCCAATGCAATTTGATGCGAATTGGGAAAAGGTCAGGATGATGACGATGTCAGATGATGGTTACTGGATAATAAGACAAGAGGTATCATTTGAGGTTGTTAAATGATTTATATCAGATAACAGTGGGAGAATAAGGAGTTCAAGGATTATTATTGACATTTCGCAAAGGACCACCGGAAGGCTGAACTCACTTGGGTTGTTGAATTGCTATTACGAATATCCAATATAGCCAAGGTGATGGCACTTAGGAGAAGTGAATGGAAGAAGAGGAGTCAAACATGAGAAATTGGGATAGAAAGCTTTATTGAACATTTCAAACATGTTGAAGAATCTGACAAAATAGTCAACATGCTGTCAACTTGTAGTATAAGTATCAATAATTGCATTATGATCTAATATATGGACAAACCACCAACATCGACTATCCATGTGCCTTATTATTTGCACGATAGTTTCTAGGATCTCAAGCAAACATGGAATACATGTGCTCAGTTGTAATTTAAGCTTTATGGCCAATTTATCAATATATAGCTTCTAATTGATCAGTTATCAATTATCACTGAACTCTTGTACGACCTTTTGTGTAAGCATATAGCCTAGTATGATATTATGCTGGGGAAACTTTAAACAACATAATCAAGTGCCAGCCCGGTGGAATCATATCTAAAATAATTTCTTCATTCATTTCCCATTAACTTAAAATTATTCAAGCAGTACTCTTGTTCACTAAATTTAGCCTAATGGCATTGTTCCTCAACGAACAAGTATAAATTATATGTAGGCAATAAAAGAATAGGAACATTCTGTTCTTTGAATGCAATGTTACCTCTGAGTATTAGCTCCATTGTGCATAGGTTTCCATATCAATTAGCAATGCCATGGCAGTAGACACAGGTCATCCGCTGCCTCCACGTGGGACACTTAATAGCCCAGAGACCCAAGAATACACCATACCCATCTCTAATTTGTTTCACATGTCAGAATATGTGGAACATAAAAAGAAGGTTAAACTAAAAAAAAATTATAGTCTCTTTACCAATGGGATTAAGCCACTTGTTGGAAGTTAGTCACCACCATTACGTAAAACAACAAGTTAAGTTTGTTAGTGAAATATTACGCCCAGTTCTAAACGTCTTAATGCACTGTGAAATATCAGTTTAGTGAAACAAAAGAAAGGATAGATGGGAATAGTGGAAGAAGCAGTAGTAAGGTTAGTTGTCTTTTCTCCCAAATTATACAGATAATGGTCTTCCCGTCCATTTTAAATGGATTTACTATTAAGAGAAAAGGACAAGTTTAACCTTAGTTAAATGAGGTGATAAATATACACATACATCTAACATCAATATCAATAAAGCTTTTATCCCAAATTATGGGGTTCACTACATGAATCTTTTTTCACTATTCAGTTTTGTTGAGGGCCATCTACATTATTATGTAAACCACTTTCATGTCCTTTCAATTACTTCCATCCATATTCGTTTAGACCTATCTCTAGTTGTCCTGACTCCAACTATGATTCTCACTTTTCCTAATTGGTGACCAATAAGCCTCGGTTGCACATGTCCAAGCTATCTCAATCAGTTCTCCACAACTATTTCATAAATTATCCACAATTTACAAATTAATACATGACATGGAACCACAAATGTTACTTTAACATTGAAAGTTATCACTTTTAACAATTTTAAATTGGTAAAAATAAAGCTAACTGCAAATAGTAAAATTTCAATGGCAATGCTAAAAAGCTAGCCCTAGGTCAAAAAAGACAAATAGACATCTCCTAGTGGCTATGATAGTGAGATTGGAGCTCTGTTGTGCACTTTCTTTGTGTGTAGGAGCTATATTGTAAGGATACTTCTATTAAGGGACATAAGCATACCCTATAGAGATACTTGGACTCTATGATTCAGACCAAAATTCAATATATGGTGCATTACAAATATATCATAAATGTATCTGTAACTTGGATTTTCAATGTTTGTTGTATCTATGTATATATATCCTTGCGATTACAAGTCATGTTCTTTCTTCCTTTTTTTTTTATCATGAATTTCCTTTAAATTCATCCTCTCCAAATTACATTACATGCACTTGAGGTACATCCTGTTGTAGTGATTCAGTGAGCGAATACCTGATACATTCTATCTAAAGAAGGTGCAAGATTTGGACAATCATTGCACTCATGTCATCATTCAAAGTATTTTGCTCACCTTCCATATAATAAATTCTAGAACCCAAGGCACTCAAGCTCACTGAAATCTATGTGAGGAGAATTACCAACTTCAAATGATGTTTGAGTCTGTCTTCGGTGGAACCTGCCAGAGACACTGATGATGATGGACAAACGGCATCTTACAGATCGACATCATCAAACCCCAAAAACAGCTCAGGGTCTAGCAAATAGAAACTTTTACAGCTCAGAACTAGCTTCAGATTGACAGCATCATCCCCCAGGGCAATTGCTTCTCTAAAAACTATAACAAACGGCATCTTGGTTTACAAAGATCTTTCTCAGGTTGTCGCCATACAAACATTTTGAGGTGGAATTATGGAAATGGCCATTTTTCCCAACATAATCTAAGTAATAATCTAGGTAAGCATTATTATTGACAATTAATAGATAGGCAACATATTAACTTCCCTAGAATATGACCCAAACGAAATTTTAACCCTGATGGCCTGATCAATGAAGTTTCTGGAAACCTCCAACTCCATCGGTATGACATCTTGCACAATCATGTCATGTTTCTAAAAGAAGAAAAGAAAAAAATATATAAAAAAAGGAATATAACATAAGACATGTGGCTTTTAAACAACACGAGATATTATTAAAATGCAGTTAATGGTAAACATATATGATGCAGACAATAAAAAAAGGGTATTTTAGACATATACTCTCCCAAATATTCCATATTTAGAAATATACCCCTTAAATCATTATACTTACAAATTTACCTGCAAGAGATTAGAGTGGAACTGAAATTAACCCTCTTAATAAAAAAATTAGACAACCAGTAGGTGAAATGCCCTATACGCCCTCTCTCTCACTCCAATTCAACCAAGAACCACCAAACCTTTCTTCTTTCTCTGTCTATTCTCACTTCAGACCCACTTGTAACCTGACCTCCATCTTCTTCCTCATAAATCCGAAAAAACCACCAATACTCTTGTTTGGTTGGCTTTTTTTCACAGTATTCTTGTTGCAACTCTGCCATCTTTTTTCATAAAGTCTTGCTCCTATCATAAACTTGAGCAAAATCAACAAGAGAATAACTACTTGATCAAACTTCTATAATGTCAAATCAAGCTCCATTTTCACATGGAAGTGATCAAAACTCTGGCTTTATCAGCTCAAGACAACAACATTAGCACCACTACCAACAAGAACAACAAAAAAAAAACTCCTCTTTTGTAGGTAAACTTCCAATCAAATGTGAAACTCCTCCCAATAAGTACAATCTCATTCCCCAATTTAAATTCCATTTCTCAACATCCCTAATCGGAAACCCCATCCTTAATCATCATAATTACCTTACTCCTTGCAACTATACATGATGCGTCATAATCGGTGCTATGGTCGGAGAATTGATTGCAGTTATCAGGGGTGAGGGCAATATAACATATATGGAAAACGGAGCTTGGTTGCCATTAGAGGTGTGCATCAGCCAATTCTACTTCTGTTGATTTTGGCAAAACCAAACCGAGCTGACTTGGTTCAGTTTGGTTTATTTGATTGGAGATAGCCCAATCAAATTACCTTTTTATTGCTAAGTTATTTATTTTGCTTACTCCCTTTTGCCCCCACAACTCCCCCATCAAACGCATCATAACTCCGCTCTAACACCTCCATCTTCTCCTTTCCTTTCTTCCAAAGTAAGGACAAACTCAACTCAATGTAACCCAAGTTGTACAAAATCATCCAAAGACAATACATCATAACTCTGCTCTAACACCTCCATCTTCTCCTTTGCTTTCTTCCAAAGTAACAACAAACTCAACTCAACGTAACTCAAGTTGTCCAAATCCAATCCAGCTGGACAATGCTTCCTTTCCTTAATTCAGCATATCTCACATCAATATCACCACCATCATATTAATTCTCCAACCATCACACCAACTATTAGCAACATTACCTCACTATACAGCTTTAATACCAACAAAAAGATCCAAAGGTTGTAAGAATATGGAGTTGTTTCCAATGTAACTAGACTTGTTCTTACAAATCAACCCCACAAATCCAGACCCACATCAAACTAACGAGAGATGAAGACCATCATGAAGATACCACGTGGAACTGAGAGTTGGACAAAAGAACCCATCAATTCATTTGCTATTGTTTTCGATGAGGGAGGTGGAGGTTGTGAGTGTGACTTCATCAAGGGAGGGCACTGGAGAGGATTTTATGGACGGTGGAGTTGAGAATACACTTGACGGAGGCAATGGCAGAGTCGTTGATATCGACAACATTAAGGATCGACTAGTAGAGAGGAGGCAATGATGGAGCTAGGTCTAGTGGGCGGTAAGGGGGTGATGGTGACAGAGGGGGGGGGGGGTGGGGGAGGAAAAGAGGTTGGATTGGGGAGGAAAAGAGGTGGGATTGGGGAGGGAGGAGCTTTAGGCTTACATAATTTTCATTGTTTAAGTTAGTTAATTAAAATTTTGGTCAATTTGACTGGTTTCAAGAATAGCGTTGGGTTTGGTAAGGGAGATAGGGAGACGGTGGCGAAGGAGGGACACCAATCGAAATCTGACCAAATTTCCATAGTTTGGTTTAGTTTCACTAAATTGGGTCAGTCTCAATCGTTTTTTTGGATTTAACCGAACTCTACTCATCCTTAGTTACCATGGCAGAGATAAAGATGGAAAAGCCGAGTTTTTAATTAGGCAACAAGGGATATTTTAGGGATTATTACATCACTTAACAGAATCAGAAAGGAATATTCCTTTTTTTCTATTTGTGTAATAGAGGGGTATTTTAGTTAGCTTTCAAATGATTTGGAGGGTGAATTAGTAAATATAAAGATTTGAAGGGTATATATCTAAAAACCCCAAAATAAAAGTACAAGCACATAAAATAAGTACTTGTCTACGTACGCAAAAGAATAAATAAAAGAAGGCAAGCTTCGGGAATTTGAGAGACGAAAAGAGGCCTATTGTAGAAATCAACAACAAATGACAATGCCACGGCTCACGAACTCAAGTCAGGATAGTTATATATGAAAAAGGCTAAAACAAGCACACAAGTCGTGTCACCGTTAAAAGTATCTCATGGCATTCCAATGACCTACAATGCCCAAGGGAAATCCTGGAATATCTAGGAAAAATATGTATAAGGAACTTAATTAAGGCCATTCAAGAGACGCAAGTTTTTCCCATAATTGCATTCCTCCGTAAGTGCAACGAGTAATAGGGTGTCCAACAGCCTTGCATAGCCACTTGTCTGATTGCTTTTCAACGAGTAGTATCATGAGGTATGCCATAACATCTCAAACAAAAAGTATCTTTTATGGTAAGGAAAGGAATTACCCTAATTATGTTCGGATGCCGAAGGCGAAGCAGCAATGCCACCTCCGAATTGAACTGCTGCTCAAGCAGGCCGGCGAGGGTGGCGTCCTCCTCGGGTTGGCTGATGAGCTTAACCGCCACCTCCCTCTCCCTGTAAATCCCGTGGTAGATCCTGCTGTGCCGCCCCGCCGCAAACTTGTTCCCAATCAGCAGCTGCGACATGTCGGCACTCCACTCCTCCTCTCCGCCTTCCTTGATCTCCGCCCCGGACGAAACCAGGTACTTGGACCATGACACAGCCTTCTTGTAGTCGCCGAGTGAAAGGCTCCTCTGAGCTCTCACAGTCTTTCCACGGTTCAGCCTCCGCTTGATCCAAGCCAAGCTCTTCATTGCCCAAAAACCATCAAATTTCCAATAAATTTCCTTTCTTTTGAGCTAAAAACTGCTCCAATAGCTTAAAATTCCAATAAAAATCGAATCTTGGAGCACTCAAACCAACAATATCCAAATTTCCTCACCAAAAAGCCTAAATTCCGCAGCAAGAGCGCGAAACTAGCGGAGAACTCGAAGCCGCACAAAACCCACCTCCCATTCCTCCTACATTTAGCCTCATCCCTAAAACTCCGTAAAAGATTCTAACAAAAACAGCGCAAATCTTCAGAATCTTCATCCAAACGGCAGATGGGAATGCAAAAAACCGCTGAGACCCAATAAATCCGATTAAATTGTGAAAAGAAATTTTAAAAAAATCACATTTTGGCCGCGAAGAGCTTCGAGGTTAGCGCAACTCAAAACCCTCGCGCGCCACTACAGTGGGGAGCTCAGCCGGGAGCGGTGGGGGACGCCGCGAGATCGCCGAGGAGCTCCGAGACCCGAGCACTGAGGTTAGGGTTACAGAGAGAGAAAGAAGGGGGGAAGAGAGAGAGAGAGAGAGAGAGAGAGGAGGTGGCAGTTTCTTGAGGGGAACATGGGAGGTTGAGGGGACAAGGCCAGTGTACAGTACTGTTAAATGCCCTTGACAATCAACTTTATTACTAATTTGCCATTGTGATTCTATTTATTTTATCTTATTTATTTATTTAGTTTTGGTTGAATTAAAAATTAATTGAAAATCAAGGTTAGGTTAGCTTAGCTTGGTTGTTTGAGCTCTTATTCATTAAAATTAATATTTAATAAGTAATTATAATAGTCTAAATGCAGTAAAAACAGTTGAAATTTTCCAAAAAATTGTTTTTATTCCGGAGACACAGTAGAGTTGAGATATCTGCTTTCATATAGTAAAAACAATTTCATCAATTATAATTGTATGATGTTGTATAAGTTAATATGATTATAAATTACAAAATATGAGATAATGATTAAATTTGATTCACGGAGTCTAAGGATGATGCTCAAAATAAGATGATATTTTTCAAAAATAATAGATTAAAAAAATATTTTTTCATTTTTTTCTCCCTTCTGGGTGACATAAGATACTTTAATTAAAGGTGAGTATCAGTTGATTTTGATTTAGTTTTTTTTTTTTTTTTTTAAATTTTGGCAAAACTGAACCGAACTAAACCGAATAGGAATAAGAACCAAAACCAAATTGAACTAATTCGATTCGGTTCGATTAGAACCAAATTTTGAATAAAACTTATTTAAAAATTATAATTTTAATTGTTTTAGTAAGTATACCTCTTCAAAAAATCCAATTTGTATTGAATTTATTATATATATATATATATATATATATATATATATATATGGATTACTGTAGGTGAGCTGCCAGCTTAGGAAAAGTTACGTGAGCTAGCGGCAAAACTGTAATTATCCAATGATTTTTCTTCAATTTTTTTTAACAATCACTATCTCTACCTCTTTAACTTATTTCGGATTAAATTTCATAAATTTTGAATTTCATTTACCCTTTCATCAAGTGCATACAAAATGTTTTATTCATTGAAAACCGTTAATTTTGTGTTAGCTTGATAGAGGACCAAATCAAAACTAAAACCCAAGAAGTTGGGTATGAGTGAACCCTAGGGCGACGAGATTATAATCCAAAAGAAATTTTTTTAAAAAAATTATTGGAAATAGTGATAATGAACTGCAGCTCAGGTAAGTTGCGTGAGCTATCAGCTCATTTTCATTTTCATATATATATATATATATATATATATATATATATATATATATATATATATATATATATATATAAATGAGCTGACAGCTCACGCAAATTATCTAAACTACGGTTCATTTCTATTATCTCCAATAATTTTTTTAAAAAAATTTCTTTTGGATTATTATCTCGACTCCCTAGGGTTCACTCATACCCAATTTCTTGGGTTTTAGTTTTGATTTGGTCCTCCATTAAGTTAACTTAAAATTAACAGTTTTCAATAAATAAAACATTTTGTATGCACTTGTAAAGGTAAATAAACTTCAAAATTTATGAAATTTAATCCGAAATAAATTAAGGATGTAGAGATACTAATTCTAGAAAAAATTTTAAAAAAAATTATTGAATCACTATAATTTTACCGCTAATTCATGTAACTTTTTCTGAGCTACAGTAATCCATATATATATATATATATATATATATATATATATATATATATATATATATATATATATATTATATATATATATAATATAATTTTTAAATAATTCAGTCGGTTCGGTTCGGTTTCTATTTTCAAAGTTCAAAATCGAAAATCGATCAAATTATTTTAATTCAGTTTAATTTTTTGCTTATTCAATTAGTTTCCATAGGTTATTTTGGTTATGCAAGAGAGTATTTCAAATGGAAAAGAGTGAAATAGGTAAGTGGCAATTTTGTAATTAATTGGTTGAGGGAAGGGCATTTCTCTAAGGCGTGTCGGAGAGCGTGACAAGAGGGCATGAAGTTAGCGAGGATTTTAATAAAAGATGGGGAGAGTGGGGGCCCACATGAGAAGGAAGGACGACCGTATCCTTTCTTCCGTACACGGAATCGCCGTTACCGTTATCTCCCGAAGCCATTAACGGAACTTGATATTACCACCCCCGATATTTTTGGTATGTGTTTTTCTTATTTTACTCCTTTTTCTAGCGAACTATGAAATATGAATAAAAATGAGTCAGCAAACTTGTCACATTTATATACTTTTATAAATAATAGTTCAAAAATATCATAATCGTTAGTTGGAGGATATCGATTGATCATTTAATTAGAGTAGTAATATGAGAAATAAGAAACAAATTAGTGGGCTAATTTTTTAAGATAAAAAAATAAGTATCTGATATTTTTATTTTAATAGATAAATCTAGTATTATTGGTATATCTTTTTTTTATTTAGCTCATTTTTTAAAAAATATATATGAATAAGAGTGAGTCACCTAAAATGTTAGGTTTAAATACGTCTACGAAAGAAAATTTTCTTAAAAAAACTAATATGTCTAAAAAAAATGGATTATAAAATTTCAATCAGATCTTATAGTTAGGACAAAACCAAGCAATAATAATTATATTGTCTTAACGTGATAAGATTTCATTTTTCGATTACTTCTAAAGTTGTTTAAGAGTGGGAGTTTCCAGAGGAGCACACCACTTTTTCCGGTGAATCCACTAAATAGTTTTTTTTTTCCTTTGTATTTTCAGTTGAAAAGCGGGGTCACTAAATAAAATATAAAATGATCGTGCTCCTTTGCGCACATGATGGGAGGAAAAAAAAAAAAGAATAAGGAATTCAACAGGGAGTGGCAATATCATCCACGGGAAAGCAAAATTATGGGATCATTGAAGAGACATGAAGATCATAGCTTGATCCAATCAGCCAAGTAAGGGCTTTGTTTTATTTAAGAAATCAGCAATTGGGCCTCCCACCAAATTTAACAAACTGTCAACGGCCCATAATGCCACTTGTTCCCAGGCCCCTGGTTGGTGAGTCATTCGCACAAATCCCCCACCAAATCGGGCCCCACAACAAAACCTAGGGTTTCTCTTCACACCTCATATCCAATACTAAGAGGCTGGTTAGCATCTTGCAATTTGAAGGACAAGGATGGTTCTCGTCTCGAGATTATAAAAAAACTACCATAAACTTTCTAATGTATACTTATTTTATAATTAAAAAAAGGTATGACATTCGAATATTGTGGTAGCCTATGAAAGTTTGTGGTGACCTTTTTATAGTAATGCATAGTTCGATACTTTTATGGTGTATATGAATATCTTGTTGGAGATCGCAACTCTCCTAAAACTCTCCTAAATCAGATCTTGCAAATCAATCAGATCTCGCAAATCTCACGAGATCAATACGTCAAGATTAAGGCGAGTGGATTCATTGATTAAGTTCTTAATTTTGAACTAATAGATAGATGGATGGGTCATACATGTTCTAATCTATAAGTCAACCATACATATCAATACCATGGCCATGGTGTTCTCTATTGAACCAGCCACATAACTTGGTGCTAATTGTCCCTGTGCTAGATCCGCATCCAAGATATTGGCCATCCGAACCAACCACATTGCAAGATGCTATTGTCCAATGCATATCCAGGACCACAGCAGAGATGTTGGTCCCCCTAGAACCAACTACACAACTAAGTGCTATAAGAAAATATACATTCAAAATAAGACATGACTTTTACAATGCATGTCTCCATCATTTAGTTTCCCTAAACTCTTGGCTATTTTTAACTATAATCAACTAAACATGAACTAGTTCTAAGCAAGAGTCATTACAAGACTAATATCAGGAACACAAGACTAAGGGTGCGTATTGGCCGATTTCGGTTCGGTTTTTGCCAAAACCAAACCAAACTGATTAGGAATTAGAACTGAAACCAAACCCAATTAATTCGGTTCGACTCAGTTAGGAACTGGATTTTGAACATAACTTTTATATAAATTATAATTTTAATCATTTTAGTAAGAATATCTCTTCAAGAAATCCAATTGGTGTTGAATTTATGATCTATAATATATATATATATATATATATATATATATATATATATATATATATATATATATATATATATATATATATATATATATGTGTGTGTGTGTGTGTGTGTGTGTGTGTGAAAAGTATACCTAAGGTGAGCCATTGGAAAATTACCTATGGAAACGGTCTAAATCTCAGCATAAATAGTGCTTGTGAAATATCTAAACCGTTAATTACGATCTCCATATTAAAATAATGGTATACAAAAAATCATACATTTTAGGTGCATCTTGACCGTATATTGAATAATGTATAAAATGAATGATTTTACAACAATAGAATAAATAAAGGCTCTTGAACGATGATTTAAAAAAAAGTGTTTAAATTGCATGCTTTCTTATATGCCATTTATTTAGTACATAGAAATTATAATCAATGGTTCAAATCATTTACATGCACTCTCTATGTTGAAATTTATAGCGTTTACATAGGCAAACTCCCTATAGCATCGTTTGGTACACCATTTCCTCTCTCTCTGTATATGTGTGTGTAAAAATATAATTTTTAAATAATTTGGTTGGTTCGATTTCGAATTTCAAGACTCAAAACTAAAAAGCGACCGAATTACATCGGTTCAGTTTGGTTTTACTTGTTCGGATCGGTTTCGATCAGTTATTTCAGTTTTAACCGAACTCTGCTCATCCCAAAATAGGACTAATAAGCTTACTTCTGTATGAACGAGGAGTTATCATGAGTTTTAGTATTGGTTAAGAATTTTATAATTGAAATATCGCACCATTAACATTAGGTCACAGTGAGAATTAGCAAAATGTTACGAAAGAGAAGTTATTGATAATTGAATTATTTATCAAACAAGCTCGAGATCAACTCAATCGAAGGTCAAGAGCAAAACATATGGAGATTTTAATAAAACTAGCACTATTAGCAGGGATAAGCTGGGTCGGTAGAGATGGGTACTGTTGACATATCAGCTAAGCTGGAATATCTCGGTGGAGCTAGAGTGTCGACAGAGAAAATAGTGAGCTAGCGAAGCTGAAGTGTGTCGGCAGGGAAAGAGCTTCGGCAACATCATGATGTCAATGGAGCTGGAGATCGACAAGGATAATTCCTGCTTAGCAACCACCGATTCAAGTTCGATTTTGGCAGGATTAGGAGGATTTAGGAAAAGTGTAAAATACAAAAATTATAGAATTGTTTGGCGTTATGAGAAGAAAGTTAGGACTTGTCTCCAAAGAACTGCTGAGTTAACTTAACAGTAAGAACTTAGTATAAAGATGGACCACTTGGAAATTGAAAGATTCAAAGGCAATATTTAAAATAACGACAATGGTAACGTAATGTTATGCCTCTCTTAGGTTACATTACATATAACATAACGCTTAACGTAGGTTAATTTTCTATTTATTTAATTAAAATAAATATAAAACTATATATAATAATTTTTATAAATAGAAGCTAAATTCCCAATATAAAAATATTCCATAACATATAAAACATATTCTAGCTTTCTAATAAATTTCACAATAATTTTTATATTCGTCTTCATAACTAAAATTAAATTCGCAATTGCAATTTAGTCATCACCAAATAAGAAAACAAGAATTCGAATTTATTTAATACTATAATTTGTAATTTGTGATGTTCAGTTCATCTTATTTACAATTATTTATTTTAGTTTACTTAAAAGTCCAATACAATCAACAATAAATAAGAATGCAACTAGAGAAAATTTCAACAAGAAAACAAACAAGCAATCACAAATCAAACAAGCAATAAAGTTAAAGAAATTGGAGCAATTAGTTAACAATTAAGTCAAATAATCAACAATAATATGGAAATTATTATAAAAAAAAACAATAAATAACATAAAGTAATGTAATATAACATAATACAATGTAAAATAACGTAAAAAATATAGGCTATTTTCGATTGTTAAATAACATAGGGTTCTCGTTAGTTATCATAATGCAATATAATGAGGTTCATAACGGGTTATTTTCAACATTGATCTTTACTATTATAATGCAAGTCTTTTGGTAGGAGTAATGGTCTATTGTGATTGCTTGATTAACTCCAAATTAAGAATTCATCTGGGATACACGTCTCAAAAAATTTCCTTTCTATTGCTTTGTTCTGTGTGTCTAATCATGAAATCTGCTGTCAAACAAACATCAACCGTTCTCTTTTCGTTTTTTTCTTGAAACATAAAAAACAAACAAGACTCATATTTACAAGAAAATATTAAAATATAATATTATAAAGCTAAACAGATAGGTACAGACAGCCATTACTAACTTAATAATATTTACTTTTGATTTTCTAGACCATTTAACTCGTTTTCTTTATATACGACCTTCAAAAAAAAATAAACACAACAATGATATGATATTTTTTTCCTTTATTTTATTGGATACAACGTGTGGTGGATCCGATACGATTTTTGACTTATCTGTAGCATATCTGTATAGGATACATGTCCGACGCGGGTACTGCATCCCAACGGTGTGTCCATACTACTTAGCCCTTTGTTCACAAGGTAGGATATTTGTCTTCGCATGCAATTGCATGAGCCAAAATACGTGCAACAAATATGAAAAAGCTCAATCAGTTTTTCTGTAGTCCACTTGTTTTACATGCAAGGCCAGAATAAAGTATGTTATAAATGGAATCATCTGGTACTATATTTCAAAGATTCCAAGCATTCTTCAAAGGATCACAATCAATTCACTATTTACGGAATCTATCATTTCATATGGATATCCAGTTGTCGACCTTTTATTTGGTCTTAACATGGTTTCACCCAAGTCACAAAGCACTAGTGGTATAACTATATAACTACACAACTGATCCAAACAAGATTTGAGCATAGATTTGGCTTTATTGGGAAAAGAAGTAATTTTTACACCTCTTGGTCTAACTTAATTTGATCCAGGTATATTGGTCAAATTACGCATGATTGGAGCCTCACTCTATCCAAAAAGATTGCAATCACTCAACTTTGATGGGTGCTCATATTCCTCATGCATGCACAAGATATCTTATACATGTGCAGCCATGCAGTGATAAAGTATTGAGACTACATGGCATTAGTTCCTCTACAGTGAATAAAGCTAGATACCTCAAATCACAAGTTTCTGCCCCACAGAGCTTCCTCCAAATGTTCAAAAGTCTTCATGGGGTCGTACCAAGCCCCCTCCATACTTTTTACCTTGGAGAATCTCAACTTTTTTTTTTATTTTGCTTTATCTCAACTGGATTAAAGGAGATATTCTAGCTTTAGAGGGGATGGGGATCCTCAACTGAGTCATGTTTCCTTTCACTTATTGCTCATCATTATTGATCTTTTTCAAAAGAAAAACTTGTACGTAAGGTTTGTCCAGAGTGCGTTGATTCAGATGAACAACTCTGGAATTTTAGATAAAACCAATGTAATAGTCAGAAGGTCAGATAAGATGCTATTTTATGTACTAATCTCCTTACCAAGGGGACAAATTTGACAGTTTGGTGTTACATGTTTGTATTCACTCTGTTTGTTATGGATCTTGATGGCCTTGCAGATGCATGGTAAGGCCGAAGGATCTAAACCTCTACCTGGGTATACTATTCTACTACTCAACACAAACTGATCTAGATGGAAAGCATATCCTGTATCCCATGTATTTCTTTTGAACAATGTAGCAGGATTTGCTACTTTTACATTATGTACCTAGCATGATTTATCATCTGTAAATGGACCTCTATGGCATTTGACATAAACAATTGGGCAACATGTAGTCTTGCAAGAAATCAACTGGTTTAGAAATTAAATAAAGAAAAATCGAAGCAAGAATACAAGATAATATGATAAAGATAATGAAGCAAAGATACCAACAAATAATTGAAGAAGTATTTCATCTGATATGTTCATCTTCATAGATAGCTAGGGCCGAGCTTCTGTTAAAGATCTCAGCCTAAAACTGCAATGTTAAAACAAGAACACATCAAAGAGTAGGGAAGAAAGTAGCTAAAACTTCAAATTTCTAAGTGCTTGTCCACAAAGCATGCATTGAAATGTAATTTTTTGTCATATCCACATCGAATAACTTGTCAATGACATTTTTATATGATAATTGTATTGCTTTTATATGCTGAATCTAAGGAAAATTAACATGATAGAGAAAAAGTGAAGATGGAGGATCAATCCAGGGGTGCGTGATTTTGATGCAGCATGGAGAGGAGAAGCTCATCAAAGGCCTAAGAACAAGTATTTTTTTCTATTTTGGAAGGTAAATGAGTCGATGGACTTTTACACCACAAAACTTTTTCCGTGACATTCCATTGAGGAGAATGGAATGTGGCAAGGGAAGTCACTCATACACAAGTGATGACATGGAATATTTGTTATCACCATCTTTCTTCTACTTCCTTTTTGACCAAGTATCTTTCAAAGACAAGAATCCTTTATGAGGAAATCAAAGACAAGAACCTACAGGGCCATAAAGAGAATCAAAGTCAAAAATGTTCAAAAGTTTTAAAGCCTTGAAGAAAAAAATATATGCCCGAAGTCAAACCCCTTTGCACTCCGCTCTCACTCTCTCTCTGCATCAGATTTGCAAGATTTCGGATAAGAGGATCTACACAAATTATATACTTAAATCTCCTCATGATACACCTCCCTCTATACAAAATCTTGGAAAGAGACCACCTTAATGACTAATGGCATGAGCTATTTTGATGTAGTCGTGGTGACTATAAGTGATATCAAATCACATGCATGAGATACCTTGGAAAGAACAAATAGCAAAGGAAATTAGGAGCTAACTAAGGTATATAAGCTTTAACCATCTGAATCTAAATAGGGTGCAAATATCTATAACCTATTCATTCTTATACCTAAAACCGTCGACTGAGTGTTTTCTGTGGAGTGTGCCTAATTCAAGCCATTAATCACCATCTCTAATTCGACAGAATTCATGGAGGCCATGCCTACTGACCACAAGGCATGAAGACTCTACGACCCACCACCGCATATAAATACCACCCATTGTCCCCTCACTCTTCACCAAACTCAAGTCTGACTACCTGATACCTAACAACAGTATACACAGTCATTAGGAATGGATAATAGGGCTGATTCTTCTGAAACTTTGAGGTATGCTATTGCTTCTCGTCCTATGCTATGAGTTCTTTCATATGTATCTTCTAACATCTTCATCTCCATCTGCCACACAGTGTCATTCAACTATTTGTAAACCCTTCATGACACATTATGTATTGCTAACTTTAAGCACACAGGGTTGATGGAAGCAACTTAGGCAATTGTTTCAGGAATTTTACCCCTCATTCTAGAACCCTAAGGACAAGAATTTAGTGATTTAAAAATATGAGGGAAAATCCGCTTGATCATAGTTTCAACTTCTATTTTTCATAAAATTCTAAACTATTCACAAGCATGTTCCATCATTGATTATAAATACTATTAATATGCTTTGCAAAATTTGCAAAACGAAAACTGATCTCCCACAACATGAAAGAATATAATTGTTAACATTATGCCTAATGGTTTTTACATGAAAAGAGCAACAGAAGGCCCTCTAATTTCCCTTAAACCTCGACTCACTTCTTATTGCTGCAATATTCATATCAAGACTTTCTGACAGTCTTTCCAGAGACTTAAATTGTACACCCTCTTGAATGTTCTCATTTCCTAGGTCAATAGTTAAGACATCCAGTGTAACTGATATATTCTTTTCCACTTCAAGGAACAAGTGTGCAGCTTGCTTTAGGCAGTTCAACAAGATGGAGCATTTGGTGGAGCACATGAGAGTCTCATTCCACTCCGTCCACGAACCCAAGTGTGGGGTTTGCCAGAAGCACTGCAGATCATTGGAATCACTAAGGGAACATCTCATAGGTCAGTAAGAACTCTAAATGCAAAAGTTCCCACAAGTTACATCAGTTTAAGCTCCCTGATAACTTGACAACAGAACTTACTTAAGTTCTTTCATTTTATCAGGTCCATTGCCAAAGATAGAGTGTTCAAAGGTATTCAGCATTCGAGGGTGTAACTTGTGCTTGAACATTTTTGATAGCCAAACTGCTCTAAGATATCATCGGAGTTATTGCCAAATGTCACGTGCTACTTCGGTATGTTTAACTGGGGATGATTTGATCAAATAAAGTTTGTGTTTTTATTACATGAGAGGAATAAGTAAGTGCTCACAAAATGAGAGAGAAAAGAATTACAAGATCCCAAATTTCCCCTTTTTTCAATTTTTGTTTATGCTCATTAAAGATGGGCGCTAAGGGAAATGGAATAGAAAGGGTTAGCATCAATATAACTTCATTACCAGTGATGTATGCCAAGTTACAAAATTGCATAGTGGCCCATGGAAGTACTCCCAAAGAATTTTCAAATTGCAACATTTGCTTTCACAAAAAATTGATCACAATGCATTATCAGGCTTGTTATAAATAGTAATATATGCATTATGCATGAGTAGACTAGAAAGGCAGCCTTTCAAATGCAAAGAACTAAGGACTCTGGTAAAAGAATATCTACAGACTGGATATAGTTAATATATTTTCTAATACATATACTAACAATCAACAAATCAACAAGTGGAGGTTGAACATAATGTTTGCAAACCTTTTCTTGAAGGGTCTCATCAATCAAATGTCAAGATTGAGCTTGCAAAGTTCAATAGACTTTGATGCAAGAGCTTATGGAGCCAAAGTGGTCTCATTGGGCTGCAAAATGGTAGGAGGTGGAAGCGATGGCACGTTAGATCTCTGTGCTAGGGTTTGCCTTGTAGATGAAGAAGAAAATGTGATCTTCCATTCTTACATCAAACCCCAGATACCAGTCACAAACTATAGGTAATGAAAGAAAACTCCTCACTAGGTACTACTGTAATGAGAACCTCCTCAAGATATTATAGTTTTATGATACATTTGAAGTTTGAATAATTCCTCAGGTACGAAACAACTGGAATAAGACCTGAACACTTGAGGGATGCAATGCCATTGAAACAAGCTCAAAGGAAGATTCAAGACTTCCTATGCAATGGAGAAGCAATATGGAAGATTCGATCAAGGGGTGGAAAGGCAAGGATTCTGGTGGGACATGGATTGGATCACGACCTTGAATGTCTTGGAATTGATTACCCTTCACTTCTTATCAGGTGATTATCACATTCAGTCTTAAGACTATGGTTCACCTAAATTAGACAAGTAAAGCATTCGATATTGAACTTATATTCTCACTTGCTAACAGGGACACTGCCAACTATCCCCCATTGATGAAAACAAGCAAGCTTAGCAACTCACTCAAGTATTTAACACAAGCCTATCTTGGGTAAGTATGTTATGATCTTCTTCCTCGTCTAAATTGTTTGCAATTTCTATTATAAATCTTTTAAACAAGCAACCAATGGAGTATGCAATTTCATGACATGTGCCAGTCATATCCAAAGTTGGACTGGCTAAAACAGTGACACTACATTAACATACAGGTCTCATAGATTGACAGTCAGCACACTGAACATATATCAGCCACTCAGAGCTTTCATGTCTTGGAATTGAGCCCTATAGCTGGAGACAGCATACAAGTGGTCCTGGGACCATGAGTTCAGGAGACAAGGAAAGACTTGGAAGGGATATTAACGAGTGATATTAGTTCTTCCTTCTGTCTTTTTCCTCACTCCAGGGGGTCACGGTTTTAGGACCACTAGGGACCTCCTATGGTTGACCCTAACTTGATGTTGCCTATCTTATACCTTGATGTAACGCATAATATTACATGATTTATATGTGTTGATTTAATGCAAACAAGAAACCATCATGTAGGGTCGTAACATGTAGGATAAACATAGAATGCTACTGGTATGCCCTAAAATAACTAAAAACCAAAGTTGACTACTAACGTTCTGCTATATATCTGCTGATCCAGCAAACCTGATGTATATTTAAAATATTTGTTTTAATATGTTTCGAATGTGTAGATCATGATGAACAGTGTGAGAAATTCATTTAAACTTTTGCTTTGACAGCTGAATATAACCATATTTCCTCTGTTAAATCATCTCCATATTATCTATTCATATTCTCGAGCAAATACTTACTTGAATTCACCCCCTTCCATTCAAATGTATAGATATGAAATTCAGAATGGCATACAAGATCCATATGAGGACTGTGTGGCAGCCAGGAGGCTCTATGTTAGAATGAGGTCACTGCCCCACCCACGTGACTACTCCTCAGGGTCGGGAGAAGCTCAAATCCGTAACAACTTTACATCTTGGAGGCAGAGCCAACTTGAGAGGATGACTCCAGATGCCTTGCTGGAGATTTCTATATCCGATTATTACTGCTGGTGCTTGGATTCTTAGACATGATAGGGAAAGAGTTGCCCATAAAATCATAGTCTTACAAGATTAGTAGCAACGTCCACACTTCTAATCCTTTTTAGCTTATGCAGCATTGCAGCGGGTGTAATGTGTGTTAGTGTGGCTTGATTGCATAGTAATTGGAATTAGATGTTTCATGTTCAAGAATAATGTATTATAAATTGATGCTTGAGTAATGCATTTAGTCTTTGTGTCAGTGTGCCAATGGTCTTATGTCAAGAATTTAAAATCTATAAATTCAATTCAATATAACAGATAAAACAACTCAAATTTAATCAAAGGTCCAAAAAAATCTATCTGGATAGTATGAGACAACAAGAAAAAATATAATCAGAACAATAAGCACTGTAAAATGAGTCCACACAAATAAAAGCACAGGCAGGGTTTTAAGAACCAAGATAACAACATCATTCAATAACCAAAAGTAAAATGATGACACATGATATGAATTCAATATATTATAACTATACGTAGATAGTGGTATGAACAAACCTACAAGATTGCCAGGAAATCATATATAATTGATTATGTACAAACATGCTTAAAGAAAGTCAGTGTTCCATTACCGATTACACGACAGTGATAGGAGGGCGAGTGGAATTAGTTTTTTGCGACGAGTGGCTCTGATATAGTCTCGCAAACTCGACACACTGCCTAACGATGGTCAGTATGGTCAAGTGGGTATCAAAAGCATTCTTGATTGCATTTGGACAGTGAATATTCGGGGAGGAGCCTGCAGTGTAGTTTTCGATGAAGTACACGCAGTCTGTCCTGGCCCTGTAGGCCACCTCCCTCCTCAGCTCCTCAGCTTGCTTAGCTGATTTTAGAGCCTTTTTTTGAGTTAGCACCACCACCAAATGCAAGCCTGACAAAATTAAACAGCATTTCTAAATGGCAAAGATGTAATTTTGCATCTTCCTATTGCCAGACACTTCACGTATTATGATTTAGGATCATATATATATATATATATATATATATATATATATATATATATATATATATATATATATATATATATATATATATATATATATATAAAGTTTAATTTAAGAAAATAAGAACAAAATAGAACAAAATTCCTCTTCATTTACATTCCATGCATTATATTCATAATGCAGGAAAAAGAACTGGTTTTAATTAATAAGGGGTTACAAATCAGTAAAATCAATTTAAAATTACTGGTTAGTAAAAATTATATGGTAGAAAAAATTTATGATCTTTCCGTTACCTAGAATTGAAAATTCCTATAATTCCAAATTCGTTGCATAAATGTATTTTCAATTGTAAATAGTAATTGAAATTCAAATTTTTTTGGGGTATAGCACTGACACCCGATTAGGATTTTTTCACAGATAGACCCCCTATAAGTGTAACAAAAACAATAAATTTTAATGCACTTGTAGCTGTATTAGGCTGTTTCTCTGCAAAAAAAAATTCTAAAGGGATATTAGTGATATACTCCCAATAATGCAAGATACTTTCTGTAATTAATCCAAATTTTTTATGGTAAATTTTGTAAATGTTAGAATGACAATTGACATGTAAAATCAAATATATCAGCTTCACTTTTTTGTTTCAGTGATTTATATGCAGTACATTTTACACTAGAGTTTAAAGTACAAGATTCGTAAAAAGATATTAAATAGACAAAAATTTTAAAGAATCGAGTTGCGGGGGGCCCACCTCGTCCTCTGACGGCGCTGGCCACGTCAGCGAGCCTCCTCACCGCCATCCGCCGCTCCTTCGCCGGCGCCCCGCACCTCACCACCACCACAACGCAGTCGACCTCCACGTCACCACCCCCTCCACTGGGCCCCGCGACCTCCGCCACAACGTCAGCCCTAGTGGTCCCCGCCTCCTCCGCCGCCGGAAACCCCACCCCGTCCACGAGCCACACCTCCGCCGTCTCCTCCTCTCCAGCCTCACCCTCCGCCTCCTCCACCCCCGCCACGTCAGCGCGGATGACGCGCCTCGCCACCGTGGCCGGGGTGGGACCCGGGGGGGCGGTCTCCGATCGCATCACTAGCGGGCCCCGCTCGGCGGAGAGGACGCGGCAGATGGTGTTGACGAGGGCGCTCTTGCCGTGGGACCGGAACCCGGTGACGAGGATCGACGGAGGCCTGGCGGCGCCGTTGGGGCGTCCGTCGGGGAGGAGGAGGAGGAGGGAGTTGAGGAGGTCGAGGCGGAGGGAGGAGAGGACGATGCGACGGCGGAGGCGGAGGAAGGAGAGGAGGGCGGCGCCGCCGGCGACGGCCGCGGCGGCGAGCTTGAGGAGGCGGAGGGGAAGAGATTGGGATAGGGGAGGCGAAGGCATTTATAGTTTATATATTTTGAGTGGGATGATATTTGAATTAGGGTTTCTAAAAATGGAAATAACAAAAAAAGATGAGGGATTTGATGGAGGATAACTTTTGCAATTACTGAATTGGGAAGGAAAGAATCGCGAGAAGCCAAGAAAGGGATCATGGGGAATTTCTAGAAGAGCACACCTTTTTTCCCAAGTGAGCCCACTAATTTTATTTACAACTTTGCTATTCAAGTTTTAGGACAAAAGTAACCTCCTCTTCTACATCTCTCCTCCCTTCTATTTTTCCATGCAAGCTGTAGAAAAAAGGAGGGAAAAAAAAAAAAATCAGATTTTAAAGCCCAAACCCAAGTACCTTGCTCTCTTATTCTCATTGAGTAAATTATCTCAGAAATTAAAATTGATAATTTGTTTCAGTCTTCTATCTTTTCTTCAGAAACCCTTAAAAAGAGCAAGTTTTTTGTTGGGTCTGCGACAAAAAAAAAAAAAATACGAACATGGTTTTGGTTCCATTCGACGATCGAAAGTCTTTGGGGATATAAATTTGTCATCCTCTTCAAATTTCTACATTATTTATTTTAATTTTTACATTTAACTAGCATAGAAATGGGATTGAAGGATGGTTTTGGGTTTCTCAGCTGTCCGAATTTAACATCCTGAACAATCAACTTCAGATGATTTTTTTTTGCAGTAGTTTTTTATAGAGGTTCATTTTCAAATGAGTCTACTTACAAAGCAAATCACAGTTACATGAGAGAAAGCAAAGGGAGTTAAAGAAACTACCTGAAATTCTGGATTCCATGAGGAAATATTTGAAGCTGAAAAGGAGTCAAGAATGCCATCAACATAATTGGATACTGAATCAGAAGTTTCAAATCAAAGTGGGCAAGGAATAAATTTTGGCAAGTTAACTAGTGGATTTAAGCACAGAGTGATTCCTATCCGGGCAAACACCAGTCCGGACATGTGTAAGGCTGTACGGGGTGTATAACCTAGACACAGTGATTTCTGTCTGGACTGTATACCCCAGACAGAAAGATATTTTTTTACCACAAATTGTTTTTGTCCGAACATACAGTCCGGACATTAAATAGTCCGTCCGGACTGTCTACTCCGAAAAGGCCTCTCGTAATCCAAACTGTCTACTCCGGACAGTAGCATAAAATGTAAAGAATTGCATCGTCTTCCAAATAGTAAAAATTAATAATACATAAATACGAAATGCAGATTCAAACAATAATGTGAATTCACACTTTGAGAATCATGAACAAATCAACTCATTGTTAAAAATAATAATACATAAATAAATTTATACTAAGTATCGTCTCCCAGATAGTTTTTGGACAACCATATAAAAAAACATTACTTTCGAGTACAACCCTTTCAAATTACGATCCAAAATAAAAAAACAACTAAAATTAACGTCTCCGGATCTTGAAACTCTTGAGAAGTGTTAAATCAACCAGTCCTCTACTAATCAGCCGCACTTCCTCTTTTCTGATTCCAGTTTATCAATGTTCGCTCTTTCTTGCGATGAATCTCATTACATGAGTAGAGGAAAGGTTCACTTAGTAACAATGAAGATGGAATAGATTCCACTCTAAAAATTTAATCGCTATTGTCCTGCATAGTAGAACCTTTAGCATTCTAAGTGTGCCACTAAAAAGCAATCGTCAGATCCTCACCTTTGCCGATTTCGATTGCTCCTCATCTTCATTCCCAGTCTCCATCTCTTCCATTTCCTCCTCCTCTTCCTCTTCCTTCTCATCTCCACCCCCAACCTACTCGTTATGATCAACCCCTCTCCTTCTCTGCTTCCCTCGAATCCTCTCCACAATCTTCACCTCCTCGCACTACCTCATCAGCGTCTCTGACCACCACTCCCCTGGTCGTGACATCACCCTCCCCCATCGGTTCATAGGGCTTGGGAAGAAGAAATCGCATAATGGAGGAGAAGGTGTGATAGAGAAAATAAAAAAAGATAATTGAAGAAATTTTGGGTGTGCTCACTAAGAAAAATCTTCTTTTTTCAAAAGAGAGGGTGGGCTCACTAGAAAAAAGATGTGCTCCTTTGGAAATTCCTGGGATCATGGGAAATTTACGAAGGAGCACACCATTTTTTCTAATGAGCACACTTAAAAACTTCATTAATATTATAAGTTTGTGATCGTTTTTTATGAACATTAATGCTCGTCTCCAACCTCCCTTCTCCCTTTCTTTCTCACCCAGCGTGGCATTAACTTCACAGAAAAAATTGAAACCTAAAATCAGGAAGCGTGGCGGCGAGCGGCTAGCGGCGGTCGGCGGTAGAGCGGAAGGGGATGGGAAGATAGAGAGGTGTGAGGGAGGAGTAATTCTAAATGCGCTCTGTCATTAGTGAGCCTCAATTTCTTGGTGAGCCCAATGGGAATTTAAAACATGAGCATTTTTTCTTAGTGAGCTCCATTTTTTTCTTCTTTTTCCCGAAATTGCTCTCTCCCTTTCCTCCTTTCCTAGCAGTAGCGACGGCAGTAGCGACGGCAGCACCTGCCTGCTGCTGCTGTTGGCGGCACCGCCGCTGTAGTGGCGGCAACAGCGGCAGCAGCAGCTGCAGTAGCAGTTGCCTGCTACTGCTATTGTTGCTGCAACGGCGATGACATTAGTAGTGGTAGCGGAGTTCACTGAGAAGAGAGATTGAGAGTTTTTTCGTCCAAACAATTTATGGCAAATTTGTAATTATTTGTTCTTTAAGTTATGGGGCTGACTAAGAAAAAGATGGGGCGTATTAAAAATTATCCATGAGAGGGTGTGTGCTCATGGTTGAGAAAACATGGTTGGGTGGGGGATGCGTGAGGGGAGTTAGAGGGTAACTTTTTGGGATAAGTGGTGTACTCACTAGGAAAAACTCTCTTTTTTTTTTAAAGAGAGGGTGTGCGCAATAGTAAAAGTGGGCTCACTAGAAGAAAAAAAAGGTGTGCTCCTTTAGAAACTCCCGAGATCATGAAAGGTACCTTGCTTAATGATATATCTTTTTTAGGAAAATTCCAAACGAGCCCAATTTTTTCGTAATCATTGTTGGGAAATTCTAAATGTGCACCATACTTTTCTTAGTGAGCATCATGACTCATGACCTAATTTATAAGTAATTATAAACTTGTCATAAATTTTTTGGACAAAAAAATTCTTATCTCCTTTCTTAGTAAGCATCATTCCCTCACTTCCTCTCTTCTTTTTTTTTTCTTAGTGGACACTAATCCCTTTAACTTCCTCTCTTAAATTCATTTTTTAAATAAAAAATGTCACGCCTCGCTCCCGATATACGGTATATGAACACGTGCAGCAGGTACCGGCAACATATTCGGTTTGAATATGTTAAAACCTCAATAAATTTGCCCTAATAATATTCAGTAATTACGACAGAAAAATTTAACAAAAGTTTGACTTTTCACTTATTTGAACGAAATTTAGATACAGTTGAAACAAAATACAATGAAACTAAATAAAAAGAAGCAGGAAATCTCTAATCCATTATTAAGTTTCAATCTGATTTTTAAAGTGCACCAAATTCTGCGTCAATTTTGGCGTGTCCATCGGTAAATCTGGGCATGCACACCCAGTTTGTCAGATTGCGACTAAAATAAAATATGCAGAAAAAATATGAAATATAATTGTTATGTCCAGACACAATAATAACACAAGTTTTAGAAAATATGGAATGAAATGTCTATAATAATAATGTCAATTAATTTAGATTATCTTATTGTCATTTTAATGAAGTTAACTTTATAACAGAGGTATTTTTGTTTAGGATGTCATGTAATTGGAAAAACTAACTGATGAGATACAACTGTTTCGATTATTTCCTGTACAGACCTAGGAAATGGTCACAGAATTGTCCGGTGCTGAATCGGACCTGCCGTCAGGCAAACATGAAATATAGTCAAGTATGATCCAGCAAATCATCACGCACCCATGGTGTGCGAAATATTCAGTTGTACAACTTAACAAGTTTAAAACCGAAACAAAGTATATTTTCATCATTCAGTTTTTTCCCTAACCCAGTGTCATTTAGGTATAGTACAGTATATTGATTATATAAGGTACAATATTTCAATTGGATTTTTCTTAATTTGTTAACAACATGATTTATAGAATCCGTTCAGTTTATACTTTATTCAATAAATCACAATTAGCTATATTTAAGAGTCACTGATTTGAGACATTATAGAGATATCGGCCAAGCAATTATATAGATGCTGGGAGGTTTTTCGTGCGTTGCACGTTCCTCAATTAGAGAACCAGTATACAAGATAATTTTTCTAGACACCGATATAAAATGACATCACAAATAATATTTTTTCGGGAATATAACTTTTATTTGATTTATCAAATTTGTATATATGATTATTCTAAAATCTAACTATACTATGTAATTTAAATTTAATGACAATTGATAATAGATTTTTGATGACAAGAAACATAACAAGTAATTGATAAATTCCTACAAAATAACAAATCAATTTACACAAAATAAATAACATGATTGAAACAACATGTATATAAAATAGCATGATTAGTTAGTCCGAAAATGGACTCGCCTGGATTTTATTTTCCGATGTCACTCAATGGAGTAATTTACACATTAAAAATATTCTAAGAATATTAAAAACATATTAATATGAATTTAGATGATTTTTAGGGATTTTTCTAATATTAATAACATACTCAAAATTGATTTTAGTATTAAGCGGGTCTGAAATTAGGAAATAGGTTTGGCTTCATTTTATTAGGTTTATAAGATAATGGATGTTCTTTTTAGGTTATTAGTATTATTGAGTAGTAGAGAAACTAACCTATGATTCATTTAAAAGAATTTAATCCAAGAAAAAAAAGAAAAATAATATCTAACCTCTTGTCAAAACGTGAAAATTTAAAATGTAGAAAGAGATGGAAGGAAATACCCTTCTTCGGTGAAATGGTGACAACTCTGACGGTGGCTCCTGCGGTGGTTTTGAAGATGGCTCGGGTGAGATTAGAGAGAGATTAGAATGTTAGAGAATGATTTTTAGAATGAGTGAAATGTGTTTTGAGTTAGGGGTTTATATAGGATTGGATTTAGGAGTTACAGAATGTGAAGGGTTTTGAGAGTTATAAAATTTAAAGGGTTTGAAGTGTTATGGAATTTTTAAGAGTTTGAGGGGTTATGAAATTTGAAAGGTTTTAAATTAATTTGGAGGGTTTAGAATATGAAAGGTTTTAGTTTAATTAGGGAGTTTAATTTTGAGAATTAAAGATGGGAGTTTCATTTTTGAAATAATGGAGAAGATGAAAAGTTTGGAGGTTGGAGAAGATGAAAGGTTTAGGAGGTTAAAGGAAATGAAAGGTGTAAGGGTTAAAAAAAAATGAAATGTTATATTTATTAATTTTTTATTTTTTTATTATTTTATAGCTATAAAAGATGAAGCGTCATTACAAAAAATACTTTGCTCCAACCTAAGGGGAGCGGAACTCTGGCTGTAGCGAGGAAAGTGAAGAGAGAAAGAAGCGGAGCGGGAGGTTATCTGAGAAGTAAAGAGAGAAAGAGGGGGGCAAAACTCTGACCGAAGGAGTGGGTTTTTTGGGTGGTTATGAAGGTAAAATTGGAAATGAAATGATGCTCACTAAGAAAAATGGCCATGTTTCACAAATATATGGTGTTCACTAAGAAATTGGGGCTCACTAAGAAAAGTATGGTGCACATTTAGAATTACGATATCATTGTTTTTACAAGTTTGTCCTTTCATATTTAGAATAAGTTATTCTTCCAATTCCAATTGTATTTTATTACTATATAACCCAGCTCATTAATCCCAAAATGAAAACCTCTTCCTCTCTTCCTTTTTGTATTAACCTTAACTATCAAACTCAAAAACTAGTGCCTTTTATTTATTTCAAATCTATTTTCCGACCCTAAATAAATACAAATCTTATTGGAATTTAGAAGTGCACAACAAGATTCAAAAATATTTGAAAAGAGAGTAGGGAGAGGAAAGAGAGAGAGAAATTAGTAATATTGAGGGCGTACTTACTAAAAACTCTTGTTTTTAATTGGGGGAGTTTCTAAAGGAGCGTACCACTTTACCTAGTGACCCCACTTTTTCTTTTCAAGGGGGATGGTTTTTCTAGTGAGCACACTATATTTTTCCCTCATTGCCCTTTATTTTTTCTTCCCAAGTGAGCATACCACTCCATCTCCCCATTAACCTAGGCACGCCCCCTCGCCACCCTAGTGCTTAGGCTCGCCGCCCCTTCACTCCGTGCCAAATGCCCGTCGCACTCTCCTTTTCCAATGCCATTATAATATTTAATAATTAAGCTAAAACAAAATTAAAACCCTTAATATAATTTAAATGACAGAAATAAGAGAAAAAATCACTGTTTATAGTTTAAACCTGAACAGTTAGATTCATGTTCAGGTTTATGAATTTTTGTTGGTCCCGATTTAATCCTGACCAGCCATTGGACTATCCGGACAAAGAACCAAAATAGTTATTCTCAGTCCTGAACACTCCAAAACCCACTTTCCCTTCCTACTTCAATCGCATTGCTATGTTTTTTTTTTTTTTTTTACCCCAAATCCTAATTAAAAAACTTTAGTTTGTGAGAGAATTTAGTAGAGGGAAATCAAAGATAAAGTAAATATGGATTTAAGGATTAAAAAAAAAAAATTGGAAAATTAACTCCTTCATTGGGTGAGAGAGAGGGAGAAGAAAGGTTGAAGTCAAGGGTATTAATGTCAAAAAAATATTGACAAACTTGTTACATTAACTAAGTTATTAAGTGGGCTCACGAGAAATTTGGTGTGCTTATTTAGTAACTCCCTTAATTGGTGTACTTGGAAAGTGAGCGTACTTTGGAGTTTGGACTCATTTAGAATTTCCCACTTTTTTTCTTGAATTATTTATAAGGAAATTAAAAAAAAAAAAAGGGTCTTTCATGGTGTCTAGATAAAAAATGCTTCTTGAGTTTTTATGATGTTTATATGTTTATAAATTGGTTTTTTAGATAAGGTTGATGCTATAAATTACATAATATAATCGAAATGGACCATGAAAGACACTTTCTTTATTTAAAAAAAGAAGTGTTGCTCTAGAGATGCACACCTGCATGATCTTAAAATGTCTATATAGCTCTCACATCTAAGAATGATAATGGACGAGTTTATGGATCAATTTTAAGTCTATACTATACAAAATTTTGAATTAAAAATAAAATTTTTATTTTTCTAATTCAAATTTTTTTATAAAGATGGTAAAAAGTTAATCCGTGAACGCGTCCATTATCATCTCTACGTCCAACTGAGACTGTATGATACATCCTTTATTTAAGAATTTCAAAAGTGCAGATATTTCTTGTTTTCTAGTTTTGGCAAGTTTCAATGACAATTCAAAGTTTTCTCAGAATTTCATAACAGGAAATTGAAATATCAGGGTACTCTTGAAATACTCATAAATTAAAGGGTTAATTGCAGTATTTAAAACTCTTAGTTCCGTCCATGAACTCCTAATTTCTAATGCCGTTAGTCAATAGTTTGTTATTCTTATCTTTATTTAACTGGAAATTCTATCACACGGAAATTTACTTTTAACGCACAGATATTAAAATTGCGAATAATTACAAGTTTGTCATTTTTTTGACTAAGTTGCCCTTTTAAATTCCAAATCTCTAATCTTCTTGAAAATTGAGAAAATTATCGTTTTCCTCCTCTATTCTTTCTACAACAACAAAAAAAAAACACTTCTTTTCTCGTATTTAAATTTAAAAGCAAACACATTTCTCACAAATTCATCGATTTGATTTCTTTTATATTCGTATTTCTAAAAAGTTTGGAAAAATTTTAAATTATTTGAATTTGCTATGTTTTAAAAAATTAGAATTTAGAGTTTGAGTTTTTTAAAGCATATGGAAAAATCCAAAGTATAATTGGTGTCGGTGAGACGGAGGCGAAGATGAGGCGGAGTGACGAGAGACACTAGGGAGATGGAGCCAGAGATGAGATGGAAGACATAGAAGAGGAGGCTCTCGGGTAAGAAGCGACGAAAAAGGAGGCACTCGGTTAAGGAAATTTTGGAAAAAATTGGATCGCGACCAGCGATTGAAGACGGAATGAAGACGGAAGTAGAGAGAGGGAGGGAGTTAAATTTGGTTAAAATTTTGAACGGAAAGAGTAAATGAGTGATTTTTCAAATTGGGAGTTTGGTATAAATAGTAATTAGCCGTCAAGAGTAAATTTCAATGCGTAAATAGAATTTTCCTTATTTAACTTAAACTTTATTTTTTTTACTAAATTACCCTCTTCTCCCTCACTAAGAACTCTCCCAAAACATATGAACAGTAATTTGAAAATTCATAAAAAAAAAATACAATTTAAGTTAAATAAAAATGAGAATAGCAAACTGTTAACTAGGGATAGCAATTGACATGTCCACAAGCTAAATTTTAGCCTTCCCAATACAAAATTTTAAATTAGAAAATTAAATTTTTTATATTTAATTCAAAATTTTGTATTAAACGGATCAAAATTTAATCCGTAAATGCGTCAATTACCATCCCTACTGGTGTTAACTAGAGCGTTAAGAGTGCATAATGAGAGTTTTAAATTATAGGAATAATAAATTATACTATCCTACATCAGTACATGGATCTCACTGCTATTAAACATAAAATAAACTTGCGACTCAAAAGAAAAATTCTAAAACTAAACATAAAACAAAAGAAAAATTCTAAAACTACACGAATGTGAATCCTACATGCAGGCCAACAACTGAGACCTCCTATGATCGAATATAAAAACCTTTACTGAGGGCAGCTGGAATAATCAAAGCAGATGGTTTTCACTGGTAAGGTTGGGAAAGATCTTCTTCAACTTTCTGCAGTGCTGGCTTATCCTTGCTTGAGCCATGAGCCTATTGAGATTACCTTTTGATGTTCCGCAAAAAAAGCCCTTTACTCTCTCGGATACATCTCAGATGCCACACCATATACACTTCACCATCCGTAACGATTTCAAAGGAGAAACACGAGGCCGTAACTTTTTCTCCTCTAAAAACCAGCACAGAGGCGCAAATTGATAACACAAACAAAAACTTTTCAAATTTTGGAGTCTACAGGTTCATAAGAAACTCACAAGAATCCCGTCACCTGAAACATGTTTTATACAACAACCAGCACTAGCCTTTATCTGATTTGGCCGTAAAAAAAAACAATCATAACACAATTTACAAATCACTTCCACTCTTACTATAACACCTGACAATTTGAGAGATCAATCAGTTGTTGCATTCTCTTGCGTTTTAAAGGCTTCAGAAGGAGAAAAGATTGTACGCAGAGATGAGAGAGCTGACGGCAAACGCCATGAACGCCAAGAAAGAGACTGCAACTGAGCCGTTAATCATGCTTGGGAAAGGGTCATTGCCCCAGTTTGTAACCCAGTAGTCGGTGCGAGAAGTTGCAGATGATGATGCTGATATCAGAAGGTATGCTAGTACCTAAAATCACCCCAAGGACATATAAACCTCTGGATCAAATCCATAAGAAGTATTAATTCCAGGTAGAGTTATCGTGAAGCAAATGAAACTAAAGATACTTCTCAGGTTGGCTCAATAACTTAGGTTAGGTCAGATATCTAGCTAGCGTCTCCATGGGATATCAGTGTTACGGGGGGAAAATATAAATTCATAATTCTCGCAACCAGATTAGTTTCTGTTAATTCTGTTTAACTGAAGCTTGAATTTCAAGGTGTCATGCTCCTCTAAGTGTCCCTTTCCGATAGTTTCAAATAACCGGTGATGTAACTCGTATAATTTATTATGACTTTAACAAGAATACATCTGCTTCAATTGACCTAAATAGGGATGGTAATAGACAAATCCATGAGTCAATTTTTGGCCTGCCATATACAAAATTTGGAATTAAAAATAAAATTTTTATTTTTCTAATTCAAAATTTTGTATAGGACGGGCCAAAAATTGGCCCGTTGACGCATCCAATATCATCCCTAGACATAAATGTTGCATATGCTTGCATTATTTTGGGTTATAATGTGTTGTTTTGGGTTATATTAGTATCATAACCTAATAGCCCTAACCTAACTGCCATGTGAGTTCTTAAGAGTACAAATCTAGCAACCTCCATCTCCTACACGAGCTCCATTTCTCCCAATTAAGTTGTATCTTTGGGTCTTAAATCCCCAGCAGACTTCGACTTTCAACCTCAACAACTTATTGATTATGTTGCATTTTCAAATGGTGAACTCGAATTTTGAACTCGATATTGAATCTCGAACTTAATTTCAATTTCAACTTTCTGCTCCAATTTCCAATTTTGACTTCAACAACAGCTTTCCGTCTTTAACTCCCGAACCCTTTTCTAGGTTCCAAGCTCAAACTCCGACAATCTTTAATTTTTAATTATTTTTTGATATTGGAAATAATACTTCCTATATATAGAACTTATTGAATTGTTCTAGATATTGGTCACTACAAGAAATATATGTTGGCCGATTTATTGTTTTTGAGGGCCCACCCAGTGTCGCTACGATATAGAAGTTCTAGACGGATGATCAAAATGCCTTTTAAACCAGACTCCCAATAAATCTCAATCCGACTTTCATGAATTCCGATGTATGGATCATTTCTGATCCAAGATTAATCGAAATAACGAAAGCTCCCTAATGCACAAAATCTAAACTTTCCACAGTTTTATCTTAGAGTGATATCCGGTTACATAAATCATGGGACTTGAAACCAATTAGCTGAACTTGAACTTCAAGCAAGCAACAACCAAACTCTTTCAGTTAGTATGAAATTCACAACGAGACTGCAGGTAGCAATACATCCATACCATTCTTAAGCTCAAATAGTTGGGTGCAAAAATTTTAGCTAATTTAGTCATTAGAGCTTCTCAAGTTATAATTTTGATCACATTTGTTTTCATTTTCCCTATAACTATAATCATTTATAATTTATGCACAATGTATTCTCGTATGCTGTAATTTGTAAATTGTACGTACAAATTACGGGTCTTTGGCAACATAAAATTGTAAATAAACGATTAAAATAAATCTGAACAATAATAACAAATTTTAAAAATTATAATTTTAAATCATCTAGCCAGTAGAGCCTCCCAAGTTATAATTTTGATGACATTTGATTTCATTTTCCATTATAATCATTTATAATGTATGCAGAACATATTCTCATATATTGTATCTAAAATTGTAATTGTACAAATTAAGGGTCCTCGGCAACATAAAATCGTAAATAAACGATTAAAATAAATCTGAACAATAATAACAAATTTTAAAATTACAATTTTAGCTCATTTAGTCAGTGAGCCTCTCAAGTTATAATTTTGACGACATTTTATGCATAATGTATTCTCGTTTGTTGTATTTAAATTTGTAATTTGTAAATTGTAATTGTACAAATTGTGGGCCTTTGGCAACATAAAATCATAAATAAACAATTAAAATAAATCTGAACCATAATAACAAATTTAAAAAATTACAATTTTAGCTCATTTAGTCAGTAGAGCCTCTTAAGTTATAATTTTGATGACATTTGGTTTCACTTTCCATACAATAATAGTCATTCATAATTTATGCACAACATATTCTCGTAAGTTGTATCAAAATTGTAAATTGTAACTCGACAACGTAAAATTGTAAATAAACCTTAAAATTAAATCTGAACAATAATACAAATTTTAAAAATTGCAATTTCAGCTCATTTAGTCAGTAGAACCTCTCAAGTTATAATTTTGACGACATTTGGTTTCATTTTCCATACAACAATAATCATTTATAATTTATGCACAATGCAGTCCCGTATGTTGTATCAAAATTTGTAATTTGTAAATTATAATTGTACAAATTACGGGTCTTTGGCAACATAAAATTGTAAATAAACTATTAAAATAAATCTGAACAATAATAACAAATTTTAAAAATTACAATTTTTGCTCATTTAGTCAGTAGAGCCTCTCAAATTACAATTTTGACGACATTTGGTCTCGCTTTCCATAAAATAATAATCATTTATGATTTATGCACAATGTATTATCGTATGTTGTATATAAAATTGTAACTTGTAAATTGTAATTGTACAAATTACAGGTCTTCGGCAACATATAATTGTAAATAAACGATTAAAATAAATCTGAACAATAATAACAAATTTAAAAAATTACAATTTTAGCACATTTATTCAGTAGAGCCTCTCAAGTTATAATTTTGACAACATTTGCTTTCACTTTCCGTTATAATCATTTATAACTTACGCACAATATGTTCTTGTATGTTGTATTTGAAATTGTAATTTGTAAATTGTAATTGTACAAATTACGGGTCCTCGGCAACATAAAATCGTAAAATAAACGATCAAAATAAATCGGAACAATAATAACAAATTTAAAGAACTACAATTTTAGCTCATTTAGTCAGTTAGCCTCTCAAGTTATAATTTTGATAACATTTTATGCACAATGTATTCTCATTTGTTGTATTTAAAATTGTAATTGTACAAATTGTGGGCCTTTGGCAACATAAAATCGTAAATAAACGATTAAAATAAATCTGAACCATAATAACAAATTTAAAAGATTACAATTTTAGCTCATTTAGTCAGTAGAGCCTCTCAAGTCATAATTTTGATGACATTTGGTTTCACTTTCCATACAATAATAGTCATTTATAACTTATGCACAACATATTCTCGTAAGTTGTATCAAAATTGTAATTTGTAACTTGTAACTCGGCAATGCAAAATTGTAAATAAAAGATAAAAATAAATCTGATTTAAAGATTACAATTTCAGCTTATTTAGTCAGTAGAGCCTCTCAAGTTATAATTTTGACGACATTTGGTTTCATTTTCCATACAATAATAATCATTTACAATTTATGCACTTGTATCAAAATTTGTAATTTGTAAATTGTAATTGTACAAATTACGGGTCATTGGCAATATATAATCGTAAATAAATGATTATAATAACTCTGAACAATAATAACAAAATATAAAAAAATTAAATAAATTCACCTGGTCCATAACGAAATCGAAATAACACCTCGCGGCGGGCCGATTAATAATATGCCTCTTATTGATCTTGTGATGCACCTCTGCAAAAGCTTGGAACCCAGCGTACAAAAATCCAATCACATTCACAGTCACACAATACCTGCAAAAAAAAAAAAAAAGAAATATTTTTTTTTTTTTTGCATAAAACATTACAGCAAATTTTACAATTTACCTGTACTCGTTGTAATTGCTGAAGGAATCGAGCGTCCACCCGCGGTTCTTGTCGGCGGCCATCACCGAGAACGATATCAGGCACAGCGCCGCCGCCGAAACCCTAACGGCCACCGACGCCGTCCTCACCGCTCTCAGCGTGCGGTCCCGCCTCAGGATCGACGCCACCGACCTCGACCCTCCCGTCGCCTGCGGCTCCGCCGCCCTCGACGATGTCTCAGGCGGCGGCGGATCGGCGCTCGAGGCCCACGCGGCGAGCTGGGATGGCAACCGCGCTGCCTCCTGCGGGCGAGGCGGGGATGGGGAGGGGTTCTCGAGGTGGGAAAGCGGGGATCGGAAGGGGGAATCGGTGGCCATGGTGACTCGATCTAGGCTAGGGTTAGGGTTTGGATAGGTCAAAGGGATTTTTTTTTTTTTTTTTTTTGGGTTCTTCGGAGCGAAGTATTCGGATTCGGGCGAATAAATGGGAAATTTTATTTGCACCTTCTATTTACTCATTAGGGAGTTTCAAGATGGGCACAGCATATTTCTTAGTGAGCCGACTTAAATGATCGTTTTATTTACCACTTTGCCATTATTTTTTTGGGTCAAAAATATCCTTCCTTCATCTTGGTCGGAAATCTGGAACCCCGATCCGGACTAGCCAGCCCGGATGAAGCCTCCCCATCCGGACTAGCAGCCCCGGACAGGGAGCATAGATCCGGACTGGTACTTGTAAACATATGACTAAGTAAAACAAATTAAATTTCCACATCATAATATATGCATCTGGTGTAGTGGTATCATATTTCCCTCCCATGGAATTGACCAGAGTTCGATTCACTGGATGCACAATTTTCATTTCTTCTCTTTTATCACCTTGTTATGTTGATTAGTCTCACTGTCTTGTATGTTGAATTTTTGCCCTAGATTACATTTTCAGTGGATTAGGAAAATCCAATGGATTAATTACTTGTTACATTTATGTGCTTGTATATCAAGATTTGTTTGACAAACCTACCTCCTTGGTCGGGGCTGCACAACCCAGACCAGTGCCCACTGTCCGGGCTAATAGTCCTGGACACGGGGCTCTTGTCCGGGCTGTGCAGCTCGGATCAATGACACAGACCAATTAGCTATGGTTTCGTAGGCACGAACTCGGCAACGAACTAGGCAACGAGATGCTTGGCTAGGGTTTCGTAGGGCATGAACTCGGCAACGAGAAGCCTCTCGTCCCTCTTGGCCAGGCCGACTTGTTGAACCGCTTGACGGCGACGACGCGGTCGAAAAGGAGGCCGCGGTGCACGACGTTGGGGGCCTTCTCGCTGTGCTCGGAGACGATGTTGTCCGGCGAGAAGTTGTGGGAGAGAGGAGGTGATGAAGGAGAGGAGAAACGAGGGTATTTGGGGAATATTGGTGGGCTCACTAGGAAAAACCTCTCTTTTGAAAAGAGAGGGTATGCTCACTAGGAAAAGTCGGCTCACTAGGAAAAATCCTGTGCCCATCTAGAAATTCCCACTCTTCACGCCCTGGTTACTCTTTGCACCAGACTTTCGTTTTGAAATATGAGTAATGTACTCTTAGCACACAAATTATTTTCCAATTTTGCCCTTCACTCCCTTTAACCTCCTTTGGCAGAATTTTCCCCCAAATTCAACCGACAAACGTCGTTCTTCCTTCGGATTCAATGGCTTCCAAATCTTCCCAATCCACGGTGCCTTGCATTGCATCAGCAAGTGCAGCGAGAAAGTTGTCACCACAATGCTCCACAGTGACAAAATCTTCACCATCTTTCCCAAAAGAGAGAGGAATCAGAAACAGTCTATCAGCTAACAATTAATATGAAAAAGAAAAAAAAAAAGAAGAAAATTTTATGCAGATCTCTTTTATTAAAAAAGAATACTTACGCAGATTGTTCCAAATCCAAAAATAAAAATAAAAATAAAAATTCCAAAAAAAACATTAAATTGTTTTCTAATAAATTAGCTGCAAACTCTAGGCTCCCATCTGCATTCTGCCCAGTAGGTCCCTTCAGGATGAAATTACCCTAATATGAACATCAAAATCCAAATTTTAACCATGATTCCGTCTAATTGTAACCTATTGTATCATAACTAAACAAAAATTAAACTTTTAAAGACAAAAAATATGGATTAAGAGATTAGGGTTTTCGGTGAGCGAGCGAGCTCGTACCGTAGAGATCGATGAGACGATCCAAGCACTGCTTTGCGAATTCCTCGTCGAATCCAAACTCGATCACTAAGCTCTGAAGTCGCACTCTCTCTACCTCCATTTTTATCCTCTCTCTCTAAATTAAAGCGGTCCGCAACGTGCCGGTGGATTTACAAGGGTAACTTAGTCCAAAAAATAATGGTAAATTTGTAATTATTTGTAAATTTTAAAACAGTGTGTCAAGTCAAGTGTACAAATAGAATTTTCCGAATAAATGAGTATGTTTATTTTATTAATAACGATAGCGTCCAGCCAAAGGCCACTACTCCCTCAGGTCTTTAGATGAAGGGAAATTAATGAGCACACCACTTGACCTGTTCTCACTAAGTCAAGTGGTGTGCTCATTTAGAATTTCCCATAAATGAAAGAAAAATATACAAGTAGATTGTTTGATACAACAACAATTATAATTAACCTTTTTATTCTAAGTACTTAGCTAGACTATACGAAACCAAAAGAGTAATCACGTTAATAATCCTTCTCCAACAAAAGAGTAATCACGTTAATAATCCTTCTCCATTCGCGCTAGGTTGTTTGATACAACTCTACATATATCATTTAATACATGTTTGATACAGTAATACACATATACACATCACACACCAGTTACACACCAGTTATGGGGCGTCGTTGTCCGGCCATCAACTCAGACGTCACTTTACCCAACATTTCACTTTACTCGTATTTTATAGCAAGATTGTACCCTACATTTCACTTTACTCGTATTTTATAGCAAGATGTACAATCTTGCAGTAGAAGGCCTTATGCGTTCACTATAAGATACTGATGCTACTTGAGAGTCCATCGTGCAGGATTAAAACCAAAACATTTGACCGAAATCAATCTGAATAAACAAAACCGAATCAAAACGATTCTAACTTTAAAACTCGAATCCCAACCAAACAGTAACATGATAGCTTGCATATTTATTGCATACAGAAAAAAGATATATGACATCATATTCGACCAAACAGTAACATGATAGCCTGTATATTTATTGCATACAGATAAAAAGATATATGACATTAGATTCGACCGCCAGTTATTGTAGTTGTTCCCATTTATATATCGATACAGTCGACGTAATCAAAGAAAACATTATTAGAAAAGATCTTAGCAGCAGTAGAATACACAAAATAAGCTTCCTTCATATATAATATCAACTGCAAACATAATTCCAGTAGTAGTATACGATATCATACATATTAATAAACTTCGCTTGGAATAAACTTCGCTTGTCCAAAGGTACAACTACAAACACCTTAATGATATCTACAGAAGCAAGTACTCAACATCTGCGGGCATTACCGGAGAAGCCTTCACTGTTAGGCTTCTGATGGAAAAGAAGCATACGATCACAATGTGATGGAAGAAGATGAATAAAGAGTATGATTCGGGGCACAGGACGACAACTGCATTGAAAGAGGAAAAGAATAGATATAGCCATCTCTCTCTCTCTCTCTCTCTCTCTAGAAGGCCGCATCCATCTCAGAGAATATCATGTCTAGTTAGCATTAGTCTGGGAGCTTCAAGCGGTCAAACAGTACCAGGAAACTCTGCTCGGGCACGACGTAGAGGAATCCTAGTGCCACACCTCCGACATGCGGCCCGAATCCCTGCACGGAGAGGAGTCCATTTTCAATCATTAAAAGAAAATACTGCTCTTGCCAAAAAAATTAGATCATATATTGTGAGGCAGAGAAAGCTTTTGTCGAGACTTGCACCACCCGAAAAAAATAATCTAGAAGATGACCCAGAAATGAAATCACGTTTAGGGCCGAGCATTGAATTCCTGTCACTAGATTTTTTTTTTTTTTTTTTTCTTTTCCTTTTCTAATGTAGGGAGAAATTTCACAACAATACCACAACCTATGACCATAGTTTCAAACAAGGTTTTAAATATCAGCCAGTACTAATATATCATATCAAATTTTGAGGTACCTGATACATAATGTTTTAAATATTGCTAATGTTTCAAATATATGATACATAAAATATCATATAATAACGGTTCGATATTGCTAATGTTTCAAATATTGTTGATACGGTATGCCTGATATTGTTGATTGCGATATCACAAGTTATCGGCCAAATACCAATGTCAATTTAGATATTTTAAAATTTGTTTCAACTGAAGTTCAAGAAGTCTGTTATAACATAAAGTTAAAGAAAATGCCCTTAACTTCACTAAGAATTACTTTCTATGTCTAAAGATAAAACTACTTAAATACTAATTAGTAATATAATTTCTAATTATTAAGCTTCTACAGAATTTTACATCTTTCTTATACCTCTCCTTCACTCCCTCTTCTCCTACCATTACGATCAACTCTTCAACTGTCAACTCCACTGAACCCGCTCTTCACTGTTACTGACTTCTATAAGAAAAAGTCATTGATCCTTTTTATTCCAATAGTACTTTCCATTGGGCTTCGAATCTCCCATAAGATGCAAGGTAAAAGAAAGTGAAATACAGTCACCACCAAGCCTGGCCCAAAAGTAGGAGGTCACTAGCTTCCCACCAAATCATCCTCCACCATTCTCTCCTCCCTCTTTCCCATCACAAACGATGTTCTTCCCATCAATCCCTTCTCGTTCCTCTTGACTTTTCCAATTATCAAATTATGGTCTCTTCTTCATCATCAACACTACCTTCTCTACAATCATCACCAAATTCTCATCACCCTCTTTGCCGTCATCAACAAAATCTTCTTTCCCTCTTAATAATTTCATTGCCACTGCCATACTACTCTACCATTACCATCATTCCCCTTATTCTCATCGAAGTCTGGCCTGCATCTACTAAGAGATTCTATTGTTTCCATTTTCTTTTGATTTTATTGTTAGTCAGTTTATTAGATTTTGGTTGTATAAATGCACGTATGGTGAACATAGCTAGTTTTCTATTAGTAAGGCTTATAAGCAGGATTTTGAGATTATCAAATTTAAATCCTAGCATGCTGATTTGTTATTATTTTTTAAATCTTTTTTCATAGACTCATTGAAATTGGGCGAGAATTTGCCTTGATGCTGAGGCCCAAACCCTAATTTGTTGTTCACCAAGTTCACCAAAACCCTCAAATTCCACACTCAAACCCTAATTTCCCCTACCACAAACTCTAATTAGCTTTTGTGCTACATCAACCATTCTCTTCTCTTACTCTACCATTACCATCATTCCCCTTTATCACCCAATGGTGGTAGGTTAAGAACACTAAGCAAAAAGAAAAAGGGGGGAAATTAAGAGGGGAAATAAAAGTATATTTTGTAATAAGGGTACTTACCTCATTTGGTGATAGCCATTAGCTCAAAGCCGATCCATGTTAGCAAGTTGGATTTAAAAAATAAAATAAAATAAAATTATGGTCTGAATTTGAAAATAAGGCAACTTAGTGGTACTTTTGTGAAATTTCCAGATATGTAGGGCAGCTTCCGTCTCTATATATTTTTTACGCTTATAGTTACTAGTTTTAGCTTTCCTGCAAGTCTCCCCTCTTCTAATATATTCCTTAGATTTTTGTCTTGGAGTTCTATGCCCGATGATCAAAAAGTTTCTGAACATTTATAAATCAGAAACAAAAAGAATCATGAACACCTTGTATCTTTGTTTACAGTTGGATCCATAATCCTATTTCTCTCATTTGATATGAAGTAGCATGGGTCATGAGATGATGTGAACATGGATGCACAAAAGCCCTTAAAAGGTAGGATGAAAGGACGCATGCGTGAGCCTACAAATATAACATAGAGAAGTGTGTAATTGTATTTAATGAGGATAAGATACAGCGTGTATACAAGCTGCACATCATCTTGTCGTAAAATATTCTTTCTTAAGTCTTCTACGTCATTATCATGCCACTCTTTTCCACTAGAATATAGTCTTTAATGCATATAAAGAAAGCTAATTACCTTAAACATGTTATGAGAGTGAAATAAGTACATAAAAGGTGCATGAAATGTGTCCAAGAAGTAGAAGCGTCCAAAATTACGAATATATTAATAACTGAAAATATGTCCAACCAAGGCATGCTCCAAAGAGCGTCCGTGTCCAACCCACACTCAACAACATGGCTTCATGAAAGAAAAGTGCCTATGCTATGTAATCGGGTTATCTTTAGACTTCCAAATTTGTCTCACATAAGTTCATCATTATGTCGGTGTCAATTTCATCGCGCTCTTAATACTCCAATGGTTCCTGCTAAGCATATATTCTAGAAGTCTTAGTACTAATATGCAAACAATATGAACCTCGTTCTGACTAAATTTATTTTCTTCTCACTTCTCCGAGGCATTTATTAGCCACAACACCCTAAATTACCTCTATGCTTCCTCCATCCACATGCCTCCAATTCAGTTATGTTTTTACAACATAGGAAACGATTCTTGGAAACAAAGGAAACTCAAGATCACAAAACTGGATTGATTAACATTTAACATTGTGCATCATGGAGACAGGTCTGGTTAGAAAACAGCAAACACATGACCCAGATGAAATTGAAAGGTACAAGTTTCGTGCATAAAAAATATTCAGGTTTCTGGCATTAACGGTTTTTGTTTGTGGTCCTACAACCCCTATATCTCTGTCATGCATCCAATGTCAAAAGGTATCCATAACCTTTGCATTCACTGACACAATAATTACCAATTACATATATTAAAATTCTCAAACAAGCAGCTAAAAGCATGAACTTACCTTGCCATTAAGCTGGAGTAGCTCTCCCTCAACCCACTGGGGATTCTTGAATCCAGGTTCGGCTATTCTTCCTTGACCTTTATAACTTGCAACCTGCATTCAGGTAAGAACCCTACATTCACTATTAATTTCATATAAAAATTATATATATAACATTTCCTTTAAACCATCAACAAATTCAAGATAGTATTTATAATTGGCATTTATACCACACATTTTTCATTCATCACCATTATCCAAAATTTCCCATTAGAATGAACATTTGGTATTCATGAAAACCTAACAAAGTAACTTTAAACCAAGCATCAAAATTAGAACAACAAATGTTCCCTTCCAACCGAAGGCTGATGGTCATAACTTGGTCATTTTTTTTCTTTTTTTGTTGAGCTTTATAGACTCTGCTTTACGTTCTAAAAGCCAGACCACATGGTACGAAAAGCTTAGAAGATGTCGATAATGATAAGCTGCCTGTCTAAGATAAACCCTCCACTAAGTCGCATAGAGATCCTAGAAGTATGGAGAAACTGACATGAAACCTATTAGAACAGCCGGCATGGGTCTCATCTTGAAACATCAATGCAGCATGCAGAACCCGGGGTTTAAACACACTAACAAATATAAGCTATGGCTTATTTCTCAATAACTAAATAAACAAAACAGCTGGTAGCTGAATCCTATATCAAACATATTGCAATTACAAATGATTAGTAGCAATATTTAACCTGGTCCAACCAACCTAGAGAAATTTGGGTATGAATTACAGTTTCATAGGTAATTTATGAATCAAGCATCACCGACCCACAGGCGAAGCAAGTCGGGTTGAAATTCCAATTTTATAGCAACAAAGAATCTGACTGGATAGCTGAGTACACCATCCAGTTAGGACTGCAAAAGGATTTAGCTTTTTTAACTTTCCGGTGGAACTGACAGATTTGTGCATGAAGGACTCCGTAATAATTATTTGTAAAAGTTAGCAATTACTTGTGAAACATAACTGAAAGTAACCTTATAGATAGATTTAGGAAAAAGATAAAGAAAGAAATTTGCCACTTAAAAAAATATTATTATTAGTTGATTTCACATCATATGTGGTAAGAATATCTACAAGTAGCAGTAAAAGAATAAAACAAATTCATAAAATTTTAAAAAAACTCAAAAAGGGTCAAAGGGGTCATATTTGGGTTATTAAACAGACAGACTAGCTTGTAGGGGTCAACCCCATAACACATTGTATGGGTTTAACCTGACCCGACCAAACTGCCACCTGTACAAACGATAATTGGAAGAAGAGAGGGAATTACCACACCAAGCTCCTCTGGGTACATTCCGCGGTTTGTCAGGCGATTCCCCTTTCCAATTTTAGCACGAAAAGTAACCTGTTGAATAAGAACCACATTAGGATGCTAGGAGTATATGATTAGTAAAAATTAGGGGTTTTTACATATCTGACCCTTAAATCTTTAAAAATTAGAATTTAGTCCCCCAAATCTTCATATTTATAATTTAGTCCCCCAAATCTTTTAAGTTACCACAATTTAGTCCCCCAGCCATATTTTTGGCATAAATTTCCCGTTATACCCCTGAGTTACTTCACTTTAGTCATCCCTTTTCTCTTCCTCCTCTCTTTCTCTTCTTATTGGGTTCCCCTCTCCATTCTTCTCCTCTCTCTCTTCCCTATTCTTATTGGGTTCTCCTGAGTTACTTTACTTTAGAAATTAATTGGGAGGAAAGAGAGAAGAGAAGAATGGTAAGAAGAGGAAGAGAGGAGGAAGAGAAAATGAAGGACTAAAGCGAAGTAACTCAGAAGTATAACAGGAAATTCGGGCCAAAAATATGGCTGGGGGACTAAATTGTGGTAACTTAAAGGATTTGGGGGACTAAATTATAAATAAAAAAATTTAGGGGACTAAATTCTAATTTTTAAAGATTTAAGGGACAGATATGTAAAAACCCCTAAAAATTAAAGGTTCAATCCATGCCTGTCCAGCAGGAACATTTAGATCACCGGTCAATTTCACTGCTTCAACATACTCAAAAAACTCAAGTTCTGAACCAGTTTCATCATTATTGTTCCAGTGACCATACTTGCGCTGCAACTGGACAACCTCAGTGCCATAGGGACCAAAGGCACCCACATATAGAGCTGTTCGTTAACAGTGAATGTGAAACTAGAGAGTTGTCAAATTTCATGTCAACAATATGAATCTTATAGAACATACTTACCATTAAAAGGATCCAACCCGTCATTATCAGTAACTATTCGATTGAAAACAGTTGTATTGGATAATCTGTTCCTCCTCTGAGCTTGGCTAACTGCAAGTTTTATAACTTCTCGGACATCTTTAGAGATCTACAGCAATTAGCACTTGATTACTTTCCCAGAATTATGACAAAAAGACGTTGAGCAAGCTTCCCTTTTTATGGGCTCCTCAAAGGCATGCAGAGATCTACATGTTCTTTCTCTCAGAATTGCAAGTTAAGAGTGAATAATATAAGAAATAAAACTCATATCATGAATAACATAAGAACTAAAACCCATATCATGTAAATGAAACATGATGTACCGGCGAGATGAACATTGCATGATCAAGTATGAATTTTGATTACAAAGGCGTACAATAGAGTCAATTAAACACCTTGGTGCCCTGATAGGTTTTTACAATTAAGTATAATTGAGAAACATAGAGACTACTGAGACTAGGATCTGTTTAGAATCGCAATTCATATCTAAATCTGATAAATGAAGTAGCTTTTCTCCCACACCCATAAATATATAATTTCCTTGATTAATGTGGAAATAGAAAATAGAAACATCACAAAAAAAAATACAAATGGCTATATTTGCAATCGTTTATCGCCTTTAAGACACACAATGGACATTAGAGAGACATGATCTAAACATTAATCTGGATGGTATTTATCATCTTAGAATCTGTTCACAACCCCGCTATTATTTGTTTGATCTTGCATAATTTAGTGCAATATATTGCATTCTACCTATGCTTACTTCTTTGAAAAGTTATAAACATAGCCTCTGATTATCACCAACCTTATGACGTTTGAGATGGGAAAGAATATGACAAAGTACAAAAGAAACCTTCTGTATGTCCTATATGGTGTTTGAGATGGGAAAGAATATGATATGAAGTACAAATGTTCATACATATTGTTTACCATCTCAAACAGCATATAATCATTTACAGATTGTCAATGGCTGAATCTGACCTCTACACAACTTAACTACTGACCCGAAGCAAGGTGGAGAAAGAACAAGGACTGTATAGGACACATAACCTTCTTTAATCCCTGTAGTTTATTATCATCTGAATTTCTGTAAGGTTATTGCTTGAAGACAGAGAAATATTAATGACTCAAGTATGTAAATGTTCAAAAAATCATAAAGTTTTGTTTTCACAGAGTTGGGTAAAGGCTATGTTGTTGTTGCTGTTGCTGCATTTAAAATTATTCATAACCATCACATGTACACTGAGTGCAGTAAATAAAAGCTCAATCCAGGGAAATGCACATTGAGCTTATGAAATTGGTTGGAAATTTTCCAGTTGACCACCTATATATTGCAAGCATTGTATCACTTCAATTTACCCAACTACATCTTACCAGAAGTTTAAAAAAAAAAGTACTTATCAGCATCTAAATTAGGGTGTGTGCAGCATTAATTATGCTGAGTGCTCTAGCAGCTTTTAACGCAAACAAGTGTTATTTTGGAAAAATTAGATGGTTGGTATTCAATTTAAAAAGAACTTTTAAGAGAAGCACAAGCCAAAAGGCTCCAGCTTAGAAAAGGTACATTTTGTAGCTTCTCTCAACCACAGAAGCAAAAGCCGCCCCTTGTGACAATTCCTTGTCTCTTGCACGATATCTTTGTCTCTCACTAATCTCCCTTTAACCAAATTTCTACTTTCTATGTCTCTCTCATTAACCTTATAAAAAAACTCTCTTTCACACATTCATTCTTATACAAGCCTTTCCAAATATCTTTATTTGAGATAGTTTCATTTTCATAAGCACTAAAAAATTTAAACAAACATCGTTAACTATGTATATGTTCATTTCTAAATATCATTTTTGCATAAGTTTTTGTTACAAGTCAAATGCACCAATTCGACGAGGGGAGTTTATCAATGTAGTACAAGTTAAAAGAACGATGGGAAGACAGAAGAAAACATGGATAGAGGTAAAATGAAAAGATATGGATTCTAGAGGTCTAAATGAGGAGATATTACTTAATAGAAATGAATGGAGAACTATCAACGTGATCGATCCAGCGTGATTCTCTTATGGTTAATGTAGCCTACCCCAAATATGGATGGGAAGATAGAAGAAAACATGGATAGAGGTAAAACGAAAAGATATGGATTCTAAAGGTCTAAATGAGGAGATATTACTTGATAGAAATGAATGGAGAAGGACTATCGACGTGATCGATCCAGCGTGATTCTCTTTTGGTTAATGTAGCCTACCCCAAATACTTTGGATAAAAAGCTTTGTTGTTTTTGTTACAAGTCACTTTTAGATGAGTCCTTTTCTAAACGGACCTACTTTATAAGCAAAAGAAACGCTAAACACACACCATAGGTCCATAACAAGCACACAGGCCACTCAATACTCTGAAGTCAGATTTTAGTGGCTTCAACAAGGTAATAACAGAAACTATACCATACTCTTTACTCTTAACAAACTGCAAACTACAAAGATGGGTTTATCTTGAGTCACCTTTGAAGTAGCCTTATCAGAACCCCAAAATGCCTTTGCAACTTCAGAAGGCATAAGATCTGAGGCGGCTTGAGCAGCAACAGCTGCAACTTTTATTTTTGTAGCTTTTCTCTCTCCATCATCTGGTTCATTATTTCCACCAGGAATATGAAGTACAAATGAATTCTTTTCTGTATCCCTAATTTCTGCTGGAAGACGTACATAGGACTTTGACAAGACATCGTCTTTGTTATGGATCATCCCACCAATGAAAAGCTTCACGGTTGTATTTCTCCCTTCAGTTGAATCAGTACCTCCACCCACTGGTACTGCTTCTTGCTGAATGCTTTCTACGCTAGTAGCTTCATCATTGGCATCATCAGAAGCGTAAGTTTCCTCATCATCATCCTGCACCAACTGCTCTAAAGACTCTGCATCCACTTTGATTTCCTCAGGCCCACTAACATTCAGTACTTTAACTTTAAATCCAGGAATTCTTTCCTTGAAAAAATTAATGACACTTTTTAAACCTTCTTCATTAGAATCCTTTGTGTTCGCAGCATCACTGTTTGTCTCTTCTGGATCTTCGTCGGCTTTTTCAGCAGCATCTTCACTACTTGAAGTTGTTTCCACAGATGAGTTCTCAGTCTCGGTTATGGGTGAGGTATCAATAACTTTTGAAGGTGATAAAGATGAAAGTGATGCTTTAACCGGCTGCAAAAATACAACCTGTACAACGTGTTGACATCACTTTTAGAAGGCATAATGACTGAGTTTTACCAGTGAGTAAAGCAAGGGATTGTTGTACCTGCTTAATGTAAGTTCCATCATCATCTTTCAGTAAAAAGATTTCAAAGAGTGGGGTCCCTGACGAACCAGTAAGCAGTTGCCTGAAATGGAGAGACATCAATACCGTACAACAGCAAGTTCCAAATCTAATATGACTAAATTATCTTACCTTGGGCTATAACTCCTTGCCACGTATCTTCCAACTGCAGGAGTTACCCGTATAATTCTGCCAAAAGGATCATCAGAATCTTCCGACCAGCCAACCCACCACCCTACCTGGTAAGAAAGTAGCAACATAGTTCTCTTCAAAGGCTTGGCTAAACTTGAAAGGTGAACAACATAAAACTCATGGTAGAAAAATTGACAGATAAATGATTGTAGTATTCATAATCTATTGAGGTGCATCTATTCTGGTAATCACAAAGGCATGCAACAATAGAATCTGAAGTTTGCTGAGGTACACATTGGTTGGGGCTAATGGAAGGGGCACAATATGCAAAGGGATTCAAGCAGGCTGATCACCTATCCCCACTCACCATCATCCAGATGACTGACACATCTTATAGACTTATACCCTATAGATGTGGGGAGGAAAGAATGTCAAAGAGAAACATGACTGACAGACATAAAGGATTCTCCATGTTGTTATATGCCGATGACGCACATTTGTTTGGAGTGGGTAACATCCAGAAGACAGTAGCATCCAAATGGGATCTATGGCTTTGCAAAATGGGCATTGAAAATTTCCACAAAAGTGGATTAATACCCACGGCAATTTCCACAAATGGGAGCACATCCTTATTCAATTTTGTCTTTTCTAGCCTTACTGCATAGTACATATCCTTTAACAATAGCCTGTATGAGTAACTACGCAGATTCATAGTATATGGAAACATTTGCTCTTGAAAGGGGCACATCCTCAAAGTTAGGGGTATTTCCTTGTTGGCTGGTGCCGAATTTATAAGAGGAATGCTTGGCATCATTACCTAAAACGGGTTTTGTAATCAAAGGAACAATTTTCACCCTAAAAATTCTGAGTGTGCCAGACACATTAGCCCAACTACAGCAGAGGCTAGAAGAGATCATATATGGGGAAAAGCAAGTGTGAAGCATAGAACACCCAACAATGTCGTGAGCAAGTCGAATACCAAAACTTGGCATATATTAAGGTTACAGTCAAAAACAGTAATATGATAGGTACCAGCCCACTTCCAGCAAGCATGCATAATCGTGATGCATCATGATACCGCTCCTCTTCTATTGCATTCTGCAGAAGTAACAGGATGTCACATGAGAAGAAGTAAAAAGAGTTATTGAATCAAAAGGATGACAATGATGGAAACCATGAACAGACCTGCAACTCCAACAACACTTCTGCAACAAAGTCCTTCGATGTTGCGTCAGCAATAGCTTTCTTCAATTTGGCTGCTTCCAAGAAGTCTTCTTTCTCAATAGCATCTTCAAGTTGAAACTACCATCGACAGCAAGCAGATAAAAGATATTATTAAGCCTTTGACTTCTATATTAAACTTAAAAGGGGCTGTTTGGATGCTTGCAAGTAGTGCTGCAAGTTGAAATTTGTATTACTGCAAGTTAAACTATAGTAATACAAGTTGTTGCAACTTGTATTATTTTGTTTGGATTCAGAGTTACAAGTGATAACCAAAGTAGCAAAAGTTTTTAAATTTTAATTTCTTATTTTTATGAGAAGTATCATATTTATCGACAATACAGGTATTATTTCCAAATGAGAGTCGTAAGTCATTATACACACTTTTTTCCTGTAACTGTAATTATCACGAGTGCATAAGCAGTTATAATTGCAAATACAAAATTTTGCAAATGTAACCAAATAATAGAAAAGCTCCACTTGCAGCCCACTTTGAAAGTTGCAGCCCCTAACCAATCAACTCCTAAATAGTAAAAAATCTCTAAGTAACTCAAGTGTTCTATTCAAACTACAAAAATGTACATTGAAGGAATAGGCATGAATGATATTTGGCTGAAACTATTTGTACCCAAAATAAAATATTGCATTGTCCATAGAGTCGATTTTGTGATGTAATAGTATATGGCTTATGCATCTTCTGTCAGATTAAGAGTTCAGTTGCCGTGATCAATCTTTCTTTCCCTGATTGCATGAACTCCAAAGAAATTCAAAATCTCTCTTGACGTATTAAAATCTAGACAATAGTGACCATTATGTAGTCTCAAAAGTCAAACCGCAATGCCGGAATTGCCATGGAAATTGCAAGCAATTGCAAAGACAGGGTTTTTCCTACTGAAGAACACTTGGAAATTAGACTTGTTTAGTCAGCAGACTCAGCACCTAAACAAACCCAAGTTTGCATCTTTTTTAAAATAAAAATCACAATTAAATCCATAATTTTGACGCAATCAAAGTTGACAACGCGGGGATTGCCATGGAAATTGCAAGCAATTGCAAAGACAGGGTTTTTCCTACTCAATAACACTAGGAAATTGGACTCGTTTAGTCAGCACCTAAACAAACCCAAGTTTGCTTCTTCTTCTTCTTCTTCTTCTTCTTCTATTATTTTTTTTTTTTTTTTTTTTTGCTTTTTTTGCAAAACTCACAAAAAAATCCATAATTTTGGTGCAAATTAATAAAAGAATGAAAATTCCATAGTTTTGGTGCAAATTTGGGAACGAAAAGACAGGGCTTTTCCTACTCAATAACACTTGGAAACTGGACTCGTTTAATCACCACACATAAACAAACCCAAGTTTGCATCTTTTTTTATAAAACACATAAAAAAAATCCATAATTTTGGTGCAAATTGCAACGCTGGTGATGAGAATTTAAAATCTACAAAATTTGGGAATGAAAATTAATAAAAAAGAGTGGACAATAACCAATTTAATGACGCAATCAGATTCAAAGGGGAATTAGGGGGATAATTAGAGAATTAGGGCTGACCTTGAGAACAGAGGAGTAGTTGTCGGCTTGGTCGGTCTCCGAGAAATGGCGGCTCCACCGATTCCAATCCCAATCCGAGTAACTATTACTATTTTGAGCGCTGCTGCTGCAGCGGCAAGAGAGGATTGTGGGCCCCCTGTCGCTCCTTAGGATGCTCCGCCGGAGCAGCGCACCGGCACCGGCTCCTCCGGTGGAGATGAGATGGAAATGGGCGCGGTCTCTTCTCAGAGACGAAGATGGGGGGTCGACGTGGAGGAGCGGAGACGGTGGGGCCCTCGTGTTGTTGGCCACTGCCATAGAGAAGAGAGAGAGAGGGGGGGATAAAGTTGAGTTGGGAGCTTTTATGCTACGAGGGGAAATTCTAAATGTGCACCACACTTTACTAGTGAGCACCACATACTATATAGTAAAGTGATTTTACAACGTAGGGGAAAATGGTGCTCACTAGTAAAATATGGTGCGCATTTAGAATTTCCCCATGAGGAGACGGAAGCTAAATTTGGACCCCAAAATTAGAAAATATATATTCCCTTTTCTCCCCTTTTAATCAGTTTCATGTCCGTAAAAATTAATAAAATTAATATTTATTTATATTAATATATAGTGACATAAAGAGAGTTCAATAATTCTGAGGAATTTTCTCCAGGAGTTTCCAAATGAGCACACCACTTTTCTCAGTGAGCCCACTAGATAACTTCAAAAAAGACGTGCTCTTTTGGAAACTCCCTTTTCCCTGGCGTCAGAATCAAATCCATTAGACCCGAACCCGGCCCAGACTCCAAAGCTCACACATTCGGTTAAGGTATTGGAATTGTCTGAGGTACTCCTCACCTGATTGGTTGAGTTGGGGTCTGTATCGGCTGTGCGAAGACTGAAGAGGGCGCTAAGGCCGAGGTTGGGGAAGACGGAGCAGCGGCTTCGTGGGCACTTGACGCTGAGCTGCAACCACTGGTCGACGCACTCCATACGGGAGTTGTGTGCTCAGGGGAGGCTGCGGACATGCAAATGAAGCAGCAGTATGGTTGACTTTATTACACATATCAGATATTACCGAGTAAGCCCTGAAGGCTGTAGGAATGGTAGACAAAACTTCCGAATCCTCCCTTCAACCTAGCTTCTCATGCCAGTAGGCAAGAACAGGCTAGAATTTAACCTAGAGAAAGACCGAAGATAAACAACTAAAACTAAGCCTTTTATCCCAAGTACCTGAGATACGCTACATGAACTAAAAGAGAATCATGCCAGATTAATCATATGAATGATCCTTCTTCACTCATTCCTATAGTACATTATATATTCATTTAAGCCTCTAGTATTTATATCTTTTCGTATCACCTCCATTCACATTTTGTTCAGTTTTTCCTTCGCTTTTTTAACCTGTTCTATATTGATAAACTCTCCTTATTGAATTTTCATTATATATTCAATGGAGGCTATACCTAGCTTAGTATGATATCCTCATTTCTCACTTAATCTCTTCTAGTGTTACCATATATCCAATGAAGAATACGCATATCTAAACTGATTGTTAATTTGTATTTTTTTTTTTATTCGTGCAATGTCACAGCACTATAGTCTCAGGTCCATATATTCTATGTTGTGGATCTACTCAATCAAAAACCTTTAGATTTTAATGTTTGCCTCCAAGTTCAAAATTTCGATCACCATTAGACATCTGAAAGTCACATGAAGTAATTCAATACAACCAAGAAGCAACCCTCAAAATTACTCTAATCTAAGTCTGAAATAGAGGGACACTGGAACAGTTATAGACGAAGGTTGCTTTCATGTCTTGCACGAAATATGAACAAGAAAGTGAGCAGGTGATTCACATGTACTGTACAAATTATTGTGCATCGAGGAAGCAAAGTGTTTCTCAATCTCACCTCATTCCCAACATGGAACTCTCCGAAGCAGATAAGACACTCGCTACAGTCAGTTGGGACAGCTTTAAGTCTAAACTTGGAAGTCTTTGAATAAGAGCCTCCACAGCTTCCCTTTGCAACAAAAATGTAATAGGGCAAATAACGAGAAATATTTAGTTCCTATCAAGGGCCAAGAATTAGCCCTTGGACCGCCCATTGTCATAAAACTAATAAAAGAAATAAGCATTTTGGTAAATAAATTCGATCTCATGACATGGAACTTACATAATAAGACAAGCAAGTGAGAGACAGAGAGAAAGAGAGATCTGCATATTGTTTCAGATAAGATGTAGACGGCTTATGATAGGATACCTAGGAAGATTATGTGGTCGGGTTTAGATTAAAAACAAGAACATAATTTATACTAGTTATATAGCAATTAATGATACATTAACAACAGTAATAATGTCACAAATTAACAATAATTGGAGAAATGTTTACCTCCTATCAAGGGTTGGCTTAGAACCATACCTCTTCCCATGGAATATGTATGATTAGCAGCGGTATAATTTTTTTTAAAACCCGCAATTAAATGAAATGCGGGTCCGATAGGATTTGAACTTAGTTTGCTCTGATACCATGTTGAAGGTCTCTTCCACTGCACTATAACTCCGAAGTTATGGTAAAGATTAAGGAAAATTATTTTGTATTTTAATAGATTTGAATTTGCTACATGAAAACAGAATGCACAGTATGTAGTGAAACCTAGTCAAAACCAATAAAAATGAGGCGGTAGTTCAAAGTGTTAGCCAAGTGACTACCCGAAAGTGACCGTATGCATAGTTATCTATTTCATTAGTTAAGTTCAATAACTCAATGATGCGCTAAGAAAAATGGCTTCATGAAATTAAAAAAAGATGGCTAACATGGAGAAATGTACATTGAGGGCTTCATGAAATTAAAACAAGATGGCTAACATGGAGAAATGTATATTGAAAAACTCTTCTGCGGCATCAAAACTCTGAAGTTATGGTAAGAGTTGAGAAAAATTATTTTATATTTTTTAAAACGTCCTTGCAGGTTGAAAATCTATTTTGGATAGAAATCTGAATTTTAAGTAACGATATAAAATTTTTTTTAAATACGCAATTAAATGATCAGAAAGGTCACAGCATACCAATTTAATGAAAAGCACCGCCCTCTCTTCTTTAGTCCGCCTGTTTCTAGGCATAGGTGCAGTTTACTAATAAAAAGATGGTCATGTCATGTCAATTTAATGATCCATGCAGCACATATCAATTTAATGATCCCTGCAGCACCTCTCTCTCTCTCTCTCTCTCTCTCTCTCTCAGGCATCCTAAACCCAAGCTCTGTAGCTACTAGCCTACTATACTTACTAAACACAAAAGCATTCATGTCATTCTCTCTGCTCTCACATTGGCACTTCCTTACCAAACCCCTTTCCACATTAAATTCTCTCTCCCTCCCTCCCTCCCTCCCGTTCACCCTCCTCCTCCCTCTCCTCCTCCCCACCACCTCTCTCTCTCTCTCTCTCTCTCTCCCTCTCTATCTCTTTCTCTCTCCCCCCCTTCCTACTCCCTTACAAAAAGTGAACTCTGACCGCCTTCGTCGGAATTCGACCGCATCTGACCAATCCGGAGGTGATCGGAGTTCGATCGGATTCGAGTGAAAACCCCGGTCGGAGCATCGCCTCTTCCTCTGCATCAGAGTCACCCGGAAATATCTGACAATCACCTCCTCCGACCGACTGTACACCCCTAATTGACACCACAAAAAGAATATGGCAGTTACTTATCAGACCGAGGATACAGCCGTAAGAGTTGAATGCTGAAGAAATGATAGCCAATGAATTTGGAATAAATGGTTTAATGAAGATAAAGATGATTCAGAACTTTCAGCTTCTGACATACACGTCCAGAATTCAAATTGCTTCATAAGAGTAATCATTAGTCCATATTAGTCCATATTGTAGCTTTCATTTGAAGTATCATACTGCATCCATGACATAAGAATAATAATTCAATTCATAATCATGGCTTACACAACTCTACTTGTGCAACTCAAACTGGCTCAACCTGATTCTGGTCAGAATTAAACTCGAGGAGAATGGAATTTATATTATTAAAATATAAAATAATTTTGCTCAACCCTCACTACAACTTCAGAGTTTTGATGTAGTAGAAGGATCTTTCAACATGGTATCAGAGCAAGTCAAGTTCGATTTATGCTGAACACGCATTTAATTGCGGGTTTTAAAAAATTATACCGCTGCATTGGTGTAGTGGAAGAGTTTTTCAACACATATAAGCAGGACAGGTTGGGGCTTGGCTCCCAAATGCCCTGGCCAAGCTGACACAAATATCTTATAAAAACATGGATTCTCATTCATGCACTCAAAATATCCATGGTGAAAGGTGCAATATGAACTATTGAGTTCTTTTGGATGATACTATCTTTTGTGTAAGAAAATAGAACAAAAGAAGAACTGCTTTCTGGACCATACATAGCTCCCACTCATCAAAATCAATTGGATCCTAAATCTCACCCTCCAATCTTCATCCATCAAAAAGAAGATATTTATTTATGATACATTTATAGAGAACCCAACAACTTATGGACCCTCTCTTTCAACCACTACTTTCGCCACAGCGCATGTAAGCTCTTTTTACTCTCATCCAGTTGCTACCTCCCCCTTCTCCTCCCAATCTCGCTCTGGACGACACAACCTCATTTTACTCTCATCCAACTGCTACCTCCCCCTTCTCCTCCCAATCTCGCTCTGGACGACACAACCTGGATCCTTACAAACAACGGACAATTTTCTATTGCATCTCCCCAACATCTCCAACGAATATATCAGCTTCTCTTATATGGTCAATCTCAACGCCTCTCAAGGTACGATTCACTATATCGCTAGCCTTTTTGGATCAGAACTTCTCACCCGACACAATATAACCACTCCATTTTGCTGTCCATTATATCAATCCATCCCAAAAACCTCCAATCACCTTTTCCTCCGGTGCCCTTACACGCTTCAGATATGGCAGCATTTTCTTTCCCTCTTCAACCTCCCACATCTCCCTCCGACTCTACAAGCCCTATAGCATCAATGACGACGGCAAAAGGTCTCTAGTTATAATTTAGTATATATGGAACGAGCACAACAACCGTATATTCTAAGACAGATAACGAGACACTTCTTCTATTATTCATTGTATCAGCTATTATATTGAAACTTGGCTCCATAAATAGCCGCCATCTCCTCTTACCTTTTATTTTATTTTTTTATTTTTTTCTTGTATTGCTTTTATGGTGTGTGTGTACATACACACGCGTACACGCATTTGCACTGATGTAATATTTCATATCTTATTGAAATATACAAAGATGACCATGATGTTGTCTTTTTTCTCAAAAAAAAAAAGATTTATAGAGAACCCTATCCCATATTCTGCAACAGGAATCCCTTGTTAAGCACGCTGCAAATGAGCTTCCCTTCGTATGAACCACGGCAAGGAAAGGCCAACTCTTAAGTTTGAAAAATAACCATGTCAGATAAAGATGGAAGCATGTCTGTGTTCAAGCCCGGCTAACACGTTGGTATCTGTCATTGTCATAAAAAATAAGTAATCTACCTAGTAACTAGCAAGAGAGCATCCCGGCAAACAGTTACAGAATAAGTTTCTAGGTGATCAGTCATGACAACATTGCAACTGCAGAAAAAAGTTTGCCCACTGAGGCTGGGCAAGGCGGTAAAGGGTGAGTGTATTTAGTAACAAGGCCCAGTATCAAGTCATGTAACTAACATTGTTCTTCAACTATACCTTCATTATCATCTGAATTACGATCCATCATCTTCATCAAAACCAAAAGTTCCAAACATTTGGTATCATGAGATAAATCAATCGGCCATAGCATTTACTAAATAATACTTAGGGGTTTGGATATAACGAAAACATGCAGTTCACAAGGTACTTTAAAGAGAGTATAGTGCATGGCCCAAACAAGAATTTAAAAACTAAAAATAAAAAAGAACTAAATTTGATATGGGTATATTACTAGGTTCGAACTTCAAATGTTATTTACCTAATAAATCAGTGACAGGCTCACATGAAGCAACAGATTGTTAACTATACATTCTCAGAAAGAGGAAGAAGGAAACATTCCTTATAGCAACTTTTTTTTTTCTAGCTACAGGATGAAATGATGGATGCAGCAAGGAACCATTCATTAAGTTGAAATTTGAAAAGTAACTCTACCCTTATATATATAGTCGGGCTTATGCACTTTTAGTTAAGTAAATATTTATATACTGGCTGCCCAAAATTTGGGTATAAAGGTTTTGTTTTTGTTTATGTTGTCGATATAAAGAAAGTACATGATATAGTAAAAAGAAAATTCAACTTATCTTTCTTCTTGCTTGAAATTTTGGCTTGACAACAATCAAAAAATATTAGAATATGTTATACTAGCTCACAGAGTTAATTGCATGGCTAAACATTCGTTATAATTTGGAAACATGTGTATAGTTTGAAGTATCTTTTCATCGATTGGGGCTTTGGATTCCTTCTGGGAACTCCTAGAATTAGAAGAGCTCGCATTGTAATGGTAGAGATAACTGAAATGGGTTTTACTGTACTGTATACAACAGTTTTTAAAGACAACTATCAGATTCCAGGAATCTTCTGCATTCTCCTATTACGAAACTGCGATAGGACCGTTCAGAAGTATCCCATAGCAACCTCATCAACAAGCTAGAAGGTTCTGAAGTCATTGAGGTAGTTCAGAATAGATATCAAGTTAACAGAGATATGTGCTCACAACATTTTTGTTTTACAGGGAAACCAGTGTTTTGTAATGCTTGGTTCTGAGACACAAAAGATAATGATACTTTTCTTTAAATGCTAACACAGCCCCATAATTTATACACAAACTCCCTTTTTTCTCCTTTATAATTCATCTCTAGTAATAAGCTCACTCCTCAAGACACTGTGTGAGTGCTCTAGCAAGATGTGAACTAGATTTTCTGATTCACTTCTAGCTCACAATTTCAACAACTCCTTGAATCAGATATGAGGATATAACGCACTCTCAGAAATAATTATTAGATCTATCTTGTCACATTTTTTTTTTTTTTTTTTTAAGAGAAGTCTAACACTTCACAACAGTCAGGAATTTCATATCCAAACAAAAAACTCAGCAAAGTACAAATCTTTCCACCAGACATACAAGCGACGCAAAAAAGACAACAATACCTGAAAATAAGCCATATAAGAATTTTGGCCTAGCTCGGGCAGCTGCAACCATTGAGACAGAATGCATATAAGTAAGTAGAGGCATGAATGTGAATACAGCAAATAAAATTGACTATGGAAAAAGAAACGATGAGAGAAAAACTTATGCAGTTTTTTGAACTACAAAACTACAATGTGCCGATTACGTCCAAGCACAAAGAAATGGATAAAAAAGAAGAACAAGAACTGAAAGGACAACAATTCTTCCACAAAACCGTGTGTGCCAGTGTTGCACCCAACATCTCTAGAAACAGAGTAAAAAATGAAAGGGCTTTCCACTACTAGCCAATCACAATGTATAGCATTACTGTTGACTGTGTATATAACTGAAAGTTTGGTTTACCAATAAATACTGATATGAAAATAATCGCATTATATTTCAGATAAAATTAATCACATTTCAGACATTTTTCTTCTCCGATTAAAAAAATATCCAGCAAATAAAAAGAAATGGGGAAATAAAGAAAGAAGAAAGGAAACTCCATCTCCGCTCTCTCTCCAACAAAACCCTAGCCCTAGCCTTGTCCATTTCTCCCCACTCCTCATCTCACCGGAATCAAAGAACGGTCTCAGCATCGACCAATTGAACTGGAAACTAGCCGTGATGTGGTCATGGTGGTTTCTCTGATCAGAGAAAAAATTCTGTAAATTTGGCGAACACATCCCTTTAAGGAACAGATTGTCTATAATTGCAACTGTTTCTGTTTATGTTCTCATTTGAAATGGTAAGTTCTCTTGTGTATGATCTCACATTAGATATCAATAATTAGGTTATCACTTTTCACCAAAAAAAAATTGAAGTACCTTGAATTTATCTTTCAATTATATTGGAGGGAGGCAGAGTGGATAATTATACTTAAGTGTATTCTTTTTTATGGGATTCTTGATTACAAGAGTTAAACAAGTGATAATCGACACATTAACTTCCGTAACTATCAGAGGATGAACAGTCATGTACTACATGCGCATTGATTTTAACAAAAGATAAGAGCATGATGAGCATCTCTATAGTTATTTCCTAAATATTGTCAGGTTATATTGTTACACAATGTGTTCATTGTTGTGTGTTTGCCTTTTTCTCTATTTTCTTTTATAGTATATAGTGAATAACATTTTCGTAATGCCTCTCTTAATTTGACCTTTCTTGCCTTTAATAGTGAGTGGTAAGTGTTTTTTTTATAGATAGAGGATACTTTTCAAACAAGAAAATTGAAAGAATAATCAGTATGAGGTTGGCTATGTCAAGAGTCTGAGTATCAAGCATCTAATCAACTTTGAACATGTGTTATTCTCTTTCTTTCAGTGGTTTTCGTGATTTTCACTGTTGCTTGGTTGTATGACAGATGACATAAGCAAGCAAGTTATCATCATGGACTCAACTCCCGAACATTCAGAATAGTCTTCTACTGTTAAATGTCCGAAAGAGTTTCCACAAATTGACTGGCCAGAGCCTGATAATCCGAGTTATTCTGCCATTGTTGAGGTTGACGATGAGATAATACGCAGACGATGAATATTTGGAAGATTGTACTTGAAATAAGGCTTAAGAATTCTACGGCTACGGTTTGTTTATGTCCATCATTTTGTTGAAATATTCTAAAAAATGAAAATCACTTTCTTCTTGTTACGTTGTTTGAATTCATTGCTCATAAGTCTCATTAACGCACTCGGCTTTCATGTTTGGTTTAAGGACATATATGTTTGACCCTTAATGTACTACAAATATTAATTGATTCGTCGAGTTAATGTGTTTTCACTATGCTTCTTGCCTACAAAATGCTCTATATTCATACTGCTATACAGATTAAATACTTAGGGTAGGCAAAATGACAAATTTTGAAGGAATTCAAAACACATTAACACCTCCATCCTAAAGTCAACAGTGAAATAGTCATTTTGCTTCATAAAAAAATGACTCTTCACCCTCCGTCCCCCTATCCATTATAATTTATAATATGAAGAAATAACATGATAACAAGTGCCATAATAGCAAATGGTAAAACCTCTTAGCAAGCATGCAAGAGACAAGGGTTCGAACGCCACTTATATCAATCAATTAAGAAGGGGATTAGGGGAGTCAGATATGGATAGTTACAACCTTGGTAAAAGAAAAAAAGAATAATATTTTAAATAAATTGTATCTTAACAAAATTATAATTATAGCAAAGACAATAATTTGCTAAAGAATATAGACAATATTAAATCACATTAGAGCATAAGAAAAGGTATATTTTTCTTAAGCTCTTTGAAAGACATATACATTAACATGAACTAAGTAAATCCCTTTACCTCTCACCCGTATAAATAATTTTAAAGGAATCACTATGGTGTCATACATTGAAAACAATGATTATTTTCCAAAGAAACCGATGAAAGTAACATATCAACAATACAATTTTAAATAAATTGGAGCATAACAAAATAATTATTTGAATATCTTCTTAACAATGAAGTTCCAATCAAAAATGATTTTAGAAAAGGCCAATGTAGGTAATGGATAATAAACAAATTACAATATGAAGTTTTATTACAATTGTTTTTCCTGCTTTAACTTATGCATATATAGATAATGGTTACCCTGGGTACTTTGTAAATGTAATTTGGATCAAAATTTTAAAACTAAGCAATTTTAGTTTCTTATGCAAGTATGAAAAAACTAATCTAGACCTAATTATATTTCATCTAAATATGTTCTTCGTGAATATTAATTTAGAACACCCACAGATACATATAAGTGATGCCCTTATTTTGGCTATTCTTTTTTGTCACCTATATCGTGCATGTGCCATTTGACTAGTAAAGTATGTCCGAAATTTATTCACCATTTTAACAATTTTTTAATCTTATTAACTTTCCAAGAAATATAAATCCTCAAAGCATTTGATAGTCTATCGGTGCATTACAACAATGCATATATGGTAGTTGGCCAAATTAATGTTTCCAATTTCAAGATTTCATTTTCTAAATTACAATAGCCTAATTTAGCCTAGAACACACGTGCGCGCGCGCACGCACGCATGCGCGGCACACACACAGGTATATAGGTTGAAGGATCCCTTCCATACTATTAAAACTAACTCAATGTAGAAAATAACACGTTACGAAATGCGTTATAACACGTTTCGTAACATAGTGCGGGTTCGGCACTCCTTAACAGCAGAAAAAAAACACAGTTCTGCATAGCGGTGCATTTTTTGAAAATAATGTGTGTTACGTAATGTTATAATACAAACTAACGCACATTATTTTCTAGTATTTTGGGTATAAATATTCACGTATACAGTAACCAAACCCTCAATTTCTTTTCCCCTTTTCTTTTGCAACTAAAAAAACCAAACCCTCAATTTCTTTTCCCCTTTTCTTTTGCAACTAAAAAAACCCCTCGCCTCGCTTCTCCGCTTCCATCTTTCTCTTAAGAAACCAACCTCCTCCAACTACGCCACTTCTCCAACGAGATCGATCTACCAACAGAGGCCCAAAACACGTTGGCCGACGCTCTCCATCGCCGGTCATCGATTCCAGATAAAGCCTACGACAAAAAAAGACCTAAAATTTTATTCCTTCAAGTTTCTTCTTCGATCGAAGTGGAAAAAGACGCAGCGCTATAGAAGGAGCAACTCTGGCAAGTCTAAATCCGGTGAATCCAACTCGAACAAATTTCGATAGGTAAAATTTTAAACCCAAGCGATTTTAATTTTTTGATTTTTGTATTGCTAACTTGCTAATGTTAGGAAATCAAAGTTTCAATTTTTCTTTTGATTATTACATTAAATCCAATTTTTTTATAAGCTGTTGATAAAAAAAAATTGTATTGTTCGTCTGTGAACTCTGCTTGCTCTGTTAGGCAATAAAAAATTTAATCAAGGCAATTTTTTGAGTTCATATAGCTTCCAGTCTTTCACCCTTAGTCCAATTTATTCAACAATTTTTTTCTACTTCCATCCAAATTCTGCTGTTTTTTGGGATTCCATTAAGTCCCTAGTATGTAAAAAATTCACTTAGAAATTAACGATTAAGTATATGTTATGTTGGGATTTTTATAGGGCTAATACTTCCAAATTCCAATTTAGAGATTGATTGGATTTACTTCAAGATAACAACACAGATTATATGGGAGAAAAAGACTTGATCCTTGGATGATCCCACTAGACTATTTCAATTGGATGAGCCCACTGAGATTAGTGTTGGGAGTTTCATGAGGCCACTATTGCAATCGGATGATCCCACACAAATTAGTGCATAACTATATATTAAGCAAATCTAAAATTGATAGACTATTTTCGACCACTGCACTGCTGCAATTGGATGATTCCACTTTACCATATAATAAATAACAAAATATACAACTTTTGCTTACTTTGCCATAGAACCAATAACACAGTACATTCATTACTTAGTATAATTTTCTTGCTCATTTCTTTCCATGTTTGCTTGCATATTTTTCGGCACAATTTCGCAATGGAAATGATTGATTGATTTCTTGCAATTTGTATCCTTGTTAAAAGTTGAACCCTGAAACAAATTGTTAAAAGTACTATGTCAAAACTCAAAACATAAAGTTTAAAATAATAATAAAATACTATCATTAATAGCAATCAATGGATTGTTTGATGACCGAGATGAGAATATTGTTGATATGGGAACAAGGAATTTTCTAGATGTCACCGCGATTAATAGCAATCAAAATGTTATGGTCATTACAAATAAGGTTGACAAGCAAGATGAGAATGAAACTACAAGAAAAAAAAAAAGGAGGGTCGATACTTCATATAAGTAATTGAAATTTTGGTCTTCAATTCTTAATTAAGTGTCTACCCTATGGCTTTAAGCATTATATAACCTCATTAATTTGTGAATTTCTTTTGTAGCTTCTTCCTCGGACAAAAAAAAAAAAAAAAAAATCAATTGATGATGTGGTGGATGAGACGGGATGATATCGATCCTGAAGATGCTAATTATCTTGGACGAAAATGATCTAGTTGTAGTAGAGTAGATAATGACATGAGTATTTAATATGTATATCTTGGAGGAGAATGTTTTGTATCACTTAAATACTTAATTTGTAATTTTGTATGTTATGAAGTTGGTAATGTGTTAAGAGTTTTAAGAATTTTATGTGGTCATTTCTTTTGCTTCTTATGATTGCAATCCAAATATATTATAAATTATACGATAAACATATTAGAATAATTTCTATAAATTTAAAATGATTTTATATTATTTTATAAGGTTTTTAAAAATTATTTTATTACTTCTGAAAAATAATGAATACAGTTTTATATTTATTTTAATTAAATAAATAGAAAATCATGTAACCTATGTTACGGGTTACGTTAAATGCCAAGTAACTTAACAAAGACAAAACATTATCTTAACATTATCGTTATTTTAAACATTGAACTAACTATTGAAACACTAGCCTTAATTGATATATGGAAGGTAACTAACGTGCTAATTTACCTCAAATGTAAATTTCTTAGAGTTTATTAACTCTCCTAATCTTTCACATTTTCACATCTCCCGTAAATCATTATTATTTCATAATTACTTGCCAATTCATGAAAAGGGTTCAAGTATAACCCCTCTTATACAATGGATTATGTTAAACTTATTGATTATTTTTTTACTAAATCCCCCTAAACTTAATTATATCCTATAATCAAATTTTTATTTCAATACAAAATAACTAAATAACACAAATTCTCTCTCCTTCTTTCTCTCTCCCAAACCCAAAACAAATCTTCTCTCTAATCCTACCCAACAGCCAGCCTAACTCATCTCTTCACCTCTACCCAACAACCAACGACACCCCTCTCCCCCTATCTCTTTCCGCCCTAAGAATAAACACGAAGACGTGTAGCAAAGAGAGAGGAAAGAAATTCGAGTTTTGCTATTTTTTATTTGGATAATAGAATGAGTTTGTTGGATGAAAAGGAGGGCAAGCGATAGGAGGAAGAAGATATAATTGTATAAAGGATATTTTGCCCATGAATTGTTAGAAATCTGAGTGGAGTAAAGTTATCTAATTTGATGGTTTGATTCCTCTTATTAAAGAAGCATTCATCCACTTTAGTATATTTTTAAACAAAAATGATAATATTGTTCCTCTATTGGTCAAGAATTTCGGTCTTTGGGAACTATCATGAACGTTGAACAAGAAAGGTTTCAATTTATTCAAAAGAACAAATTTGAAACCGATTGATACTAATAATTTATTGCAGGGCTCGGCTGATCACTTGGACCCATAACAATACGTAAATAATATTTGGGGGGCAATATGTAAAAACCCTTATATTAACATTGAATCCTTTTCTCGTCTAGCTTTTGACCTATATATTAGCATGAACTTCAAAATGTTCGTCCTTAGTGCAGGAACTTCATCCACGATATAGGTGAACCAGCTACTTTTCGCCAATGATTGCTTGCTAGTGGTCAAGCCTGGAAAGCGCCTCCTTTTCCCAAAAAAGTATACATAAGAAACACATCGAGAGTCCTTCATACCTCAAGTACACAAGGATTGAGTCGATCTTTTTCAATAAAGAGCAGGTAACATTTCTTCTTAGTCTTTCTTCATATATTTACCAACTAAACCCTTCCTGTAAACCTTCTCACTCCACACCATTTTGCCAAAGAAGGAATACATCTACTTCAAACCAACTGTAAGGAGAAAGGAACGACAACCTCAACCCCCACTTCCATTAATTTTAAAAAACAACCTACAGCATGCATCCTCCAAGCCAATTTTTCTAAGAACTATAACCAGTCATCACCTAAGAACTAATAGTTCATTGGTTGGTAGCAAATTGTCTTTTGCATATCCGCAGACTTGAGAGACTGGAGTCTACCAACCAAAGAAAAGAATAAACTACCCATGATTTCTTATTATCACTGTAATGTGATTTTGTACTAAATTTCATAAGTTTGACTACAATAAGGAAACAACAAGGGGAAAATGACAAAATGGAGTAGTTCTTACAAACCCATTCCTGTAGCAAGCCCATCATCTCCAAATATCAGCAGCCAAAAGAACAAAGTATAATCAACCTGAAACTTGATGCACATTAAGCCCAACATCAAAAGTAGCTAATATGAACAAAACACCAAGATTTCCCAAATAGCACAACCACCATCCATAGTACATGCAAGCACTGAAACTCTTTCACCCTTTTCTATACAGGATTAACCTCCGCAACCAAGTTGAAAAAATAAAGGAAATCCTCCAATTTTACCAACCATTCCATTCTTAATAACCCTTCTTTCTCCATAAATAGCCCAATAAGGATCTAAACCAAACAAACTCTAATGAGGAAGGAAAACAGTCATGGCCCTCAATTTTAAATAAAAGGAACAGTCTACAATATCCCTCATCAAAGTTTGCTTCTGCAAGACTAAACTAACAATGCCCCAAAAAGGTTAATAGTTCATTTGGTTAATAACAAACTGCCATTTGTACATCAGCACATTTAAGTGATTGAAGTTAGCCAACGTGAAGAAAAGATGATAAATTACCCATGAGTTTTTATAACATTTAAGTGACTTGGAGTCTGAGACTCAACATATACTGAGTAACCAATTGCTCCCAAAACATTACATCAGTATCGGCAACTTAGACCAGCATTATGAACTTGCACAAACTTTATTCTCAATTTCTATTGACCGAATTGCCTGATAAGTCAACTAAGAACCTGAAGTTTTGCCTGAAAAGTCACCTTGTTATTGACCTACACAGTTGAACTTACATCATCTAATTCTTTGGAGGTTTTAACATTAACCCAGTACATCCAATCATGATCTTTCCGAACACTGCAAGTGCACGGGAATTGGCTCTTTTTCTTCTCCGAAAGTTTGCCAACTTAACACTATTAAGCCTTCTCTCCTCACCTATTTTCAAGCAAGAAACCAATCTAACTAATAAACCTAT